>VYZX01023850.1:1427-209868 GCA_013401335.1 Brachypteracias leptosomus | reverse complement strand
CCCCCGCCGCCTCCCTTGCGGTGCCACCGCCCCCGCGCCCCCGGCCCGGCCCGCCTCGGCGGCCACTCACTNCGGGGGCGCGGCGCCGCCTGCAGGCCTGGGCTGGAGGGCTGCGCTGGGCCCCGGCCCCGCTCCGCCGGCAAGGTGCTGAGGGAGCGACCTCCTCGGCAAGGGGCTCCCGCCTCCTCGCCCCCGAGTCTGCTTTTGTGCCGTCTCTGGGAGTTGAATCGCCTCAGAAACACCCTCATCCTGGAGAGGTGCTGAAGAGGTGCCTCCGCCCCAAAACCTTGATGTGGGGCACGTCCACCAAGTGTGGTGTCCTCCTCATGTCTTCACACCATCCCATTCACCATCACATCCCACTGTTACTGGGGACTGAATCGCAACATGGCTTCAATATCCCTGGACTGTTCACAAAGGCTCCATGAAGGGAGAGATTGATCCCAAATCATTGGATGGTTTGGTTTGGAAGGGACCTTAAAGATCATCTAGTTCCTACCCCCGTGCCATGGCAGGGACACTTCCCACTAGACCAGGTTGCTCAAAGCCCCATCCAACCTGGCTTTGAACATCTCCAGAGGTGGAGCATCCACAACTTCCGTGGGCAACCTGTGCCACCTCCCTAAGAGTGAAGGTACACAAAGGTGTCAGTTTAAATTTCCTTAATACACTTCTATAGAATTCATATATATACACACACACTCTCAAAGATACTCATGTATACTCATATAGTGGCTTTTATACTCATATAGCTTTATACTTATAGCTTTTTTGTTATAAGTGTGTGTGTGGAGGTTGTTCAGCTTGTATTACATTATTTCTTATTCAAATCACCTTTTATATTTTTTATATATTATATAAGTTACTTATATGAACCATAAAGGTCATGTTCTTTGCACCAATGGCATGTATCTGGATCATGTGTACTCTATACTGGTTAGATTATCCAGATGAAGCAGGTAAAAATTTTCTCTATAGGCAAGCCAGTGATACTTTGCAGAATCCCAAATTGTTAAGTAACCAAAAAATACAGAGGATTTGAGGATCTTGGTAGAGGGAGCAGCTGTAATTGCTTATTGCTTCAGCTCATGTGGGGAATGCAGCAGCTCGTCGCAAGGCTGCTCAACAGCTTAGAGGAGACGGGGGAAAAAAATCCCATAACCGGTCAAAAGTGCAGAGCAAATTTCAGCTATGAAGACTTAATTAAATGAGCTGGAATCAGTCCAGGACCACAAGGTTAACATCCCTGTTCCTGGAACATCTTCCCTGAGATGTTTAATGACTGCTGAGCAGTCGGGACCGGAGTTAGACATCTCACCCGAGACATCGTCTTCAGTAAGAGTGCTCTTTGCCACTCCAGGTCGATACCAGCCGAGAGGAAGAAAGAAAAGTACTGTCTAACAAAACACCAATACCACTTCCTACACAGCAGCGTCTGCTCTCTGGTGAGACTCAGCTGAGCTGGGCACAGCAGTAGGTTACAGTGTCCAGGGCAGGAGAGGGAGGAAAGGAATCCTGGAGAGGGCATGGGGAGGAGGGAGGTGGTTATAAGCGACCACTCTGGAGGCCTGGAATTAAATTATAGCTGAAATAGTGCTCTGAGGCAGCAAACAACAAATAAGCAGGGTCATGGCACACAGCAGCATAACTCCTGGTGGGGAGCTGCTCACTCGCACCCATCTACCTGAGCTCTTGCTCAGCATCAGGAAACACTTGTGGCCAGAAAGTGAAATGTGGCCATCTGGGAGGTGAGAGCCAGCTGCTGCCTGGCAGGAGAGCTACCTCAAGCCTTTTGCCCATCACACTGGGGTGAGAGAGCTGGTGAGTGTGCTTCAAAAGAGACCCACGCTGGTAGGCAGGTGTGTGGGAGCAGGCGAGGTGAGACCTCGTATCAGAGCAGTGTTTGACCTATCAAAAACAACAGCGAAAGCAGCTCTGGAGAGATTTTTCTTCATGTCTAAGCCTTTTCTGAAACCCCAAATCATGCCATTTGATCAGAAGGACCCTGAAGGGTTTAGAAACAGGGTGAGGCTGTTACCAGAGGTTGTCAGTAAATGTTTCCATGGCTGCATGGGAAAACATGTTGTGGGCAGGCTGGCTGGCAAGGCAGGAGCCAACCCCACATGGGCAGGAGCAGGGCGGTGGTTTAAACGGAGGAGTTGCAGGCAGCCCTGTGGACCTGTCTGATGTGGAGCCAAGAGGTGTGTCGTTGCCAGGGCTGGGTCCCATTACCTCTCCCACTCTGGATACAGGCTATGGATTTCTGCAGCTCTGGTTGGGGAATAACCGGAGGGCTGGCACGTGAGGCCAGTTGCAAAGATCCTTGTGCTGCTCCAAGGCTTCCCAAGTGCTTGGGGTGGACCCGGCTCAACCTCACTGCTCCAGGGCTGCAGAGCTGGGGATGCTGATGGGGATGTTCACACGTGTCATGGTCACTCTGCAGCCGCCGAGACACCGTGCTAATCCATGAGATTCTTCTAGCAAGTCTTTTTCTTTCTGCCTGGAAATTTCTTCCAAGTGGAATTTGCTGCTTAAGCCAGCAGCGCCGCTGAGATAAATCCCAGCTTCATGCAAAATGTGATCAAGCAGTGTACAAAAACAGGATTCCTCCGAGCTGCTTGATGGGTTTTGCTTAGCATCGTGTCTCACCAGCCCATCCGCCTGCAGCATCCTAAGCTCCTTGCACTGTGAGGAACAAAGTGCTCTGCTCGGCAGCCCCCAATGCTCTGCTCAGCTCTAATCCACCCTGCAACAGCATCAAACCAAGGGCCCTTCAGACAAGGAAATGCTTTGCACTCCTCCAGTCAATTAATCCTGTTTAAAGTCAAGCCGGCTGTCCCAGTGTAAGTGCCTGATGTAAATGCACTCAAAATTGTTTGAATTAAATTAACCTCATCCCGTATGGCTGGATTGACTTTAAAGTGGCTCATTTTCCTCAGCAGAGTTTTAGATGGATATATCTGCAGGTGTGGCCCTAACTTCCTGACGCTGCAAGTTGCTTCCCAAAATATTCAGGTGGCCTGGAGCTGCCAGCCTGGTACTGCAAGGTGAGGAGCTGAGGTGGGGGACAGAGCATGGTCTTTGTGCCACCTCTGTGCTGTGCCCAGGCACTGGTACGATGCTTGGATGCAGAAACAACCACCTTGGCCATCCCCAGCCATCCAAACTGGCCAGCTCTGTGCTTGCTCCAGCCAGGACCATACTTGGACACTAGCATGGTGTGACACCACGACCCTACACAAGCACGTTGGCTGTGCACATGCAGAAATAACCCCTCCTCACACCTTGAGCCATTTCGAGATGCTGCCCTGCTCCACCACATCTGTGCAATAGGACAACCTGAACGAGAAATTAAACATTGAAAGCAGCCAGGATAGGGACAGCGAGAGCAGAAAGTACCTGGGGTAGTTGGAATTACTCAGAGAGTGCTGCAAAACCTGACTGTCCTTTGTCAAATATTTGTTTGGCAGCGTGTCGTCGCTGGCTGCCTCAATACAGACGGCAGGAATCTGCTCAGCACTATCAGTTGTGGGCAAATGAATGTAATGGGTTGTTATGGTCACCCAGATACCACTGCATTGGGCAAACACAAATCTTGCAAAAACAGTGATAAAAGGGTACATGTCTGCATTTATCTGCTGGATGGCATCTGCTTAAAAACACTTAGTTTCTATAAGCGCGATGCCGCATTTCTATAGCACTTCACACGGCTGCTGCTCACTATTCAGATGCATAAGACTGAATACATATTTATCAAGCCTCAATTCAGTAAAGGAGCCACCCAGCTTTGACATTGCAGGAAATCTCTTCTGCCCCCAGCCCCAAAGCATGATTGAAAAACAGCTTCGCCAGGAAGGAGCGATGTGAGCTGCACGCAGGGCATGAGCTGCTTGATATATTTACCCAGCGGCGAGACAACACAGTGATGCTCACAAGAAAGCCAGCCCTGACCCGGGGAAAGGAGGAGGAGAAGAGTGAAGGAAAGCAATTATTCTAAGGAAAAGACACTCTGCTGCCTGTGTGCTAGCTCAGAGCAGCATTTCTCCTGAATCTGGTGGGGTTAAGGGTGATAGGGCTTCCACTGATGTAAATGGTGCATCATTAGCAAGCCAGCGGAGACTTCAGGACCTGCACCACACAAATGACTTAGATAAAATACAAAAGAAGAGGGTGGTGTTCTCTCAAATTCCTACCCAGCTCCCCACAACCCTTTTCCCTTCCCTCAGCCATTTTAAGCACTGTTGGGGTTTTTGTCCAAACCGATTTGAAGCAATGTAATTGATGAACAGTGTGCCCTGGGTCTGTGGAGTTACTTTCCTCAACCCACCTGCACTCACTTCTTTCTCCAGCTGGGTGGGTTTTAATTCTGCTCCGTGTCTCAGGGAAATCACAGCACTGTGACACAGAAGCTAAAAGGGGTTTGCACTTCTATGCCTCTGGTAGGATTTTCTTCTTAACCGAAAGGCTGCAAGATGTTGAATAAAATTCATTGTTTTGAAACATTCTGGCACCTGATAGCATCTGTCACACACACAAACTCGCAGTGTCTAACCCAGCCTCCCAGGGGATTTCTACCTGTTTTCTCAGTTTTGTAGCATGATTTGTGCTTTTAACCCGGATCCTCACATCACTCCAATGACTCTCAGTCCTGATCTGGTGCAACCCATATAAATCTGCCTCCCTGCAGAGGTTGTGCCCACATCACAGATCTCAGACCAGGAGGGCACCTGCGAGACTCACAGCAGCATTGAGGATGGAACCAGCCTTTGAGGGTCTAGGGAGCCCAGCAGAGCCCTAATCCCATCTGGAACACCCATAAATACCCCTCCTCAGTCAGAACAGCTTTACAAATCCTCCACAGAGGCTCTGAGCCAGGTTTTAATCCAGACGGCCTGATAAGAAAGGGTTGGCCTGCGGAGGAGGTGATATATTGATAAAAGAATTCTTTCTTCTCCCGCACAGCTTTTAATCAGCAGAAGGTTGAAGAAAACCCCACTAGTGAGTCAGAAATGTGGTGGGAGAACTCATGGTCCTGAAAGCTTACAAAGGATACAAACCCACTGCTTTTTTTCCTAGTGCTGATAAGCTGCTACGCTAAAGGGAGCAGTGTCAGAGACAGAAAAAGGCACACAGACCATGGGACCCAGCTCAAGGAGGGCATCACTTCAACCCTGCTTGGTCAGGGCTGCCTCCTGGAAGGTGCTGGTTGCTTCCTGCTGGGTGCTGAGCAGCAGCCTCTGAGCCTGCCGAGATGGGGCTAAATGAGATGCTGCATCTCTTAGCTCCCTCCCAAGAGCAGCACAGCCTGGGAACATTGTTCTTTCTAGAGTAATGAATTTTTTTCATTTTTAAATCAGCTGTGATCTTGTTTACTGGAAACTCCAGTATGCTGGAAATGTTTCTATCACAGTTTATTTGGATTTCACAGAGATTTTTTTTTTCAAATCACACTTATCAAGAATATATTTTCACAGCAAGTTCTCTGAAACACAGTAAAGACCTTGGAACATCTGATGCCCAGACTCTGTCATCCCCTAAGATATTATATGATCTGCTCATTCCCCATGCAGAAATGCTGTCTCTTCTCTAGAAGCCAAGCCAGAGCCTGTCTGATGTATGATAGCCCATTTTGGAAAGCCTTGAACAAGACCATTTGTTGTCAAGATAATTGTACAAAAGCAATACCATTTCATGGGCTGCAGTTAAAATAATTCAGAAAATTTACCCTGGCCTCTGTGCTTTGAGCTTTAAACCCATTTAGTTAACTTACTTTCATTTTGGCTGGAAACTTGGACCTCAGTGAAATACATAACACAGGCCAGGGCTGAATTATTTGCTTTACTCATTTTTGAATGATTTCATTTTCTCACTTTCCATCAATGCAAACAGAGGAAAAAAAACCCCAAACCACATACTTTTCAGCAGCTAAAACAACTGAACCAATAAGTATAAAATCTGATATCAAACATGAAACATTTCAGCCCAAAAGGAATATGGTTTGGGACTTTTATGAGCAACTGTAGCATATACTGCCTGTCGCTGCTGAGAACAAGCTCCATGCATTGTCTGGAGGGTTGGAAGCAGCTGATCTTAAATATTTCGCTTTACAACTTGCTGGAGAAGCTTGAGGAAACAGTAAAGCTGCAGAACTTACCCTGTATTATTACAAAACATTTAAAGAACAAACACAGGACCTGCCTGTTTACTGTCCCAGACCTTCAATCATGATTCACACCTGTAGTGGTGTATCTGCCATGATATACAGGCAGTGTAACTGCTGCCAAAGCCACAGTGGCCACACCTGGTCCCAACTTCCTTCCTATATTTTCTCAGGCATAAACCACACAGGGAAGGTCAAGGTAATCTGGAATCAGATCCACAACCAGCAGGTCATGTGTGTAAACAGCCTTCTTGCTACGTCACCTCTATGTCATGACCCAGCAGCCTGGATCCCACGTGATCCTGGGTATGGGAGATGGTTGTGTTCAACTGCTTCTTCAACACATTCCCCCTTCAGGAATGGATCACCTCCTTTTCTCTTTTAATCAGCCATCACCTAGCAACCTGCTGGGTATCAAAATGGGAAAAAACCCCTCTGGGCCAAGCCATGCCAGGAAAAAAGGAAAAGGTCTGGATTGAGCCCTTCTTGCCCTGCTCAGGGCTCCTGGCCTGGGGCATCCTGGGATGCACGTACATGATAGACACTCTCCTGGCTGGGTTAGACCTAGAGGAGGGATGTGGTAGCTGGTCTTCCTGGGGCTTTGCTAAGGGACAAGGGACTGAGGGCAGAGGTGAAGAGTACAGTGCCCTGACATGGACCTAACCACAGCATCCAGGAACCCACATGAGAACAGCCCTGGGCTTGAGCCACTGCATAGCATCCCAGTAGAGGAAATTTGAAGTTGCTGTAACCTATTCTGGGCTTTGGCCACCAATGGGTTATCCTTGAAGCAGGGACTAGCAAAGGCACTTGGAATTCATGCCTGTTTTCAGTGGGTCCTGTGCATCCTTTGGGATCACTGGAGCCTCTCAACAGGGAGCAGATGCTGGGGAAGAGGCTCTCCTGCAAATGTCCTGCTGTTTTGCACTGAGCAGACCTAACCTTTGATTATAACTCCAGCACTAACACTGATTCCTAGTAAAATCCTGGATTAAGTGTGAAACTCTCTCCTTTTCCCATTTTGCACTCCCCTTTCCAGTCGGTTGCCTTAGTTAGGTATGTGAGTGCTGTAAGTGCTGGAAAACCTGGATTTACAATCATCATGCATCACTTTAAGGGCACACTGTCAACTTCAGAAAAACATCTGCTATAAACAGTTTTACTTACTTACATTACTAATAATACCATACAGCATTAAAAGTGAAAGGATTTTAAAAATCCAATTTACTTGTCCTTCAGCTTGGCCAGTGAAAAAATCAATGAAATACATCTCACTTTAGTTTAGAGTAATTTTCACTTACCAGTTCCTTCATGCTAATGCACTTGCTTCACAGGCAGGAGGGGACACGTTCACCTGCTTAGGAAAAAAATCTGAGCACACTGCAAATGGAAAAAAAATAAACCCCCTCAAACAACAGAGACAGAGAAATAAGAAGGCATGAAAACATATCTATTGATTTTTTTTTTTTATAAATACATGTTTTACAGAAATGAAACAGTTGCTCAATTTAACCAAAGGTCATTCTTCATCAACACAATAATAATCATGAAAGAGTTTAATGGTTGGATCGAATTCAGTTTATGTTAGTGAGAGATTACTATTATGGAGGAATCTTTGATGAAATTAAGGGTGTTATTTTTCTTTTTAAAGGTGGGATTTAAAATCTCCAACCATTCAAAGTAACTTATAGAAAGTTTGGGTCTTGGACGAAGTTTGCGTTAGCCAAACTAAAAATGAAAAGAGGAACTCTGAAGCTTTCAGAAACATTGACTCTAACCCCAAGGGCTCATTTATGCCTGGGTTATACTTTTGCTTGGAGTTAGAGAGGGGGAAGCCAAGGGAACGTGATTTGAAACAGATTTATGCATCCCAGCATCAGTCACCCTGGGGTGCAACCCTTGGTGATGGAGGAGGCTTCCCTGAGGGCACCCAACATTAGGATGATAACCACTGGTTGTACTGAATGTCCCCTTCATCTAGAATTTGCTTTCCTGCATCATTTCTTTCCATTAGAGGTTCAGAAGCCTGCAGTAGGCACACTGGCCATCAGCAGCCAGTTCCTTTCAGAGGTGCCTGTTCAGAGCCTTGGCACATTCACAGACACATGTTTGTGTTGCCACAGTGGCTGATGGCACAGAGACCACCCCTGGCAGAGCACTGGCTTGTACAAGACCTTATTGCTAAAAGCCTATCATGATTATTTGGTATTTAATTTTTTTTCCCCCTGTACCCTGGCTGTAATAAATTGGAACGATGCAACCTCAGGCTTCCTCCGTGCTTCTCCTGGAGCTTCTAGCTGAAATTCAGCATTAGCAAAATGTGGCTCTGGAATAAGGGCTCATAAAATATTGTTAGGATTGCTAGGCAACCTGGAGGCATGTTGGGAGCTGAAAGGAGCCTAAGTGGGCGTAGCGAGGCTGTGCTGGAGTCTCAGATGAAAAAGAGAGGGTATTCTTTGTGTCTCCGTGCTAGTAACACTTTGCCTTTGATTTTCTTTAGGAAAGAGGTTGAGATACACTGCTTCCACACACACAAAGGGACATACCTGTGGAATTGTTGGTGAGGTGGCCTCTAACCTCAGATTAATCAGCTGGATAAGAAATGCACCTATCCAGGGCTTTTCAGTAGCAATAAAAGTAAAAATGAAGTTTTTACGAGCATGAAAATACCCGTATTCCAGCTGCTTGCGTCTTCCAAGAGCTCCTTTTGTGAGGAAGAGGGGCCATGCTCAGTAGTAATTTGGTTTATGTGGCCACCAAGGCGTCTCCTCAACCCCTCCTGCTCGCTGCAGTGGCACTTAATGCAAACTGACTCTGGAAGGAAGGGAAACAAATAAAAAGCAAAGGATTTATTGGCAAGGTCTAACCCGAGTAATC
Organism: Brachypteracias leptosomus; assembly: GCA_013401335.1. NCBI lineage: Eukaryota > Metazoa > Chordata > Aves > Coraciiformes > Brachypteraciidae > Brachypteracias > Brachypteracias leptosomus. Next base: position 200,831 of record VYZX01023850.1, on the reverse strand, counting down.
GGCTATTTACAGATACATGCACAAGAATAAAAAGAAAATTGAACTGGGCTTGCAAGTACAAGGGGGAATTACTGTAGGTGTAAACAGGGGAGGTTTACTGCTGATTTCGTTAGCTAAGAGTCTAAAGCGAGTTTCTGGTTTACCCCTTCCTGCCTCCAGCTCAAGAGCAGGAGATGCTGACCCTGAGTGAATCTGCAGCTCATCCCTCCAGGAACATCTTGGCTTGCCCCAAGGGTGTTAGCCGACCAGGCTCCAGCCCTTCCCCAGGCAAACCCTGTGATTTGCTTGCCCCCCCAAGCCAAGCATCCAGCAGGCAGCCCCATGCTGTACTTTTCTTAGTGGAAAACCTGCAAAAATACACCCAGTTTGGCAGCAAGCACAGCACCAATGTGCTGAAGCTGCCCTTGCAGCTCTGGCTTTTGCTCTGTCCATCCAGCATTGCTCAAGGCAAATCCTGGCGGCAGGTCCTGCAGGAGGTGGACGTGCCTCCACTCAGAGAAGCTGTCTGTGCCAGAGGCTGCCCTTCCAGCCAAGCTGAGTGTGCAATTTGTCTCCCAGTGCTTGATTTAGCATACAATTTTCTGTTAAAACAGCTGGTGGCCAAGCTGACTAATGCATCCATCTGTGCAGAGCCCGGCCGGCTCCTCCGCACAAGGAGCTGCTCTCACCAAGTACTTTCCAGAGGTCATGAATGGCTTCCCCTCCATCTCCAGTGCTCTTGGGTGCCTGAAATCCCGTATTTGGGAGAGCCCACCCTGCTTTTCTCCCATACCCACACAGGGCTTCATCTGCTTCATGTTCAGACTGGGAGTAATTTCTCATGCAAAACATCTCATCAGCCCAAAGGGACGTCAAACTAATAGTGAGAGCAGGAGCTGATGACTTTGGCCCATCCTTTGTCAATGAAAACATTTCCCAAGCACCCAATGCTCCTAGATATTCCCATACAATACAGAAAGGGACTGTAATAAACTAGATATGCATTTCCCGAGACCATTAATGGGGTTCCATGAGGCTGTTGTTAGGATCAGGCATTCCACATGACCTTTCTGTTGGAAACTTGAGCTTGAAAAACAGGGATCTGATGGGAACAAACTTCAGATTTCTGCAGTATTACAAGGTCTCTTTGATAACTACATATGGTATTTATATGATATAACCACACCTTTTATTTCTCATGTCCCTTTCTAGCTATATTTAGGTCAGGAAAGCTGCCTGGGAGGTATTTATCCATTCCTGGTGGTGAGCTGGCTGTGCAATTTTCCTGCTCTGTTAGCATCTCAGCTCTCATGATACATATTTCAATACCAAATAGCCTAGGTCAAAGCACTTGACACTTCCATACCATTCCTTTGCCCCTCCTACCAAAGGATGCTGATGGCCCATGAGGAGCAAAAGGGGATTTCTCCTGATTTAAGGCTCCCCAGCTGCTGTGACCTCCATCTCCTTCCCCAGTCTCCCAGGTCAGTTTTGGAGGCACATGAAATTGGGCCAAACCTGGGTTTCTGGGTTTTCTCTTAGTTGTCTCAGCAAAGATCCCTCTTCAAACTGCACCAGAGATGAGCTGCTCCTCAGCATTATTTTAATAAAAGATGTGGCAGTTGGAAGTGTAAGAAGGATGGGAGCTAGGCACCTTAAGAAATGATAATTGCAGACTTGGAGCAGTGCTAAGAGTTAACAGAGGGATGTTTAATCCAATTCTCAGCTTCTATTTTAGGATCCTTTTAACTTTCCAAATCAAAAAAAAAGGAAGAGAGAAGGGGGGGAAAAAAAATAATCTCCATCACAGTGCAATTTCTTAAGCTTGTTCGCAGCCCAAAGGTGAATTTTTGTGCGTGTAAGGAGTTTGAAGAAAATCCATTCAGCTGTTTCAGAGGTTTCAGAGCATGAAAGCAACATCTGGTTTAAAAATTAAAAATAAAGAGAAATTCCCTTTGCTCATCAGAGTCAAAATGGGTTTTGGTTTCATGCCTCTGATTTAGTATATCTTGAGATGTCCCCTGGAGAAAGCTGCCCATTTCTGTATTGATTTGGAAGAGCTGAAATTGTGTTGCAAACACACAAAAAAATTAAGGATGCCCAGACAGGAGGGCAGGTGGGACTCACACCCTGAGCTCTTCCACTCCCACCCAGCCCAATGCAACCTGGGCTGCGGTCCCTAAATTGCCAATTTAGCTCATTGCAGTAAGGTTTCTCACAGCCTGCTGCCTTAGCCGGGGGTTTTTTTGGCTTCTGGGTAGATTTTTGCAGAGCTATTTGCTGTGCACACACTTCGCTATAGATGGCAGTGCAGGATGGAAATTGCACATCCCTTCACTCTTTAATATCAACCCTGGGCTGCGATGGCTCCTGCAGCTCGTCCCGGCGGACAAGCCAACATCAGATCACTGCCTTCAGCAGATTTGCCTGCAAATCACACTCAATTTTTTTTATCAGGTTATTAATAACAACACAAACGTCACCCACAGAATTGAAAATGGGCAAAAGCTACAAGGAAGCTCTCTGCAAATCCACCAGTGCTTCTAAGAAAACACGTTAATGCTCAGAATCCACTGGCAAATTTGGCTGTGGTGTTGAAATGCAGGAATATTTTGCATTTCAAAGGGAGCAGGTAGTTGGTTTCTCTGTATGTTTCTCACTGTAAGATGACATCTATGAAAAGACTCTGCTCATGCTGGAGTTCTGCTGCTGTAAATGAAAGCGTGCACATTCTCAGTGTCCCATCAGGATTTATAAGGACACTAAAAATCTACCCAAATGTAACTATTTGCAGCAAATTTTCCTGTTTTTATTCTCCCTTTGTGCCTTTCCCTGGAGTTCTGGGACTAGAAGTAAGAAAATAAGCAAAATTCAACTCAGCTCTGCAATAGGAGATGCAGTGCTGGCAATACTACCAAAGAGATTATGATGGGAAGTGAAGAATATAACACACAATTACAGAAGACGCTTTTGAAAAGTCCCTCCAGGTACTCAGCTGCATCTGTCGATGCTTAAACACCTTCAGAAATCTGGCCACCAGCCCACTGCTCAAGATGTTAGAAAGAAGGAAAAAAAAATAAATCAGAGGAGAGTAAAAGGCATAAGAAAGACAAATTTCTTTTGCCACTGGCAAGATGAAAGGAAAACCCCAACTTTTTAATGTTTGGGGTGGAGAAATCTGCAAGCAATAAATGTTGTGACAGTTGTCCTTCTCCTCCTTTGGGAAATGGAGCTGGGTTGGGATTAGGGACCAGCAGACTTTTTTGTTTCACCTTCAATGAAGGGTCCAACAAGGAGCTCCCCTCCACCTGTGCTGTCCCAGGGCTGGATGGATGAAGCAGCAGAGCCTGCTCTGACAGGGAGATATGCAGCACTTCTCTCTTACAGGATTTTAATGTGATCTTACACATCAAGAGGATTCAAATGACAAGAATGAATGGCAGTAGCCAACCTCATGGTTTGATATCCTGATGAAATGATGCCCTGGTACATCTATCACACTGTACTGCTGTCAGGAGAACTCCCTACTCTGGAAGATGAGTGTGTTTTGCTTTTACTGTGTTAAAAAAAAAAAAAAGCAAAGGGGGAAACAAGAAAGCATCTGTCCTCACACCTAACTACTACATAAATGTAGCTTTGAGATAAGGCACAGCCAGATACACAGGATCTATGGTTCAGCTCCAAACAGGGAGGGCACGATGGCACCTGGCTCCATCAAAAGGTGTTTGTGGGGTGAAGCCCACACTGTGCAAGCACCGAGCTGGGACTTTGCAGAGCACAGCAGGAGAGACAAGCTGAAAGACTGAAGGAAGATTCATTTCTTGCCAGCGGCATATGTAGACTTCTTGTGCCAATCTCTACGTTCACCTTGGAGAAGCAGATGTGAACATGAGTGAGGGAGCAAGGTGTAAGTCTGAGCGTATCCACGACGAGGATATTTGCTAAGCATGGGGCTGGGGAGATGCAGGGATGCTGATGTTGCCCAGGCAACACTGACTTTTGCAAGGTGTCCCTTTGTCTCTCCTGATTTTTAAGTGCGGTGTCTCCCTCAAAAATGCAGATTCTCCAAGCTGTAAATAAGACTTATTATCTCCTAATGCTCTTTCCCTGTACCTTTTCAGAGCTTGTTACCAGCAGCACTGCTCGTGACTGGGTAACACAGGAAATGAAGAGCAGCTCCACAGCTGTGGCTTGCACAGGGAGGGAGAGGAGATCTCTGGAGGGAAGCACAGGTGAGATGTGGTACCTGGGCTGGTGGGTGCAGGACACCCTGCCCTACATTGCCTACCCCTCTGAGCCAACCCACAGCTGTAGAGTTAGCAGGATTTAGGGGAAGGACAATCCTTTACAAAAAGCCTTGAGTTTATCCTGCATAAAGCCCTTATTCCAACTTTCAGAGCCCCTGATAAAGTTGTGTATCATGTTGCTGCTATTGCTCTGCGCTGACTGCCAGGCTTCATACCCAGAGCAGAAAATGTAGAGCTGCACTTTCCACAGGCTACATTTGTGTGCAATAACCAGCATTTGTCCCCTCCACACTGCTCTGAAACTTCAGGGTTGATGTCTCCCAGGAAGCACTGGGGACACTCAGTGTTTTCCCACCGTGTTTCCTTTCCCAGGATGTAGTTACCAGGGTTCGCACTAATTATGAGACACTGATCCTATTATTATGGAGCAAAATTATCAGGCATTGGAAAGAGTACAACAAGAACCGGCAGAGTGGAGAACTGGAAATGAGGTGGAAGTAATAACTGCTGCATACAGAAGGCCCAGATTTGCTAATTGGACATTGCTGAGGTCAGTAAGGTGGAGTGGGGAAAGGAAGACGTCGTGAGCGGGATGAAATTACCCTTCAAGATGATAAGGCAGGCAGGAGATATATGGGATAAAGAATTTCTGCACCTCTCAGCCAGAAAACAGGATTCAAATGTGGCAAGAAAGCATTTGCAGCAAGCAAGAAACTCTTCTCAGAGTGGAGGTGGCACAGGGAGAAGTGGGGCTGCTGGAAAGCTGTATTTGCATTTGGAGTGGGGAAGGAGGAATGCAGAGCAAAGCCAAGAGCTGTGTAAAGCCCCAAAATGTTCTCTTTGCCCCAGCCCAGGTGGCTGCCACGCTCCCCATGAGCCCAACAGCCCCTGTAGGCAACGTGACCTGCCCACCGACCAACTTATGTTGTTGTTACGTAGCGTTTGGTCGCCCTATTTTGCTGCCTTCCCTTTGACGCAATGAGTCCATGGAGAATAAAGCTCAGTGGGAAATTGCTTACGTGGTTTCTAACCCATTAGTTTCTTTTATTGGCTGTTTCCTCAATAAGAAAAAAAAAAAAGAGAAGAAATTCAAGGAAAAGTAGTTCAAGGTGTGAAGAATTCACATGGCAGGAAAATATATAGAATGTTGTTGGCTCTGTCCCCCTTGGCTCCAACCTCAATCATCTCACCATGTTATGCATTTATCCTTCTATTATTACACATAATGACAGGGAAATTTTAGCTAGTCCTATGCAAAAAGCCAGCCTGCTCCTCTCCCTTCCCCAATGAGAACCATCCTGGCTTGAGCTCGCATCACTTGGCATCTGATTTCAGCCTAGCAGGGTGTTTCAATACCAATAAACATCTTGTTTTCATGTGAAGAGCTGTTTCAGCTACATTCTTTCCCATCTTTTGTGAGCATCCAAGGCTCCGTGTAAAACTTTTTATTGATCACATAAATAGCAGCTCTGCTTCCCTACAGGCCGTGGCTCCACAAAGTGTTTTGATAACTGGAGAATGAAAGGTTCAATAGAAAACTAATTCCCTCACCTTCTTGGAACTGTGAACCTGGGGCTGCTGGTTTCTCCCCTCCTTGGCAGAGTGTGGTCCAGGGAGGAGAGCCTGGAAGCAGGGAGATTAATTTTAGCCTTGTCCTGGGTGTGTTTAAGGTGGGTTATACATGAGCACTCAGCTAGTCTGCAACAACGGCAAAAGTGAAGCCGCTGTGCAAAGAGCTGAGAGATGATCATTAAAGATTTAATTGGTCTGAAAGCTTCCTGAAATACTAAGGAGAGATCTAAACCACACCACTTTGAGCAGGGAACCTCCCAAGCTGGAAAGCCCGGGTGGCTTTGCTGCTGGCAGACAGCAGGATCAGTGTGGTGGGCTGGCACTGGCACTGCTGTCATGCTAAGAAATTCTCCAGGGAAGGCTTGTCCTGGCCACACCAGTGAGAAGCAGCTCCCCTCATCCCTGGAGGAGCTGTCTTGATCCACCATGTCTCATGAGCATGGATCAACACCTCTCCCTGCAGCTGCATTTCTCCAAGGCACTGCTGAGACATGACAAAAGACCGTTGTGAAATTCGTGGCCTGAAGCCCAGATGAGATCCTTCCTGTCCATGTCCTGGCTCTTAGACCCCTTGCACCATCACCTTTTGTGCAAATGAGTGAGAACACCACAAAACGTCTTTAGCTGCAGCCATGCAGAGCTCACGGGGAAGAAGATTAATGGGAGCTACCAGGGAGCCTCATCAGTCCTTGTTCAGGAATCAGAAATCCCAATTGAAACCTGCCGTGACTCACAGCTCTGTGCTGGCACAAATTCGACCTCGTTTGGATAACAAAGGGCAGATCCTGTTCTGAGCTGTGTTATAAAATCTTTGTGACTCTGTGTTTATCACAGCAGGCAAAAGGGGACCAGCAACTTGCTGACTGGGCTGTTTGTGGATGGCAGGGCATGGTAGCCTGGAGCTGTGGTGGCTTTTGGAAGAGACACGATGACAGAGGCAACACCTGAATGCCTCTGCAGCTGGAGGGTCCCAGCCCAGCCCATCAGCCTGGTGCTGAGCCACCAACAGATGCCCCAAATCAGCTCAGCCCTTGGGTAAAATAAATCTGCTGTCCTCCATCCAAAAGCTGGTGGTGGCAGCAATGGAGGGCACAAGGAATGGTGAGTGCCCCATGAGGTGGGTGGGAGAAAACATCCTTTGCAAGTATAAAGTCTCCCCTCATCTCAAATGCTACACTCTCAATTAATGAGAGTGATTTGAATAGCAGCAATTACTTGAGACTCACATGCCTTGGGAGAAGGGAAGATTTGAGGTAGCTCTGCTCAGCTCTTGGGGCCAAAGAATGGACTCATCTCTATCTCTGGAGGTCCTACTAGGACTTCTGCAGAGACCTACTATTAAACTTTCCATGGAGAAAAAGACACAGAAGAATTCACAGGCTGGAAGTTGGTGGCCAAGTCAAAATCCAACCCCTGTTTCACCTCGAGTACTTGATCCTCAGTACTCAGACAACTGCTTTCTAAAGCCTCACCTAAAGGAGGTGACAACGGTGGGTTGCGGATTTTTTTTCTTATGTTTTGAATTAGTAATCTTTGAGATTTTCAATAGCTTTTCTTACATGGAGAATCCACTCCCAAACATAAAGGCGTAGCCTGTTTCCACACCGATGTTTTCCCTTCCCTGCCTCTCATACAAGTTTATTTGTAGGTTGGCAATAATGAGAACTCCACTGCTATTGATTTTTTTCAAAACATATACAACTTTGAAACGCTGTAGATATTGCATGGACTTTGGAACAAGATAAGAAGAGGTAATCACATTTGCAGCCTCTCCAGCCCTTTCATTAATCCGGACAGCAAACTCCAGCTGTACTCCTAGAACAGCCCTGACTGCCTCTCCTGAATATTCTCATTTTCTGCAGAAACATATAGATACTCGAGGTAAATCAGCACCCCACAGGGAGCTGAGTCCTGATACAATATTTTTATAACGGACAGGAGAATTGACGTGGCCCTGCTTCTTTGAAAGCAACTGCTGCACAGCTCTGTGGAATGGGCTGGAAAACTGAGAAATATTGGCTTAACTTCTGCTAAAATAGGGAACACTCTCCATTTCTCAGTACAACCTTAAGATGGAGCAAAACAGTTGAGCTGTAAGGATGCACCACAGAGGGAGTATAATAGAAGTCAGAAAATGAGAGGGTTATGGTCCAGCTTCCCAGTGACCTGATTTAGGGCAAAATCTTTTATTGTGGAAGAGCTCACCCCTGTGCATTGCTCCTGGGGCTTGAACAAGGCACTGAGGCCACAAATCTGCCCAGTCACCTCCTAGAGATGGTGCAGGGAGGACAAGGGGGTCAAGCTGGTGCCCTGAGCTGTGGTCTGCAGAGCCTTCCTCCCCATCCCGAGCTCTGGTGAAATCAATGGGATTAAATGAGCACAAATGAGACAGGAGCTGGCTCCTTGGCTGCTGTGCTAAGGCAGCGTGGAAGCCTGGCCCCGATACATCTATCTAAAGCTCTGTATTGAATCTCAGCTGACAGCACCAATAATGATAATAGATATGGCCCAAGCTGCTTCGTATTTCCCTTGGAGGAGGCCAGGTTCCTCCTCCCTGCTCGCAGACAGGCTAACTGTGCTGCCATTCTGAGGATTTGATAAGCAAACCATGCTCCTCACACTGCCAAAGCCCAAAGGGATGACAAAGGATGACCTAGCTACCCCACACGATTAACCCCAGCCCTTACTGGGGGTTTTGCAGGAATCCCTCTGGGTTCAGAGCCTTGCTAACACCCAGGGACATCCCATTCACCTTTCATTTCAGCTGAAACACCCCTGGCTTGGCGTAACAAGAGAAACGATGCCACAAACGCATCCCATGAACCTCTTTCTCCAAGGAGGAGGCTGCTGCTGCAGCTCCAGCCACCTCCCAGCTCACAGACCCAAGGGCAGAAGTGCCAAGGACAGGGTGTGGGCACAAGGACACGGTGTGGCCATGCCTATGACTGAACACAAATCCAGGCTGGGCTAACCCAGAGCTCAGTAACAAAGTCAAGCCATATCAACACGAAAGGCCTCAAGAGAAAAAAAAACCAAAAACAAATCATGCAGGAAAGTTAAAGTAGCTGGACTTCACTATGGCATTGTCCACGCACACATGCTGAAAATCACTTCTGACACTTTGCCCCTGCAGCCAGCCATGCCAAGTCAACTGTGCCCAAGCATATTGGTCCCAGTGGTGGGGTTAAGCCAGGCTCAGATTTTACCCCATCTCACAGCCCCCGCTGAGCTCAGCCCTGCTGGGGATGTGTCCCTAAACAAGCTAGGTCAGGTAACAACAGAGCAGCTCAGGGATGTTTATGAAATCAGGGGAGATGAACCCTAAAGGAGAGGGCATCCCATGCGTTTGGGGAGCTAAGTCAGCAGGGAATAAATTGGCTGCCTGCAAGAAGTGATGCTCCAGGGAGGCATAAAGCAGGGGAGCAGCCAGGGCACGTGTGGCTGGCCCTGCACAGGGTCCCTGGCACATTCTGTCTTCCCTGTGTTTATGCTGGTGACTGCAAGCTCTCCAGAGCATCATCAGGTTTTATGGCGTGTATGCATTATTAGTGCTTCACAAGTAAATAATGTCATATTTCACTGTTTATTGCTGAAAATGCACAGTAAAAGGCTAAAGCCTGAAAAGTGCAGAAAATAATTTATGTGGGAGGAATGAATTTCCCATCATGTCAAACCGCTGCCAGAATTTATCACAGTGCCCTTCAGTTTGGGTCTCTGTCCAACATTTTAAAGGTCTGTCTTTGTCATACATTTAGGTTCAGGGAAGCTGAAGGTTATTGGGAAGAGTGGGAATTGATGCTGGGGCTGGAGTGAGAGGAAAGTGTATGGCAGGGGCTCCAAAGGGTCCTTTCCTTGATTAACATGGAAAATTAACAGCATGGTGGCCACCAGGAACCATCCTAGTGAAGAGGCAGGACGTTCAGCATCAGCTCTGAGAGCTCCTGAACTTCACATAATTTCTACAATTCTTGAAATGCATAAATCATCATAAAGGTGGATGAGGGTCCCTGGCCAAACTGTTTGCAATGATCAGTATGTCTTACTAAAGGTCTGATTCTCGCCCTTCACTCAGACACTAAGCACTGGTAACTCAGATCTCAGATGTGAGGATTTCCCAGGTGTATGAGAATTACAGGATGAGGCCACGAAACTTCAGAAAAAGATTTTGAAGCCACTTTCCCTACTTGCTGCTTTTTCCTTGAGAACCTGTCACACTGCCGGGCAGGAGCATCAACCTAAGGGAATAATAGTGTTTTAAAAGCTACTATTCCTGTCCTTGCCATTTATATGTGTGTCTTGTCAGATTTGCACCTGAATTCACCTCCGAGGCATTGGTACCACCCAGCTTGAAACCACCGCTGGAGGCAGCGAAGGTACCACAGCTCTCTGGTGAGAGCATACCAAGTTATTTTCCAAAATACACTTCTCTCTAAATTAAAAGAGCAGCAGGAGCAGCCTACAAAGCTGAGGGCAGTGCAAGTGTCCTTGCTGTGGAGATAAGCTTGCTGCTTCTCAAAGCACCCAAAAGATTTGGGGCTTTGGGGCTGGAGATGTCCTCACCAGCCAAGCCAAGCACTCTGCCTACAGCCAAGGTGCCTCCTGCCAGGGAGGAAGGGGGGCAGGTATGGAGAGATTAAAAGCTAGAGGGGCACAAAGTTGAAAATAAAACCACAGAAAACTCAAATAAAAATCCCTTGGTTTGGAGAAACTAAATGCCTGTTTCCTTGGGACTGGTGGATATTTTTCTGGTGGGACCCACCCTCTCCTATGTCTCTGTTAGGGATTCCCTGGCTCAGTGATGTGAATCCCGTCCCAGAAACTAGTAACTGGTTAAATATTCAACAAGGTAAACTGCACGGGCAAATCAGAGAGAGAGAAATGTTTTTACACACAGAACTGAGTTCAGAACTTATGACATCCTAAAGGACTTATTCACATGAACTCCCAAGTTCAGATAAGCCAATTCCAGGGACATTTTGACCTAAGTCCGTGCTACTGGGAGCTTAAAACTCATTTGAACTCTCAGACTCATTTGACCTCTCAGACTCATTTCCAATCTGCATTAGAGATGACACAACTTTTTTTTTTTTAGTATAAATGTTTTAACACAAATGCATACTAAGGAGGACTTATCACAGTGATTCAAACAACAGCCTGTTTAGCTGAGATGACCTAAATGCCCACGTATTTTGCTCACGTAAGATGATTTTAAGAACTGGTTCTCAAAATAATCCCATTTAGTTTTAGCAAAAAAAAAAAAAAAAAAGACTGACTTAAAGCTGAAACTTTAGACCCTGAGGAAATGCTGTTTAGAAAACAGAAAAGAAGAAGAATGTATCAGGATGCACTGACATGTGATATGAAAATCACCTTGAGATAATCCTTTGCTAGCATTACAGGTAGCTGGGAGCAGATCAGGTTGCTGAACAGTGGGGATGAGGGAGCAGCTATTTGGAAACGCTCCTATTTAGGTGAAATGCATTAAAAACCAACCACCTTTATTGTCATATACAGTCCTTTCCATGAACCTCCATACATGACAGCCCTGACATTGATTGTTCTGCACATCTTCATCATGAAAGGCTGTCTCATCTATCCCAGTCTACCAAAGAGCAAGAAAGAAAGCAACCCACCCAGTCAGATACTGGAGAGACAAGTGATCTGTGGTCTAAGAGCACCCTGAGAAAGGGTTCTGGGTGCTTTTATTACAAATACTGGAGTCTCACAACCCTTACTAACTAGTGTAACTACAACCATGGCGGAGCTGAACCTGTTGAGATACCATCAGAGCAGGTCACCCTGTGGTGGCAGGGACACTGATTGAAGACATGACGTTATCCCTGCTTTAGGCACCATCTCATGTGGTGCTTTGCATAACAAGATCCCTGAGAACAATTTGATTTGTCACCCTTTAAAAGAACCATGGCTCTGGATGAGTCAAGGGTGCTGACTTCACCAGGCTGTGAAATGCAGAAGTTTGCTCGGGCGATGACACGCACGGACGCTTCTTGGAATGGATTGTGCCAAAATGATGGTGCAACACAGCAACACTCCCACACAGCTGCCCCACCAAGGTGTCCTCCCTAAAATACCCAGGAAAGAACCCGATCTCACACCTTGTATCGGAAACACAACTCTTCTACTTTGCATTTGCCCACAGTCATTGCTCTTTCTCCCTTGTGGGATGTAACCTTGTCTTTGATTGCATCACAGGCATGTGTGGAGCTGGCAGGATATTTTATTTTTCCTTAACTCATTTTATAAGGTTAAAGTGAGAGAACCTCAAGCAGATACTTGTACTGGACTGGGCAAAATAATGCAGTGCTCAGAGTTAATTAGCTATCTAGATGTCATGCAGCATTTATAGCTGGCCTTTCTTAGAATGAAAGGAATGTAATGATAGAAAGATTATGAAGGAAGATTGGTTTGTATCAGGGATATTACTTTAACTGAAAAAACATCAGAAAAAATGTCCTAGTTTCTGGGTAGTTCCAAAGCTCAGTATATGGAACAAAACATCCAGGGGAATTAATTACTTTTTTTTTTTGTTGGGGTTTTCTGTGTGCTTTTTAAATCCCAAGGAAATCTACGTGTGGGAGGGTATCAGTCATCTATACACAGAACTACATAAAGTATCATTAGAGACCCCTCCAAATACATTGATTTTTTTTATCCAGCAGTACTGTATCAATATTTTAACCACTGACAACAAAACGTAACCTTCATTATGAAGTATTTTCCTGTGGGTAACTAAACCACTGTTTCTCAGGGAAAAGAAATAGTTGCCTCCCCACATTTTCTACCTATGCAGAAGTGAAAGGCAGAAGAGCATTGATAAATTTAATGTATTGCTCCCTCCTCCCACCAGTAGCTGTCTTATCCAGCCCCATGTGACATTATCTGAGATTCTTTTTTCCTCTCTTTTAACCCCATGATGGGAAGACTCCTGAGCTTCCCAAGCCAGGACTGTGCTCATTTCCAGCATTTATTCATGCCCAGGTTATACACGTTTGTCTCTGCGCCAACATCATAATTTGATTAAATAGCTCTTCTACCTGGCATTTATCTCATAGCAACCTCCTTCCAGCCCAGCTATCATTTAGCTAGACTAAACAAACCAAACAAACAAAGATTTTTGGCCTCCAAGAAGGCAAGAAGTGCCACCAATATACTGGACCTCCCTAATTGGATCCCAGTGAGCCAGTATGTCCAAGCACTGGGCTGCTCCAAGTCAGGCACAGAAATGAGCTCTCAACCCAGAAGACCTTACAGCCAGAAAATACAATAATATACCTTGAACTACAAAGTCATTATGGGTTTTTTCCTCCACATCCTACCCAGTGTGTGTTTCGAGCATCCTTTTTAATGTAGCTGTCCAGGCAACTGGGTGTAAGGACCATTCTTGCAAGTCTCCTGGCATACGACTGGCTGATAATATTAACACCATTGACTTCAAAAGAGGTTTAGTAACAGCTCACATTGAAGGCCCTGAGAGTTCTTTGTTTCATTAATTCGTCCTCTTGAAAAAGAAAGCCTTAGTTGTAAGCTTATTTTTGTTTGTACTTATATTAAACTAAAGGAGTGCACTTCACTCACTACAAGGTAATTTTGCTCCTAACTGTTCTTCTAGAATATCTTAAATTACTTATCAACACCGAAGCTAAACCAGTTCCACTGCTTGCCAGTTTGGTGGTTCTCCCATACAGAGATTATCTGAGCTCTGCGTGGTTATCAGCACTTTTTGTGATCTGTATCTACAGTTTGAAGTACTCCATAGTGATACAACTCCCCAGCAATATTTATATCCCAAGTAGCACTGCAGAGTCTCTAGTGCAACTAGACCAGCCCTGGGAAGCTAAAACAAATTCCCCAAAGTATCTCAGGAGAATCTCTTTCATGATTGTACTCAAAAGTGAGGTAGACCTAAAGATTCAGGCTTATCCAGCCTGGTCCTCCTTATTCCTGTGCAGTCCTTTTCATCATCAACACAAAATGTTACCCACTGTGGCTTTTCTTTTTTTTGCCAATAGCTCTTTCTCTTCTGAACTGCTCTTTCTTCTCCACACCTGTGCCTCAGTCATAATTGCTATTCTATAGTGTTTTTCTTACCCAATATCCTTTGGATTCACAGCTTTTGGAAGAAATACATGTTCTTCCCTGTTACTGCCCAGCCCCCAGTCATTGTTATCCAAGAGATCCCCCCTGCCCCTCACACCTTGTTCACAACCTGGATTAGGAGCACTCCTTTCATTACCCTGCAAATAACAACACGGTGTTATTTGGCTTTCCTGAAAGCCATTAATCCATTAATCTGAGCTACTTAGGGGCATTAGAAAAGGAAAAGCAGATCAGTTCTCTTCTGAATTTGCTGCAAACTTTGCCTTTTTAAATCTCTCACCCTAAGCCCTGTGGCTGTCCTGGAAGCATGATGGCAACACGAGGGTTACCCTAAGGTGCAGCAGCCTAAATGATGATGGTGAACGTTGCCTATTCCCCACTCACTGCACATCATGTGTGGCATTGTCACCCATGAATGAGACTTGCTGTGTCACTAGCAGAGTGTTCCCACAGGCAGAACTACACCCCTGTCTGGGCTTGCACCTTCTCATGCCCCTAAGCAGTGTGCCTTTGCTCCAGATGCCTGGAGCTGTGGGCTCACCAAAGCCCATGGTGGGATGCAGTGCATCCCAAAACGTCCAGGAGAAGCAGAGGATGTGCCTAATGGTGCTAAGGAATAAGTTGCATCTAAAGGACTCAGGTTGAAGACATACTCATGCTGGCTTGGTGTAGCTGCATCCAGATGGGCAGAGAGCTCATCTGGGAAGCAGGAAGGTGGGCTGGGGCTTGGCCATGTGGTTCTCCTCCTCCCCATCATTTCTGTGAGCTGTGGTTCAGCCTTGGCTGATGCCAAACAGCTAATGTTTCTCCTCCCTCCAAGAGATGAAGGGCAGGAGGAGAAGTCTTCCCCAGGCTCCTCTCTGAAGGTACCTAAGCCACCTCTCAAACAGGGCCTCCTGGCTGGTTGGCTTGCTATATCCCCCAGCAATTTAGGGGGCACCACAGCCTAGAGCTGGATGTTTACAGTTGTAGTACAAGGCAATTTAGGGCATAAATCCAGCTCTGACTTCATGTGATGTGAAAATTGGTCATTTGTTCCTGGGGCATTGACTTTCCTCTGGCATAGATAAATCACACGAGGGTTGGAGGGGTTTTTTTTTTTGTTTATCTATCGGCTTTCTCAAGGGGATGGTGGGTTTTGTTTGTCTGTTTGAAGTCAATAGGCACAGTCCATTAGGCAGAGATAGAAGACCACAAAACAAAACCAGCAGCAAGACTTTGCACCTATCTGTTTTTTTCAGGTTTTCCCAGAGACTCACCCTTAAAAGTGACTCAAACAGAACAAAGACCAAGGCTTATTTTTACTGAGGATGGAGAGCCCTGCAACAATCCTATTTCAGGAATAAACCGAATTAACCCGTTTCCCAACGTGGTGAGTCACAAACATTTGGTATCCTGTAAGTTCAGACTTCAAAGCTGTGACAAAATGCAGAACAGGGAACCCTGGAAGAACAATCAGTGCTTTTCTGAGGAGGAAAGCACCTATTTAATCACATGCTCTTCCAGCATCTCTGAATCAAGCAAGGTAGGACCTGACACAGGTTTGCACAGTTATGTCATGAACTTGCCTATTCATGTCAAACTAAAGTAGATTGTTTATTACAGAATAATCTGCAACTGAGTTGTCTCTGAAGGTCGGAGCAAAGGCCAGGCAAAGGTGAAATGAGTTACAAATGCTGCTGAGATAAGTCAGGCCATGACTCTCAGAATGTGTCTCTTATCACGACGTGGACTGAGATCCACTTATCAGCCAACCCAGCACCAATCATAACAACATCCTCGGAGACAGGAGACATTTGGCGTGCCCAATATATAACACTCACTTATTTCCCCCCACTGTAGTCAGTAACATCCCTTTTGAAGATGACAGCTCTGCCAATAGGAAAGGAATTGCTCATTTGAGTTCTGAATGAAGCCCTAAAGATGCTGTAGCACACGTCTGTGCAAGCCACGTAGCCTCATGTCCTAACATTATGGCCACTAACGAGCATCACCCAAATAGCCCAGTTTTCCCTACCATCATAATTTGCTCTTAGCACATCCATACCTCTAGGATGCTGTCACTTTTCTGAACCACCCTTTACAGGAAAACCAGTACAAAATTTGCATTTTCCCTTGATTGTGTCTTTTTTCCAGCTGCTGCAAAAGCCAGGAGCTGGTGTTTTGGAAATGGTGGCATTTTAACTGCTTACAGTATTAAAGCAGTTAACAGTATTTAACAGCAAAATGCTTGGTCCCAAACCAGCAAACGAGGTGGACTTTACAGGGGATAAATTCCTGCCTTTGTTAGAAGCTGCTTTTGACCCACCACGAGCAGAAGCAGGCAGAGCTTGCTCTTCACAACACAGAAAGAAAGGTGTTTTAAACAAAATCTTAAATTCTACCAAATTTAATTCAGCTGCCAAAAAAGATCTTGTCATGAAATATATGAATAACCTTTTCACTTCTCTTTCCACTTTGTAAACAAACTCTGACACCTGCTTTGGGATTTACCTTTTCATTGTAACTTGGTTTTATTTATTTTGGTGTAGGAGCCCAGGAGCATTACTTACTATTACAACAAAGGAACTGGCTGAAATGCCTGTCAACATCAGTATGAAAGAATTTGAACCTTAGACAGTTCAGCCAGGCATTTATCTATCACATGAATTGTGTTTTCCAGATTAGCATACTCTGCTACCTTTGCCTTCCACTCCTCCTCCTCCACGACAGAAGGACAGCCCCTAAATCATATGATTGGACACAAAAGATAGCACACTGGGGAACGTTCCTATTTCTCACAGACCTGGGGCAAACACATCAAGACAGCACTCAAAGCCAACCAGAGAGGAACCAAAATGAACCTTCTTCCCTCCTTCTCTTTCGAGACATGGGCCCTTTTGCTTATTTTTGTGGCCCTCCTGGTAGCGTGAGTAAAAATCTTCTTTATTGGTTCTTTGCTCGTGCCATTTTCCTGCTCTTACTATTGTTTATTTTCATGCAACTAGTCTGTTGAAGAGCAAACAGGTAGGTGAGATTTCCAGAAGCTCTGGGAAGTAAGAGAGGAGTCTAAAAATAATAGAGATGTGTGATCTTACCCCAAGGTTTGGAGTATTTCTGTGCACTGTTATGAGCTTGCTGCTAACCATCAAAGCAATAATCAAATAATAACGGTGCCACACATTTGTTACCAGCTGGCTTCAGTGAGAATCGTGACCCATTAGGTTATTTTCCACTAAAACACAGCCTAAGGAAGGTTGTGCCTCCCTGCCTGAGGTTGCCCCATGGAGGGGAGCAGGCAGGAGATGACCCTGGAGTAGACCACCTGCAAAGGTGAAGAGCAGCAGCAAGGCACCAGAAAAAGAGCATTGATAGGATCAGACCTTACTCCTCCTGTAGTGCCCAGGTAAGATGCTCCAGGCACGGGCACCTGGCCCAGGAGGGATGCTTTGCAGAAGGTAATTTGCCACACGCCTGCAGGGACAGCATCACGTGCCCGTCCCCAGAGCCCACCCTTGCTAGGGGAAGAAACGAAGCCCAGAGCAAGGTCAGCTCCCGGCTCCTGGCTTTCCAGACAGACTCTGGCAGGCAGAATTGAGCTCTGCTGCTTCAGAGGAGCTCTGCTAGTGAGAAAGTGCTTTCGTCCTCTTTGCTGCTGCCACTCGATGCTGTGGCATAGCAGGGCTGGCTGAAAACCCCCTTCTGCTGGGACATGCAGCATCTCTGCTGGCAGCCCCTGCCAACAAGGGTAGACTGACAAACTTTGTAGTGTTGACAAGCCCTTAGGCAGAGGCAGCATGTTGCTAGCCATAAACCTTAACGATTAATGTGGTGCACACGAGCACAATCCATTTGTCTGCCCTGGCAGTGCTCCAACCACAGCAGTTCAGGAAGCTCTGAACTTTTAGCCCTGTTTTTCAAAGCCTTTTCTGTGATTTGGATCACTCAAAAGCCTGTTTGGGACAGACTCTTAAAGAAAAAGGAAAACAACATCCCCAAATCTCACCCTCATTATTGACCCAAAGCCTCATATTTCACTAACTCTGGGGCCATCTAAGATTGCTGGTTACCAGACTCCCACCTTCTGCAGGCACTTGCAATTTTTTTTTTGTGGCAAAAGTGACAAAGCCCAGATCTTTGTGCCCTGATATCTGAGCTAAAATAGAAATTTAACTCCCTGTTAGCACAGGGAGGTTTTTCAGATGCTTCTTGTCCATCTGGGGCAACACTGTTACTGTTGACACATGAAGGACTATCAGGCATTTCTGGTTCATATCCATGGTAAGAAGTAGTAATGATTATTCTCTGACTTTACCCTGAATGGTCCTTCTCAGCCTCCAGAAAACTAAGTCATATTTTAGTTGTAAGAGCATTAGGCTGAGTTTTCCTGGACATGTTTCAAACGGATTAAGCCTAGCCTATGTTTCTATAGTGGTCCTCCCCTTTGTAACCCAGCCCAGCCTGGCATTTCCTGGTCCTCCCACAGCCCCAGCTGCCCATAAACATTACAAATGAGAACCCACAAACATTTTATACCTCGCATGGAATTAACTTTTGACAGGAGAGGTTAGACATTGACAAGCTGAGCTCTGTGAAACCTTGCACTTGCAAACACCTCGTTCCCTGGTTTTTCCTTGCTCTGATGGGACCATGAAATGAGGTCTGCTTTTGTGCTCTGGCAGAACCTGTGCTGTGGAGACTGATCTGATTTAGGGTCCTCTAGCTTTAGGAAAGTATTACTAACTGCAAAGGAACCCCCTCATAAGTCTCAGCCTAGACTCTGGCTTTTCAGGCAAGCATCCCCAAGATGTTGGGTGAGCAGCTGATACCACGTGCCCCAAAGATGATCTCTGATAACCAGCCTCTGCCAAACCTTTGCAGTTCTACATCCCTTCTGCAACGAACTGCTCACTTGGGAAGCTGCAGCTACTAACTAAAACCAAATATTTTGAGGAGCTCTTTCAACAGAGCCAAAGAGAAGCTTCAAAGGGCTGCAGCCCAGACCCTTGTTGAGAAACAGAAGGCCCTGAGGTAGGAGTAATAACTTTATAGCTGCCAAAAAGGGTGCTTCAGAGGAAAGAAATCTGCAAAGCTGTCAATAAAATCTGAAAAGAAAACCATCAAGACGAGACTTCCTGATGCACCACTGAGCTAACGCCAGGCTAAGAGGAAAGAGAACAATAAATGAAATTAAAGTACAGCTTGACAAAAGCCCTGTTTGGGACATTACTTCTGGCACTGCTTTGATTTTTGTTCAATAAAAACATGCAAGCTTGGTGTTCCTTCTTCCAGCTCCCTTTTCTGCCTCTCCTTTGGTTGGCAATGTGCTCTTCTTTTGACTTATGCTAAAGGCTTTAAGGTCCTGTTTCCACCAGGGTACCTATGCCTCCAGGAGACAGCTGCTTTCACATCAAAGTGATCTCTCTGAAGCTCTATGTGGCAACAGTGAGCCTTACCATGTTTATTAAGTAGTTTTTACAGGGCAATTTTCTTTTGGGCCAGTTTTTTTCAGCCTCTGGATCAACCTCCTCTATGGAGAGCCAAAGAGGTGCAGCTGCAGGTTTAGGAGAGCTCACAGCCCCAATGCCATGGTGATGTAACACTAGGTTGTTGTCTTTTCTATCCCTCAGATATGGTACCTGGCCATTTGGTTTGTTCAAGAAGTTGGGTATTCCTGGGCCAACACCTCTGCCTTTCTTTGGGACGTGCCTGGAATATCGCAAAGTAAGTGGCTGAAGCCTCCCTGGCTCCAGAAATATCTGCCTTTGCTCATAGAGCTGTAGCTGAAGAGATACATGGTGATGATAAGTTATCTCCAAATGCCAAGCTCTTCTCCAACACACAGGTTGTGCAAAGGCCAGCACAGGATAAGTGCTCAGTAACAGACCATGGGGCACTGTCAAACATCACAGGGCATCTCCAAACAAGTACTCGTGGGTGGCTGATTTGCAGCTGCCCTTTGCAGCACCCAGGCAAACAGCTTGTCCCCAAGCACCATGTACATTTACGCTGTCCTTCATGACGTTTCTGGAGAGGAGGAGAACCCAGAAGGCAGCTCTGAACATCAGTTTATAGAGATTCCTCCCAAGCCACCATCTCCGACATCATCCTCTCTGCTCCACCCTCTCTGAGATAATTTTCAAAATTGTTTTCCACAGGGTTTCTTGGACTTTGACAATGAATGTTTTCAGAAATATGGGAAAGTCTGGGGGTGAGTATGAACCACTGAGCTCTTCTTAAGGTAAAACTAGAATCCATGCAAGGGGGAGAAAAATCTCATTAGGAAAGCTCCCTTCCCTCTATCTGCAGCCCTGATGGTCCCAGCACAATGACTACAGCAACAATAGGGTACTTATGGTGGCTTACATGGCCCAGTGATGTCAGGGCTGTGCCACTGTCATTCTATACGGAAATTAGCTTTGACCTATACCACGAAAGTTGTTTTAAAGCTGATGACAAAAGGCCCTCACCTGCCCCTAACAAAATCAGCAGCAAAACTACTATTTACTTAAGGGAGGATCTGGAACCGGGAGGTCGGGTTCCTCTGGTTTGCCAACCCCAGAGGAATGTGTGTGACTCCCAATATTAAATCAAGAAGCAGATCCAAAGTCCACCAACTTCATGCTGCTGGTCCTCACCTGCTACAGTGGGAGCTAGTGCAGCTATTGCTGGTCTGCTCTGGAAATCTCCTATGGCTTTATTGCTGCTGGTATAACTTGGGCTACAAACCTGCATATTCTCTACAATACATCCATGGGTCCCTACAGCAACTTAAAAATTTGAGTCTGGAAAAGATATCTTCACATAGATGGGGAAAGCACATAAATCCCCTTAATCTACATCTGTTCTAGGAAAGCATTCAGAACTGGCAGCTTCAAAAGACAAAAACAAGGATTGAGTTTCCTCTCCAAGGATATTTCAGTGCTGTCAGCCCAAGTCTCCAGACACCCAATTCAAGAGCCTGAAAGGGGTCGAACAAGTTTCCTTCTAATACTGTAATGTGTTTAAGTGCCTGGAAAAAACCCAGAGAGTCAGGGGAGAAAGCGAAGACATTTGCTTCATTTAGTACCTGGTCCTTTGAGGGACTGAGCCCTGCTCATTTCCCAGTGAATCTGGAAGGTGTTTAGCCTCCTTTATCATTTACAAAACCAGATGGGAGAAGGCCTGGGAGTCCTTTCCTACATTTCTATACTTAGGCATCTGCAGAACAGCAAGGCTGGTGATGGAGGAACATTTATTTAACACATTGTTTTACAGGCATCAGTCAAGCCTTGCACACTTCCACTCCCTGGGGTTGTTCATCTGTCTCCTTTCCCCCCCTCCCTCCCCAGGATTTACGATGGCAGACAACCTGTGCTGGCTATCCTGGACCCTCAGATCATTAAATCTGTGCTGGTTAAAGAGTGTTACTCCACCTTTACCAACCGGAGGGTAAGGAGAAGCATTGTGGTGTACCATAGAGTCCAGAAAACAAAGTACAGGAGATAAGCACACCAAGCATGTACCAGGGTTCCCAGAGGGGATGAGTGACTGTGCTATAGGGATTCCTGTAAATGGCCACTGTATGTCACTGTTCCCCTTTCTTACAGCCTGGGGACTGCCTACCCAGCCTGGCAGAGGAGGCTGCTTGCCTGCACAAATTCTGCTCTCACACCTATGTATTTATGGATAAATTTGGGTCTGTGTGAGCATGCAGGAATCCGCAAGGGTCCAGCTAGCACACGTGTCACCAGCTGGGATGCAGGCTCCGGGCAGCAGGGTTGGGTGGGGGTACACTCGTACCTATGGGTGTTGGGCTTGTTGGGTTACTTGTGGTATGGAAACAGCATCTTGCAGCAGGTTTACTGCAGGAAAGGGGATTATTTATGTGTATGTGTCTTCAGAGAGGCTGTTCCTAAGGCCTTAGCCAGTAGCAATGCCCCCAGACAGCCTGGGCAGGGACTTGCATGCTACATCCCCATCCTTGCAAGGAAGCCATGGTCTTTGCTGGCTTTAACACCTTCCCTTTTCCCCCTCCAGCACGTAGATCTGGCAGGGGTGCTGAACAACGCCATCTCATTAGCTGAAGACGAGCAGTGGAAAAGGATCCGCACTGTGCTCTCTCCAACCTTCACCAGTGGGAAACTAAAGGAGGTAAAAGACAGAAGAGCGGGTACCAGCTACATCAGAAAGTCAGCAGACAGTGTTTCCAGGCTGAGGCTGTCACAGGGGTCCCATTTCTTTAGTCAGAGCCTGGCAACTAAGCTGGCCTGTTTAATTTATGCCTAATTTAAACCAAAAAAGGCTCAAAATAGAAGTTTAGCAGAAAGATGGTATCTGTAAATATTCATGAAACTCCCTGTAGTCTTTGTAAGCCTGTCTTAAAGGAGTAAAATGTACTAGACTTAAGTGACCATATCTGGTTTGTGTTTCAGATGTTCCCTATAATGAAGCACTATGGGGAAGCTTTGGTGAAAAATGTTCGGAAGCAAGTGGAAAAGAGCAACGCTCTGTCTGTAAAGGAGTAAGTAGCTGTTGGGAGCAGCAGGCTAAGCAGTAAACCTTGTTAGCAAGGGCTGTGCTTCATTCGTTACTGGCTTGCTGGGTAAACCAGACCTCTGAAATGAGGGACTGAAAGCCTGGCTGGAAATTTGAAAGGGAAATTGTAAGCTGGGATGGTAGTGAAACTTCCTAGAGGCAGAGACCAGCAGAGAGAAGTTTTCTAAAGGGAATTAGGTGGGGAGAAAAATGCTCCAGCACAGCTTTATGAATCTACAGATCTAAGATAACTCCAAATCTACCAGAAAAGCCTCATTTTCCCTGCATATACTCAGAATCTCTATGCACCACCTTCTTATACCCCCAGACACTGGGGTTGCTGGCCTCTCTGCCCCACACCCAGCACTGGGGGCTGCTCATCCATCACTTGCCCCACTGTGGAGGGGACAGGGGAGAGAGGCTGTGGTGAGGCCCCAGGTACATCATCCTCATCTGTGCCTTCCATGTGGGCTCTGGAGCAAAACTTGCTCGAAACCTGTCACCTCCAATTTGAAAGCACAGATGCAGAAAGGACAGCTGCACACCAGTGAAGCTCTCCCCTGCCAAGGAGAGGGCTTGGACAATTTAGAATACTATAGGGCTGTGCTGGGTTGAACAAGATCATTTTCATGACATGCTCGAAGCAAGGTTTGTTACCACCCTTCCCCAAGAAGCTAACATGCTCAAGAGCCACATGTTGTCCTTCCACTAACCCATTCATGTAGCTACATGCTGCTTTAAAATCCCCAGAAAAGCTGTCCCATTTCAAAACCCATGCAGGCTTGAAAACAAAGCTCTCTCAAAATCTGCCCCTTTCACTCTAAGTGCTTTCCAGCTACTATATATCCAATTTCCTTCTCAGAACCAGGGCAGGAGGTCTTAGGAGAATTTATATTTGAATGCCATATAGGCTTTAGGAAAAAAAAATATTCACTCGGTCCAAATATTTAACCACAGTCTATTTTTTCCATCTTTCCTCAGCATCTTTGGGAGCTACAGCATGGACGTTGTCACCAGCACTTCCTTTGGTGTGAACATTGACTCCATGAACAACCCCAAAGACCCCTTTGTCAGAGAGATGCAAAAGCTGGTCAAGTTCGACTTTTTTGACCCAATCTTCATCTTGGCATGTAAGTGACTTTTTTTGTCGAAAAACTTTGAGGTGTCAGAGTAGTATTGAAGTGTGGCTTTGGCAAAGGTATCAGAGACCCGTGCATCCTATAAATTAACTGATATACTATTGCTTAGATAACTTCACTAGCTAAGATGGAAATCCTAATGGCTCCTGTCTCATGGTTTCCTCATTGTGAGCTTCATGCTAGAACTCTGGGAAGAAGATGGGTGAAGACTTCCTCCACCTTTGACATCCACGATGCAAGAAACATCCCAGCCAATATCCAAATAAGTGCTGGAAAATGATTTGAGCGTTGAAAAGCAAATTCAGCTGTGAGGCTTGAGGAGAGTGGTGTTATCTGAAATGCATTTTCTGGAAGAGAGTGCTGAGTGGGGACTGTAATTAGATGCAATTTCCTAGCAGTGCAATAGCTTAGCAGTGATGGTGATGGACCTTAAATCACTTGCAACCTTAAATCAAGATTAGATAGCTTGCTAAAACATAGGGAAAAGTATGATCTCTTCACAGAGGAGGTTCTGGTGCTGTGGATTTAATGAATCTATGCACAAGCTCAAGATCCAGTTCTCTGTGATGGAGGAAATGCTCTGAAGGGGGCTTGAAGATGTTTATAGGAGCACAGCATAGCAGTGAACAGCTCAGCCTGAAAGAAGAATTCACAGTTGGCAGTATTTTGCTTCTGAGCCACATTCCTCTTGTAGTGCTGTACAATGTACAGACATAACCTCTCCTTAGAAAACAATGCCTTAGAAAAAGAAGGTGGCATGTGATTTGGTCATCTCAAAGTAATGATTATACCCAGCTCAGTTGTGCCCATTTGAAAAACTTAGAGGGTTGCATCAAGACAAACTATCCTAAGGGAAGGAGAAAGGAAAAAAAGACCTAAGTCCAGGTTGTTCCCAAGTAAGGAAATCATTTGTCAATAGCATCATTAGTTCCTCAGTAACATCCATAGCTGTCTTTGAGGTGGAGTTTTAGAATGTGGTTTTATTCTCAATTTGTTTTTCAGTTGTGTTCCCTTTCATTACTCCTCTTTTGGCCAAGATGAACGTGAGCTTCTTCCCCAGCAGTGCTGTCGATTTCTTCATGAGATCCATTGCCAAGATTAAGAAGGACCGTGAAAAGGAGGCTCACAAGGTAAAGGAGTGTGAGTTTGCTGGCAACTGTGGCAGAAAATACACTGAAGTGAAATATATTTAGAGTGAGGATATCAAAGATGAAGCCAAAGTACAATGACTCAACAAAACCCTGAATCTAGTTAAGTGTAAACACACACTTGATTTTAACATTGTCAGAAAAGCCTCGCCTGACCAGTCCTGGCAGAGAAACAAGTAGACTTTGTACATCCGTCATCTGAAGATAAATCCAGATAAAGGCTTGATAGAATTGGCCTAAGCTTGGGTTTGCAGAACATGTAATATGTCAAAGTAAGAGACTCCCTGAAGAAGATTATGCAGAGGGTGAGAGAGAGCAGAGTAAGCAGCACAAAAGCAGCAACACCACCTTTCAGGGTTGCGTGTTCCCTTCTCACTTAGCAAAACATGAAGCTGCTTCCTGGCAAAATTCTCCCTTTTAGGGTTTGGATCCCTTCCCCAGACCCCATTCAAGACTCTGCTTCCCCACCCAACAGCTTTACAAAAAAGACAGATAGGTTTCCAAAATAAAAAGCAAGGGTTTTGTTTTTCATTAAGGAAGTCATGTGCATTTTGAGGATGCCTTCAGTTTAAAAAACAGTGCTTAGGCTGTGAAATGTGCTTATCTGAGACCCGTCCCCAAAGAAACTCTCCTCCTTTTCTTCTCAGGGCAGAGTAGATTTTCTGCAGCTGATGATTGAATCCCAGCATTCAACCAGTAATGGGGTCAATGAAGCAAATCAAAAAGGTAACAACATCCAAATACTCATCACAGGAACGGGAGCTGTGGGAGTGAGGAGAACATGGGGAACTGTTTCCCAAAGAATGACTCAATGGGCCACCACCATCTCCACTGACCAGCTCCAGGCAGAGGTCTCTGTCCCCTGTTGCACAAGGGCTAAGGGGAATCCCCCAGGTCCCTTGTCAGGGAGTAAGATTGCTGTCTCAATCATTTATACCCAGCATATCATTTGGCTCCACTATCAAATGGCTTTTTCCAGACAGATAGAGCAGCTATAAATGTGTTATCAGAAACCAACCACAATAAACCTGCTTCGATCCCACCTGTTGCTACCTGTTCCTTGCTAGGACCATCAGCCAACACCAGTTTTGCTCATCACCCCACATCCTCTCTCCTCACAGCCCTGAGCGACACAGAGGTCCTGTCCCAAGCATTCATCTTTATATTTGCTGGGTACGAGCCCACCAGCAACACGCTTTGCTACCTGGCATATGAACTGGCCACACACCCTGACGTGCAGCAAAAACTGCTGGAGGAAATCGACACAGTTTTACCCAACAAGGTAAGGGGACACTGAGTGGTGGTGAAGGCCCTGATGTCCTCCTTGGGCAGTCAAGACAATGAGAAATCTCCAGCTCCTAAACACCCTCCTCCTGGGGTAGTCCAAGAGCTCGAAGAGACATACTCCAAGACAACTCAACCCTGTAGCAATTTTGTTTTGGCAGTTGAAGCCACTTTACAGAATCACAGAATGTTAGGGATTGGAAGGGACCTCAAAAGATCATCTAGTCCAATCCCCCCACTGGGGCAGGGTCACCTAGATCAGGTCACACAGGAACACCTCCAGGTGGGCTTTAAACCTCTCCAGAGAAGGAGACTCCACAACCTCTCTGGGCAGCCTGGACCAGCGTCTGTCACCCTCACTGTGAAGTTTCTTCTCATATTTATGTGGAACCTCTTATGTTTCAGTTTATACCCCTTCCCCCTTGTCCTATCATTGGATGCCACCAATCCTCATGCCAACATACCTGGTCACCTTTCTCCTGTTGTCCTCCAGGCTCCTCTGACATACGAAGCGATGATGCAATTGGAGTATCTTGACATGGCACTGAGTGAAACCCTTCGGCTCTTTCCCATTGGTGGACGGCTTGAGAGAACCTGCAAGAGAGACGTAGAAATAAATGGAGTGACCATTCCCAAAGGAACCATTGTTATAATCCCACCCTCCACCCTCCACCGCGACCCTGAGTACTGGCCAAACCCAGAGGAGTTCAGACCAGAAAGGTAAAAAAGCATAATGAAAGGGAAGAAATATCACATTGCTTTTTCCTCATGTAGTAATTAAATATTAATCTCTGATTAGCTTCCTAATGGTGTTCCTCCTATCTTTTTACAAACAATACCAATGAGAAATTGTAGGCTCATGGGAATGTAATTTTAAGACGAAAATGAGCTTTGCACTTAAAGCAGGGTTTCAAACAACATAATCTTATTGGCAGAACAGCACCAATACCTCACAATATCTTACACACATTTTTTATTCTTGCTGGCAGCAGTTGATGAGCTTTTGTAACTGCCAGCTGTCCTTCTGTGTCACCTTCACTGCTGGACCTGTTTCTTTCACACAGGCTTTGCTCCCAGATATACCAGAGTTGATCCTTCCAGAGTTGCCTTCCCTCTTTCTTTTCAAGGAAGTGATAAATTGTCCCTGGTTGGTTATTTTTATAACCAGGACCTACCTCATTTCCAGCAAGGCTGAAGCCTCCTATCCAAGACAACTCCTGTTTTCTCTCTCACTAAATACAACAGATAGGGACTATCGGTCACTTGGGAGAGTTTGTTGCCTAGATTTTCACCTTGCTTCCAACTTCTACAAGTCTGGGTGGGTAGAATTAAAATCACTCAAGTGGGATCCCACCCTGCCCTGGACAAGGACTTTGACATAGCACTTGATTGCTGCGGTACGCTGAGATACCTTGGTGAAGATGAAAGAAGTCTCTGTAGGTCACAGCAAGAGATCTTTAAATAAATAATAGAGATGTAACATTTTGTGGGTTTTGCTGCCTTCATTTCTTCTTCCCACCTTCATTTATTTTTCCCAACCATGTCATTATCCAGGTTCAGCAAGGAGAACAAGGAGTCCATAGACCCATACACGTACCTGCCCTTTGGAGCTGGTCCCAGGAACTGCATTGGGATGCGGTTTGCTCTCCTGACTCTGAAAGTTGCCATCGCCATCCTATTGCAGAATTTCACCTTCCAGACCTGCAAAGAAACTCCGGTGAGGACCACAGTGATTTGAAACTTGCATGCAAAGAGTCAGGTGTCTGGTTGCTCAGCACGGGTGCTCACACCAGATCACAATTTCAGGAGAGATCTTAGTGTACTTCCAGGCACTATGGGATCAAGATGAGTCCAAACCATGGCCAAGTTTTTCCTTTAATCTCTACTTATTTAATTTGCCTATCTTCAAGTGTGTTTTTCCTCTTCACAGAATGGTGGGGGTTGGAAGGGACCTCTAGAGATCATCTAGTCCAACCCCCCTGCCAAAGCAGGTTCATCTAGGCAAGGTCACACAGGAACATGTCCAGATATATTTTGAAAGTCTCCAGAGAAGGAGACTCCACAACCTCTCTGGGCAGCCTATTACAGCGTCTGTCACCCTCACAACAAAGAAGTTTCTCTTCATGTTGAGGTGAAACTTCCCGAGTTCCAGTTTGTGCCCATTTCCCCTTGTCCTATCACCAGGCACCATTGCAAAGGGACTGATTGCTCCACCTTCCTGACACCCACCCTTCAGGTATTTATAAGCATTGATTAGATCCCCTCTCAGCCTTCTCTCTCTTCTCTTGTTACAGATCCCTCTCAAGTTGAGTTCTAAAGGACTCTTAAGACCAGAGAAACCGATTATTCTGAAGCTTGTTCCCCGGACCAGCACCTCACGTGCCGAGGCATAAACCCAGATGCATCTACAACAGTTCTCCAGCATCTGATGAGCCTGGTGCTAACAAAGGGATCACACATCACAGAAAATCTCTCCTACATGTACAGACACAGAAGAGTGGCTCTGGTTAATTCTGGAAGCAATTACTGCATATTTACTAATAAACATAGCTGTCAGAAATGTAATGTGGATCACTGGGCAATGACAATACACAGTCCCCTTAATTTTGATTGCAGAAAACAAGAAATAAATCCAAATGAGAAGCTGATCATCCACTTACTTCTAAGGGGACTTCTCCATCTGGAGAGAAGGAATTACTGTCTCATCCAAGAGGAACAAGGTGTGATAGAAATTCAAATCTCCAGACCTTGCTGGGTGGGGATGGGTGACGTTGTGCTTGGTGTATTGATGCTTGAAATTTCGTGTGTTCTAATTGAGATGACTGGTGTGAGACTACATCCTAGTTACCAAACCTCTCTTGTGCCATGTGTTAATTAAAGTAAAGTGTGTGCAAATACTGTCATTAAAAATGTTTGAGAGCTGCTCTGTGTTGTGTGTCGCAGCTGATCACTTCCTATTTAAAACCCGTATTCAGCCTCAACCCTTGAAATTATCCATGTACATTGCTTTCCACTTAATTTAATGAATCTGATCCTTCATTTAATGCCATCAAACCCTCCCATTTGTACAGTATTTTACAAACACTATAACTCCCACCTCTTCTTTTGATTAAGAGGTTGCCTTCAGTTCAGCCCCGGCCAAGTCTTTTCTATGCTGGAGCGACAGAGGATGGATGGCAGAGAGCAGCAGGAGCAGCTCAGAGGAGGTGGTGACAGCAATGCAGGAGGGCCACCGCTCCTGGAGAAATTGTCCAGACACAGCTTGTGGCTGAGCCTTGTCTCCAGAGCCATGGATGTGGTTTACACCACAGGAGGACACTGAGGTGCTGGGGTGGGTGCAGAGAAGAGTGACAAAGCTGGTGAGAGGTCTGGAGAATATCTCGCATGAGGAGCTCCTGAGGGAACTGGGATTGTTGAGCTGGGAGAAGAGGAGGCTGAGGGGAGACCTCATTGCTCTCTACAACTACCTAAAAGGAGGTTGTAGTGAGGCTGATGTTGGTCTCTTTGCCCAAGTAACTAATGACAGGACAAGAGATAAAGGCCGCAAGTTGCACCAGGGGAGGTTTAGATTGGACATTAGGAAGTTCTTTACTGGCAGCGTGGTCAGGCACTGGAACAGGCTGCCCAGGGAGGGGGTAGAGTCCCCATCCCTGGAGGGGTTCAACAAGAGAGTAGATGTGGTGCTTCGAGACACGGTCAAGGGGTCAGGGAGAGGTCTGACAAAGGTTGGGCTTGATGATCCTGGAGGTCCTTTCCATCCTAAATGATTCTATGATTCTACAGATGGCCTGTGGTGGGATGTCAGCCTGTTAAGAGCTGCTTTGGTCTTGAACTGCTTCACAGCAGTCTTATGGCTTGAGCCCTATGGGCTGGTCCTGCCATCAGCACGTTTAGACCAAAGGACTTGTGCCATCCCTGATCATATAAATAGGAAATACCAAAAAAACAAGTGGGATGTTCTCCCAGATCTCATTTCACATGCCAGTTAACTCCAGTATATTGTGCTGGTCCTGGCATGTACAAACCAAGGATGTTAGTAAAATGGGCAAGGCTTTTAGAAGAGCTGCAAACCAGATCAAGTCATCCCTTAAAACTTTCTCCTGGCATCCTTCACTCTTAATCACAGTCTATAACTTTCTCCCATGGCCACAGTCCTTTCTCTTTAGTATAGCAGACAAAACTGCAACACAAGCCAAATGCCACAATCCAACAAAATACAAATTTATTCAAGAATTCATGTCCTTTCTTTAACAACAATGGCAATTAGGGGGTTTGGGAGTGGCCAGCCAATGGTACAGTGGATTCCTGATCACTGGAAATCCCCAAATCCAAGCTGTCCATATTTCAGAGAACTGCAGCAACATTCACCAGGCTCTAATTCAAGAGCAGGCAGCTTGTGCTGTCCCAAAAGGCAGATAAAACAATTATAGTGCTCCCTTCTGATTCATCATCTGTGAAAGATTGTTTGGGTTTTGCTATGTGCACAGCAAGGTGTTGGTAGGAGTGCTGCCAATAAGGCCCTTCCTCACTTTAAACTGGTGCTCACCTCCTACCAGGGCTTAAAAACCATCAGTGGAAGAACTGGGCTTGTGTTACTGCTGTAGTGCTGCAGCAGCTCTGGTGGTGTGGTGGGTTTACCCTGGCTGGGTGCCCGGTGCCCACCCCTAGTCCCTCTATCACTCCCCCCCCCACAACCCAAACCTTCGTCAGCAAGGCAAGCAGGGAGAGAGTAAGATGGAAAAGAAGAACCCGTGGGTTATGATAAGAAGCAGTTTAATAACCAGCAGAGAAAGCAAGGTCACGCGCGCGCGAAGCAAAAGCAACAAAGCCGTTACTCTCTACTTCCCATCCGCAGGCGGTGTCGGGCCTGTCCCGGGAAGCAGGGCTCCAGAACGCGTACCGGTTGCTCGGAGGACAAACGTCTTCCCAGGATCCCCCCGTCCTCCTCCCTTTATAGTTGAGCTGACGTCATATGGTATGGAATATCCTATTGGTCAGCTCGGGTCGGCTGTCCGGGTTGTATCCCCTCCCAAATCTTGCCCCCCCACACACACACCCCGTCAAAACAAGGCTGTGTGTTATCAACACCTTCTGGCTTCCAGTACTGCAGCATGAAGGCTGTATGGGGAAAATCAGCTCAGACAGACCCACTACAGGTGGGGAGAGTGCAATGCCCCTAAGTGGACAGGCAACTCAAAATAAAATAATAAAACCCCATATTTTCCCCATAGAAAATGAGTTCTAGGCAAAACTAACTCCAGATTCAAGGAAAGGAGAAGAAAGGAGAAGCCACCATGAAAGCAGCAAGACACTTCCAAGCCAAAAAGCTGCTTTGAAGTGCAGAAAAGTCATTTTGGAGCCTGATGACCAAAAATCCAGCACCTTTGTGTGGTGTTCAGCAGAAGAAAGGGTTACTCCAGCCATACCCCAAGACAGGCAGTCCCTGCCCAGCACGTGGCAGCTCTGGGAATGAAGTCATTAGTGTAACTGTACAGATCATTCTTCCAAATGTGAAAAATGTGACTAATTCTCCGGCTTCAGCCAATTATGACCTGCCAGAACTATCATAACAGCCCATAAATAACATGTAACAAAATCATGGTAATGAGTCTTCTAGAAGAAAATTAGATCCTCTGTGTCTTAAGTCCATAAAATTACTTTGGTCATAAGGGCTGCCTCTGTCATTCCCAGCACTTTCCATTGCTTCACTGGCCATCCCTCAGAAAGGGATGGGACTTGGCCAGGAGTCTGCTGGTCCTGGTAGCTGTGAATTCATCACATTTGTTTTCACTGCTTTGGCTGTTTCCTCTTTAAACCAGACCTATCACTGCTTAACTCCACTGCCGAATGTTTCTGCTGATAAAACATATTTACTTTACCTAGACCCTGCTGATCCCTTTAGGTGTTTCAACACATTCTTGGCAGGCCTGGGACATTGTGTTGTCCCAGGATTTCCGGGTCTTTGACAGAGGGAACAGCCTTCAAACACACTACAAGGTAGAAGTTCATTTTGGGGACACTCCTATCTCACTTCTCCTAAATCCTCCCAAATGCTGGGAGAGAAGGAAAAAGAGTGAATGAAGAAAATCAATGTTCCATCAGCATTAAAAAAAAAATAAAAATCTTTTCTTAAAGATTTTACAACCATGTCTCAGAAGCCATCATCAAATCACTGTGGAAGTGTAATGGCCTCACTCCCTAGTAAAGCTCAGGAAGACTTAAGCATGCAGAAATATATTCCTCTTAATGCAGAAAGGCTTGCTGGGAACTTTCCAGAGGAGATATATACCCCACAATACAAGAACTGTTATTGTGTTAGCCCTGATGAAAGACAAATACGGTTATAAGTGAGGAGATTTGTTTTCCCTTTCTCAGCTAACTATAGCAGAATCCCCATCAGTGCTACAGTAACTTGCCTAAATGATGTAATACTTTCAGCTGATTGCAATGATCAAATGGATTTTATGAAAAACAGGTTTCCTGCTTGCAGCAGAGGAATATTTCATGTGCTTCACCAAGTCAGTTATTAGGTGCTGCAATAGGAGGCTGAACCCTGGCAGATAGAAGAACGGTCTGACTATTACCAAACTAAGTGTCCCTAAAGTATTGAAGCCTTCTGCAATTCCACCTCGTCTTTAAAGTGAAAAATGAAACATTTTCAAGCATATTTCACCTCAAAGGAAGAATGGGCAAGGTTTCTCCTTTTACCTTACCCTCTACTGAGGCACAACTTCCCTGGTACCAGAAGCCTACAAGTCAGAAGATGCACCAATGAAGAAGGCAGCCTGCAGAATTTAGTCCTCACAGTCCCTCCATCTCCCTTTAGAGGTAACAAACCAGTGTGGGCAATTATAGTGTGATTGGAAACATGGAAAACCTGTAGCTGGATTTATGCACTGACATCACCTTTGTCTGCTGTAATGGAGAGAATTACAGATATAGAATTTTGAAACCCCTTACTATTGCACAAATGTTGACAGAATACTTTATTTACTGCATCATTATAGGTTAGAGAGACTCATTCTCCAGAGAATTCGTTTTTTGCAACCCTTAATATCAATTAAAGCTAATTTCAGCTCTACCCTAATGATTAACATAAAATATGGAAAAAGCTCTAACTGAGCATTTCTGCTCATTACTTCAATTCTCTCCTATTGCTGGGGCACTTTATAGGTACTGATGCAGCTTTATATCACCCGTGACATAGTTAATATTCCCCTCAGAGCTTTTTTTGTTACTGAACACTTGAAGATGCTGCAAAGATGCACAAAACACCTTTGATGATATGAATCCAAGATTTCATTTAACCAGTTCATAGTCAATGATCACTGATGTTCTCTATGGGCTTTCCTACACAGCTGGGTACAACATCTAGATACAAATTTGCTTTGTTACATGGTCTGCAGCTTCCATATCATATATATATATGATGTATAAATGTACTTCGATATATTTGTGCAGCCAGAAGTTTACAATGGAGTGAGGAGGACAATAAAACTGTTCAAGGGAAAATGACAAACCTTGCCTGCCACTTATGAACTGAAGCCAGTCCAGTCCAGCTGGCTGCATTTACCCATCTTTGCTTGGAAAAATACTGGTTCCATCAACCCATCATAGAGTGTCCAGAAAAACAGGTTATAGTCCATCCCCTGGATTCTATCAGGGCTTTGTGCAGCCCAGCTGAGGAGGAATAAGTGTCACACCACAGCTCCTCCATCCTGGAATCATAGATAAGAGGACTGGAAAACAGACCACACAGACCAACCATCAGCGTGGTGAGCAGAGTCTTGCACTAACTTGCCCCAGGATTGTCTAACCTTTTCAGAACTTGTCTACTTGTGTCCTAATTTTAGGGTATTTATTGTTAACAAACACTAATCTGGGATCGATCCGTACGCAAAGGTCACGGCAAAAGCCAGAGGGAAGGTGAGGAGCAATACAGATGCTCCTAAGAAGGTCAGCTGCTGCCACTCAGGCTGCTCTCTGGTGGTAACCACACATCAATCAGCTCACCAGTAGCCTTAGCAACATCCATGGGAGCAAGCAGATGGCTGGTGCTCCCAGTAATTATAACAGATTCCAGTAGAAATCAGCAGCATGTAGAACTGGGGGACACACACTTTCAGATTCCCAAGAAATGAAGTGAAGAAATGCCAAGAAATGAAGCGTTTCACATGCTGGCTGTTGTACTCTCATGCCCTGCCACTTATATCTCTGGCCCAGGACTCCAGACTGAGCTATGTGCATCTTCTCAGCCAGGTCACTGCATCCACCACTCTTGTTTTTCCTCATCTAGTCAAGGCTACAGGTGTCTTTCTGCTTCCCCCTCCTGAATTTTCATGCCCAGCTTTTCAATGACTGGAATTCATTTGGCTGGGAGTAAGTGAAACAGCTCTCTTAAGTGGAAGAGCTACCTAATAAAGTTTTAATGGAAGGTATTATTTCTGTTCTTTACATTACATTAAAAGCCAGTCAGGAAATGAAAGCCCAGGAGGGTTAGGCATGTTGGAAACACTCAGCAAGACAGTCTTCAGGGAGTCCACAGTCTAAATGTTAACCTAGGAAACAATGTGCAGCAAACAGACAGCTTGTGCTTACTCAACTTAGCAAAGGTGTAGAGATACACATATACATCTACAAACACACACATACATGTGTGCATATATACACAAAGGGCAGAGGAGTGTTTTTGGAGAGACTCTCCAACACCAGGTCTGATATCTACCTGGGGAGTGTCTGGGGTGAGAATCTTAGTGCCTAGACCATGACATGGGACCTTCACCTGCTCCTCACCACCAAGGTACACAACTGCTCTTTACCAGTGCCATTTAAATACCCAAACCACTGCTGTCTTTTTGTGTGGCTTAAATAGAATTGGTCGGTTTGGGCTCTTCACTAATCCACAACCTGAATTTAAGAAACCTTCTCACCACCAGTTCCCAGCTGTTATTCTCTTGCTGTGCTAAATTTCTGTGCAGCAACAGCCAGAGAGGTTACAGAAAGCTGTTTTCAGCAGCAGCAGCAAAACCTAGCAGTTCTCAGCCTCCCCATGAAGGGGCAGTGACATTCAAGCACATCTCAGGAAAGAATTAAAATGGGTCAAAAGAGTACTATAAATTTTTGGAACATTGGTCTCTGAGTTGAGAAAGTCAACCTTTCAAGCTTTGGTTGGCTGAGAGGGATCACATTCAGTTATTGATGTTTAAGATGGTTTGGACCAACTGAAAAATAAAAGAATGCTATTTTTCTAAGATGGGAAGTGGAGATTTACACTGTCAGCAGCACTAATAACTATAAAGTGCTAACACTTCAAAATCTGCCCTCCAAGTAAAGTATCTAAGCACTTGAAATCCTTGGATCTGGGCTATTGCAGATGCTACCCTTACACATACCTGTCTCTACCCTATGTTGCTAACCCTAAGAGATGGCTCTCAACACAGCCAGGTAGAGCTTGGGTGCCAATGCTGTCCTCAGGTCCTGTCTCAGGACCTGCTGTAGACCTCAGGGCTTCAGGTGGGTGAACAATATACAGATATTCATAAATGGCTTCAGGTCTCAGCACTTATCAACACTTAAGTTTGTGTGGAGAGTGTTGAGAAGTAAAATCATCCCCAACAGAAGTCCACTGT
The DNA here is from genome assembly GCA_013401335.1 of Brachypteracias leptosomus. Classification (NCBI taxonomy): domain Eukaryota; kingdom Metazoa; phylum Chordata; class Aves; order Coraciiformes; family Brachypteraciidae; genus Brachypteracias; species Brachypteracias leptosomus. The sequence goes on along the minus strand of VYZX01023850.1, from coordinate 165,219 downwards.
CCAGAGATCTTTAATGTCCCAAGATGTTTTAATGATGGACTTGGCAGTGCTAGGTTAATGGTTGGACTTGATCTTAACAGTTTTTTTCAACCTATACGATTCTATAATCACTACCCCAAGTTAAACATGCTCAAAAGCTTTTTTAAACCAGCAAAAAGCAAGCTTCAAAATGCCAGAACATAAATTTTCATAGGGACCCAGCAGGCCTCAAGGTGGAAGCAATGAAGTTACTGCAAGAACACAATGCTTCAAAAGACAGAAACCTCCAATAACGTCCAACAAGGAGCCATCAGAGGGAAGTGGGAGGACCCACTGCTGTGCTAACCCAGCTCTAAGGACAGCAGGAACAATAAGAAATTAAAATGCATGGTCACAAAAGACTGTGCATAACAACTTCTGGCACCAGTTTGGTTTGTTTATTGCAAAGCCACATCAGCTTTGTGTTGGGTTTTCTGCCTTCTCCCGACTTGCTGGCAGCAGCTCCAGAGAAGATCTTTGGCATTTTGCTAAAAGTTTCTGATATTGGTTTCCTTTGCAGCACCTGCTCCTTTGCAAGATGATAGAAGTCACCTCCAGGCTCCCTCCTTGAATACATGCTGCAGCTGCACAGCTTATTATTTGCCACATTTACTTAATAATCACAGAAATGCTCGGGGATTTCAACTTTATTGCCTCTCTCTATTGGCTCCCAGGTAGACTTTGGGACCCAGCAGCCAGCCCCGCTGGGCTGTTCAGCCCCAGGGGAGACTTCCCATTCTCTAACTCACCCCTAAAGCCACAAGCAAGGAAAATAAACCCATGGATCAGCCTCTCCTTCCCTCACTCCTCATATTCGTAGCCAAAAGAGCAGTGCAGGGAAGAACATGAGGCCAAACTGCTGAACGCATGTCTGAGGGGAACCCCCACGTGCCTCTGTCCCAGGGCAGTAATTGCCTGGGCAGACTAATCTCCAAAGTCCTAAGCTTTTCCTGACAAATAGCTGCTGAAATTGTTGTCCATTTGAGTATTCATCTTTCATTTGTAATTTCATTTTAAATCCATTTTTGCAGGGTTTGCTGGCCTTCAACCAAAATTGCTTTCAGAAATATGGGAAATCTGAGGGTGACTATTTTTCCCCAGGCAAAGCCTTATCTCAGCGCAGCCTCTAAAGCACAGCCAAGCATCCAAGTCAGAGGGTGTGATCCCTGGGAAGAGTCCATCAGAAGAAGAAGAAGAAATCTTAAAAGCACATTATGTACTTGTTAACCTGGCCTGCCAGGTGAGAACCCCGAGCAGTTCGCATTTGATGGCTTCCACTGAAAATCAGTAATAAGAAAGAAAATCTGTTTTTGAGATAAGTGGGGTCCAGAAGAATTTGGAACTCAGGTGGTTTCCCCCTTAAAGTTTTGTGGAGGATGGTGTTCAGAGCCAGAGCTGTGCTGAGATGCAGGGGAGAGGAGCAGCAGCTAGAAAGGATCCACAGCTTCAAACACATCCCAAGCAGTAGGGGGGCTTTTTGAATAAGGAGAAAATTCATTAACTTGATGTCAAAGATCGCCCGGAATTTAACGAAATCCTTAAGTAAAAGATGCTAAAGCGTTTCTTAGGCCTCCTGGATCTTCCCTTGAAGATCTGCAAAGAAATGTGAAGGAACTGCTCCACTTTTAGTACCATGCTGCGAGATTAGATGCTATCCTGCTATACATTCTTTTTTATAGCCCACTTTCTATTTTTATTCCTGTTCTACTGTGGAAGTGTTTGCTAATAATGTATGATAGGATGCTTTGTCATGAAAAAACCCGTGTATCATTTATCTGTTTCTGAAAAGAAATTCTCAGTACAAATCTAATAAGGAAAAAAAAAAGAATCCTATTCTAGCTCCTGTTGGAGGAAAGGGATTGATTTATGGAGAGAGATGAAAAGCACTAAGTATGTATTGCTTGGCAAAATGAGGAATTGTAGAGAACTGTCTTTATGCATTTGAAGGGTGTAAACATCAAAGAGGCAGAGGAGCTATTTAGAGCATTAGGAGGAGGCACATCCAGGAGACAAGAGCTGAAATTAAATGAACATCGTTAACTTAAAAATCATACTTCTGCCTGCAAATCTATTTCCTGGTATTATTACTTGTAGCACTCTAATGAGTATAAATGAAGCTTATAGAAAAAAATATCTAACGTATTTTTCTTATCTGTTCAGCAGACCTTACTGTAAAGTTTATAAAGCCTGGATCCTGCAGCTATTCCTGAAAAACTGGGAGAAGAGCATCCTTTAAATCTCCCCCTCCACCTTCCTATTGCCAACAAGGGTTGATCAATATGATGGGTTACACCCCCGCTGCAGCCCATGTTGGCTGTTTGGGATCTGACTCATTGAAGCTGTGTGGGTGTAACAGCTTTTACCCCAGTAGATGGATAAGTCCCCAGTCATTAATAAACCTACAGAGAAGCAATAGCATCCACAGAAAACCTGACCTAGGTAGAGGTGTCCCTACTTGTGTAGGGAGGTTGCACCAGATGACCTCTAGAGGTCCCTTCCAGCCTAAAACATTCTATGATTCTAAACCCCTGCGTGGTCCTACAGGATGCCCAAACTTGTCTGCCTTGGATTCAGTTAATTGCCCCCTTTCCTGAGCTAAAGCATCAGGGGGAGGAGAAGCTCTGTAGGGAATAAATATCTTCACTCTCATCGAGGCTTCAGACTACACCTCAAAAAGCCACTGAGCATCACGTGGCCCGACGCTGTACAGAGATCTCAAGGACAAAGTTTTACTGTCTCCTAAGCCAGGCTTTGTGAGCTGCCCGTGCCCATCCATGGGGTGGGGACAGTGGCAGAGCTGTGCCAGGCTGGGGCTCTGCAGAGGCACAGAGCCTGGCAGCCTGCGGGGGGCTGCATCCATATGGATGTGCTCACATAATTGGAAATGTCATGCAGCTGGAGGCTCGCAGCTGAAAAATATCATTTGGTTACATACCTCCCTTCTGATTCCTACCAGACAGCCCAGGATAACAAGACCTGCCCCTCTCTATGCCTTCGTTTCTCAAGAAGCATTTTACAGCTGACTGATGCTGACAGTGACAGGGGAGGACTCTGCTCTCAGCCTCCCCAGAGAAATACTCAAATCCTTCCAGAATTACAGATTTCTTTTATGTTTTCTTCTTTTTCTCCCCAGATTTTTTAGTCTAAGTGGGATACAGGACTCTGCTCCCATAGTAGCCATGAAAAAGAAGTTGAGAGGAGGCTTTCTGTGCTCCCTTGCTACCTGAACCAGCAGGAAAACAGAAACCCAGGGGAACAGAGACAAATAAATTGCTAAGTCAGAGCACAGAGGCCATGCAAGCTGGGACTTTTCAAACAGCCTCATCCCTTTGGTCAGAAACCAATTCATCATTAAAGACAGCATTTCATGTGTGTAAATAAAAAGGAAGGAAAATGGTTGCAATGAGCCTCTGATAATGGCCAAGATTCACAGCTAAATGTGTGGTATTTTAACAGAAAACATATATTAATGTAAAATAAATGCAGTGCTGGTGAATGACAAGCTCTGATTTATATTCCTCGCATTTCCAGCCCTAAAGCATCATGAGAACATTGTAATGAAAAATGTTCAGAAGTAAATAGGAAAGGATGAACCTCTGGGTGTACGAAGGGAATTACACTGCTTCCCATGCCCCTGCCTGGGGGCACCAGGGTCCCACACTTGTTCACATCCAAAAACATCAAATCCTAAAGGAATTGAGTTTCTGATGAGCTCTGTGCAAAGCTGGTGCAGCAGGTTGAGGAGAGCTTGGCTAAACCAAGCAGCTGCAGTGCTTGGGCAAGGAGCTGAGGCTGAGAAGGGGACACAGATGGCTGGGGTAGGGCTGTCCCCACCTTCCTCTGGACACCACCACGAGGACCCCATTCCACCTCTGCAACCTTTGCAACAAGCTCATACTTACAGAGTATGAGCCACAACCCCACCAGTTTTAACCTTTAAGCAAAGCAAGGTCTTACCATGCTGGAGTGAGGTGGAAGGGCCACCTTCTGCAGAGGGATGGTGGGGATGCATGCTCAGGAAGACACATAGCTGTGCTGGCACTGGAGACCCACACAGCTCCAGCTACGCTAACAGAGAGGACTGCTGGTCCCAGACTGAGCTTAAATAGGCTCTGGGGCCATGGGTGTGGGTGGAGAGCCCAGGTGAGGCTGGTCAGCCCAGGTGAAGTTGGTCAGCCCAGGTGAAGTTGGTCAGCCCAGGTGAGGCTGGTCAGGATCATGGAAACCTGTCAGTGTCTAGACAGATGCATGCTCTGCCCAAGACTCTTAAACTTTGCTTGCCCCCCACCCAGCCATGCTGAGGGTGCAGGAGACCCTCTTTTATCCTCAGCAGGAGGAAACCTCTGCCTGACAATTTAGGGCCTGTCTCATTGAGACTTGAGTGTCTCCAAGCTTGGTGCATGGATAGGAAGTGCAAGATTATAAAAGCCCATTTCAGGCCTTGAACACTAAATCTTTGTTATCTTTTCTACCCTTTTTTCCCTCAGAGTGTTTGGTTCTGACAGCCTGGATGTGGCACTAGTACTTCAGAATGGGCACTGAGAAAATGAGCAACCCCAGCAACCCTTTGTCTGAGCAACCCCAGCAACCCCTTTGTTAGGGTAAGGAGCAAGTAACTAGTTAATTTTGAAGTTATTTTTTTCCTTTTTCCTCTTAGCAGAAAGAGGAAAAAAAAATTTAAAGTAATACTTATTTTAAGTCAGCTTTCAGGTGACTAGGATGGACTTTTGATGATCAATTTCTGTGATCACTCACAACCAGGCTTGTCTTGCTGCTTGCATGGAGTGAGGGAAGAGCTCAGCTTCAGTAGTCAGTGGAATCAGCATGTGTATGAACAAAATCAGGTCCATCTAATATATAGCGGGTAGGAAAGGCCATAGCAGAGCAGAGTCTTGGCAGTGGGTCCTACAGCACGGGATGTGAGAGCCACAGGAAAATTCAAGGTGGTCATAGAAAGGGAAGGAGACCAACCAACACTCCAAGTATTTTCATGCTGGGCTTCCTCTGTCCTTTCATCCCCCCTTAATGTAAGTACAACATTTTCACTGCAGGCTTTCATAAACTGCAGCAATAAGTGGAGCAGAAAGGTAGTAACCAGCACAAGGGCCAGCGTGTAGCTGCATTGCCCGCAGGAGAGCTGAAGAAGAAACCAGCCTGCTGTGTGTTTCCTGGTGCCTCAGGCTACCGCAGGAGATGCACCATGCCAGGGCATGTGGCTTTGTAAGTGAGAGATGAGGCCATTTATTTCAGGAGGGAATTTGGCCTGGGGCTGGTGCTATTTAGAATAAAGTTGGACTCAGTGACCTGTGGAAAGCACTTGTTCAGCACCTGGTTCAGCTAAGAGCCCAATTTGCAGACAGTAAAATCCGGATGCTCCACCAACCAGAACAGGTCCAAATGCTGTCAGAGTTTACTGTTGAGGTGAAGATTTTCCTGTCTTTCAATGAAATGGACTTTTGTTGTCAGGGCATCATATCCATTTCACAACACATTTCACTATCTTCTTCCATTCTGGAGCCACTATTACAAGAAAGATATGGATGTGCTGGAATGTGTCCAGAGAAGGGCCATGAAGATGCTGGAGCACCTCTCCTACGAGGATAGGCTGAGAGAGTTGGGGTTGTTGAGTCTGGAGAAGAGAAGGCTCCGAGGGGGCCTTATTGTCCCCTTCCAGTATCTTAAGGGGGCTACAAGAAAGCTGGGGAGGGACTTTTTAGAATGTCGGGTAGTGGTAGGACTGGGGGGAATGGGTCAAAACTAGAGGTGGGGAGATTTAGATTAGACGTTAGGAAGAAGTTCTTCACCATGAGGGTGGGGAGACACCGGCACAGGTTACCCAGAGAGGTGGTGGAAGCCCCATCCCTGGAAATTTTTAAGGCCAGTCTGGATGGGGCTCTGAGTAACCTGGTTTAGTGGGAGGTGTCCCTGCCCATGGCAGGGGGGTTGGAACTAGATGATCTTTTAAGGTCCCTTCCAACCCTGACAATTCTATGATTCTATCTTCTAGATGAACATCCTTTGCTTAGTCCTTCTCTTAAAAGGGTGAATGTGAATGCCCTCCCCATAATCTCTGAAGCTCTTTCCATGGTCAGTTGTTAAAGTAAAGGCACAAGAAAGATGTTCAAAGGTGAGGGAATCACAGTGGAGCAAGGTGAGTCTGGGTGTGGAAGCACTTGGAAGAAGAAGATGTGAAAGACTCCCTTGTGCTGCTGGTCTCTGTGCTAGCAGCTCATGGAGACCACAGTGCATCCCATGCAGGGCACCCAGACCAAAAACCCCACAGAGCACACTAAAACACCACCAAAACAAAGGGCAGACTGATGAATGAAGTCATTACAGGTGATGGGGGACAGAGACACAAAGCAGAGGAGTTGAAGTGTTGCTTAATGACTCATGTGGGCGTGTAGGAGAAGACAGAGAGACAAAACATCCCAATCACTGTCAGCTCCTAATGGGTACAAAATGCTCATCTGAAACCCAGCAGAAGGTCGCCAGCCCTGGGAGAGCACAAGGAGGAGCCAGCAGCCAGCACCCCTTGTCCTCTGTGTCACCACAAATAGCTCTCAACTACCTAGACACACACCTTGGTGCTTGGGAGCACATGGGGCTGTCAGTGGATGACAGCAGGTCTATTTTACAAGTTCACCTTCCTCCACTGCACCATCTTGAGCTGAGGTGCTGCATTAGCTGGGCTATGATGTAGCATTAATTGCTACCCAGGAAATGCATGATTGGGATTTTGGAAGCTCACTTACTTCTCTTGATCTCCACACCTCTGTTGACTGTGAAATTGTGGGATGGGGATGTGTGGCAGGACTACCTGGGATGGCTTCACTCTTCAACAGCTATGCTCAGAAATCCTTGCAGGAGTCAGTTCCGTGGCACTGCTGCAGGTGGCTCCTGCCTTCCCCTGCCCAGGGCTGAGGTTCTTGAAGTTGACAATAAATTCTACAGGCTTAAGCATGAGTTGGGAAAGGAAGGAGCTAGGTTCTCATCTAAAGGCAGCATCACAAAAGGTTTCATCATTACCAGGCTCCTGGAGGGAGGGCAGCAAATCTGCAATTGTTCACCCAATTCAAGTGCAGAGAGACTGTTCCTTTGTGGTGTGTATGTACTTTTGCATGAGAAATTTCTATAAAAGACTAATTATAGAAAAACATGCCTCTTAACGAAAAGAAAAGGCAAGAAGAGAATAAGCACATATGACACCACCTGGGGTACATCAATCAGAGCAGGCCAGTGAAAGATAACAAGCTGGACAAACTCTTCATAGGAGCCGCCAGCTATTTATCTAAATTGCATTTCTCAGCACAGTTGAGAAACACTCCCCTTTATTTCAAAGGACAGATGAAAGTGGGACTCCTGTGATGTCTCTTCCCCTCATCCCTCCTCACACCTCCCCACCCATCTGGGAACTAGTGTCTACTTTGGGAGCCCAGCAGCTGCCTGTTCACCAACCCACCTAATGCAAACCAGGATCTTCTCTCAGGACCAACCTTACCACTTTGGGAATATTCTGACCTCTGCTTTGGCAACAAGGGGCTAGTTTGAGATCCAAACACAACTGTTGGCCATTTTAACACTATTCCAGTGCCACACTAGATTTGTACTTTCTTGGGGGTAGGAGGATGTGGGGAATCCACGCTCTGCATTGTCCTCTTCATCCAGCAGCAGAGCTGTGCTGCATTCATCCATCCCTTACACCAAGAAAGTTTCACCAACTGATTTAATTACGTGAAGCTTATGCAAGAGTTACAAAAGGATTATCTGGGGTTTATCGTGGTTATTATAGGAAATGATGATATTGTTACTGTTACAGAGGTACAAAAAGTAAAGAGGAATCACAGGCAACTTGGCAAGAGCTCATTAGGAGTGTGGTGCAGTCTGCAGGAGCTAATTAAAAATGCCTATACCACATAATCACCATTTATCTCATCACGGCCTCCATTCCCTATGTCTCTTTCTCTGGATAGAGAGGGAATGATCTCTTCTCACTAGTGAATGTCATACAACAATACATACTGAGTACAGTGTGATACAAATGGGTTTGTTCTGGGATATGAAGAAACCAGCTCTGCTCTTGCCTGCCTGAGCTGTGGGCTGCTTGTCCTTGCCTTGCATATGAGGCCACATTCCATGCTCAAGGATCTCCTGGAGTCACTTCAAGAAATATATCAGTGTGTGAGAAGATGGAGAGAGTAACCCTGGAGGAGATGCTACTTGGGAGACATGAAAACCGTATTAAACAGCATAACTCAAGCATTTACATTCACTATGCTCAAAGTCTTACCAAAGTCCCTGGTACTTCTGATGTCTCTGTTTCCAGCAATACATTGGTCTGAATCACTTCCTAGGAGGGCAGGATTTTCTCAGACAGCATCAGTACCTCTTCTGGAGGATTGCTCCTTCCACATGCCTTCAAAGCAAACAAACAAAAAAAATGACACAGCTCCCAGTTAATCTGTGTTATCTGGAGAGATGAAATCAAGGTGAATCTCAGGCTGTCAACAGGGCTGTGGATGCTGACAGGAGATAGATCAGAAGAGGCAAACACTTGCTGCAGGACTGCCCGACAAGTCATTTCTCACCCTCACGATGCCTGGATGCAGATGGATATTCTTGAGATAACGTTTGATGAACTTGTTTTCTTTTGGAGTTTGAATTGGTCTGTAGGAAAAGAAGCAGAGAAATGAAGCCCAAAAGCCACAATGGTTGTGATACCATTTTCTGTTCTGCTTGGTGGTAGTGGCCAGGAGGCACTTTCCTCTCCAGGGAAAGGAGGGCACTTACGTTTCTTAACCCATCCCCAAACATCAGTCTCTTGGAAACAATTTCCTTGTCATGTTTAATCTTTGCACACATTATCAGTAAGGCAGATGGAGTGGATGCTGAATAGCTAAATCCTTGAGCGTGCTCTAGCTGAAGTCAGATGTAAAATCAACCTCAGCAGCACTGAGACTGTGCTTCTCATGATAGCAAGGACCAAGTCTGAAGCTCCTTGGCCTCCAGTGCAACTTGGTTGATCCTCAGTCCTCCAAGACACTGCTCCTCTGTGTAAGAGTTTGCAATCTCTTGGCCAACTAAAGGCTTTTCCCTTTCCCAGCCACCTCTTTGACACCAGTTGATCAGAGTTTATGTCCATAACCTCAGGTGGAAGTTCATCCCAAACCATATATTTTTTTAATTGTTACATCCTAAGGAGAACCTCTGTTTGTGTTCTTATTCTTATTCTTATTCTTATTCTTATTCTTATTCTTATTCTTATTCTTATTCTTATTCTTACTCTTATTTTTCTTATTCTTACTCTTATTTTTCTTATTCTATTCTTATTCTTACTCTTATTATTCTTCTTATTCTCATTCTTATTCTTATTCTTACTCTTGCATGTGAACACAGATGATCAGATGAGTAGTCCCTGCTCTTAACCAGCATATACAGCCTGACTTCCCTGGCAATAGGAAACACTTTTTCTCAAAACCAATTAAACCTCACCATCATGCCCATTGGGCAGGCCTGTCTCATGCTCAGAAAAGAAAACCAGGTACTAAAAATCCTGGCACTTCCCCCTGAAATATCTCCTTTTGAAAACAATATGAGAAAAATGAGGATTTTTTTTTCCTGCAGCTTCCACACACTTTCCCCTTTTCAGCTTTCCCTGCCCAACCCCATCCTTAGATGCATTCCTGCCTGAAGCTGTGTTGTAGCAGCCTGTCTCCCTCTGCTTTCACAGTTTCAACCACAAGAGCAGCCCAGCTGCTGCCCCAGATGGGGAATTCTCTTTTTGCAACAGCACCAAGGGCTTGGTGGATGAAGAAACCCCTGACTCACTTCCATGGCTCTTCCAGGAGATGCTGGAGACGTAAGCAAGATGTTGAAGTTAGCTGAGATTTCCCAACCCAGAAAAGAGCCAAAGAGCTGTTATATTGTTTGGGTAGCCACCTATGAGTCATTCCTAAACCTAGAACATGCTTTTTTCCCCTGTGAAATCAGATTATGTACTAAACTAAACCAAACCTTGTGAAATCAAGCTGGGTCCTCTTTCCAGAAATGAGTGCAGTTATGAGGAGCATGGACTTAACTCTGCTTTGAGTTTATCCATTCCCATACCTTGGACCAGACTGAGGAAAGAGGCAGGAGACAGAGAGAATATATCCCATTGGATCCTGTCCTCTGAGAATGGTCCCAGGAGACAAACAGGGATGAAATACTGCAAAATAAAGTAAGACATCACGAAAAGTCTGATGAAAAATCTAGATTTCCTTATAGTAAATTACTAAAATAGTAATTAAACAAACTATATAAGTTATCTCAGAATTAGAAGAGATAAAGGCAGTGGTATAGACTGTAATACAGGCAAAGAAAGGCAACCAGGTAACCTGCAGGATTTTACATGTGGAAATCAGCCGAAAGGAAGAAAAAGCACCAAGTGGTGAGAAATTAGGAGACAGAAAAGAGGGAGGGGGATTAATCAGCATTAGTGCTGCTTTCAATCACCGGGTTCCCTATAGAAATTCAATTGTTTGACACATACCAAGCTTCCCATTATCAATACATGCTGCTGCTTTCATTCCTCACTTTCCTGGGCAGGCAGCAGTGATGTCCTTGTGCTGCAGCCTTGGCTACAGCAGAAAGGGGTTAATCTACTCTCACTCCCCATCTCTTTAAATATAACTCATAAATTCGCTTGTTCACTTGTTTTTATTACAATAGCTGTAGCTCTTCTGGAGAAAATACACCTTGCACCAATATACTGCAGTTTTCCAAAGTGAAGCTTAAGCCTCCTTCAGCAAATGTAGTGGTCACAGGTTTTAAACCTTGTGATGAGGGCAATAAGCTATTATTGGCCACAGCATAAAAGGAAAATAGAAGCCCTCACAACCCCAAGCCTGCAGCTCCAAAATATGGAAGTAACATGGCAAATATATATATATATATATATATGTAATCCTTTGTATATCTGTCATATGTTACATACACATGGTTCTTGCATACATAGAAATATGTATACACACATACCTATACATGTAGTTGCAGTGGTCACAAATGATATCTGAGAAAAACAAGCCTCTGTTTTTCATTACCACCTGTAATTCCATCTGGGCTCATTACTTCTTTCACTGAAGTAATGAATAAAGTAATAATTCTCCCTAAAAGCCATGCTGTGTATTTCACTGCCTGAGCACCAGCCTGGCACATCAATGGAGTGCTGGGATGGGCATCAGGAGTGGTTGGAGCCAGTTAAAAGAGCTGAACTTTCCTCTCTATACTAAATTAAGAAGGAATCCAGCAGCTTTAGGAGATTTACGGTTCTTTTCATGCTGTAAGCCAGACCAACCTGGAGCTGGGGTGAGGCTGCAAGCATCTGGAGGTCTTCATGAAGTTGGAAACTTGGCCTTGTGTCCCTGAATAAGCCAAAAATAGGTTGTCCATGGGGACTAACTGACCTCCGTGCTCCCTTCCTACCTCTGTGTATTTTATCTGATGGGCTTCGAGGGGCTTCCTCTGACTATTGCAAATGCCTCTGGAGATACATTCAAAAGGATCCTGAATGTCTGTAAAAATGCTCCCTGTGAAGCCACTCTGGAGAAACCACACGGAGGAGATGTAAATCTTGGGAGGTTTTACAGCAGCTCCTCCAACATCTGTAATTCCTGTCTCAGCAAACACTTTACACATTGCTCTGAGAGCAGGATGCAGAGAGAGTTATTTCAAAAAAAGCTACTTAATATCTACAGCTCTACATGACAGCCAAAATAATGTAATCCCAAATAGCTTTTCTAATTCAGACTGTGTTAAAATGCATATATATATATATAAAATAACAGCATTTCACTCACATGGTCATTTTCCACTGGCTGGTCACGGATAAACTCACAATCATGTCCAGACCCTGCAGTGCTACGAGGAATGCTGGAATAGTTAAATAGTTAAATGTTTGTGCTGGCTCTCTTCTAGTGGTTTTCCTCCCTAAAATGAGGAAAATAATCACCCCATTTTGGATGCAAAGGAGACGTTTGGATTAAGAGCAGAGCTTGCACAAGGAGTTTTCCTGAGTGGTAACAGAGGCAGCAGAATGTGGATGAAAAATGAGGGTTTTGGTACTTGTTGGGCTTTTGAGAGCATCACTAATTTTGGCAGAATAAAAACTCAGACTGCTTCAGTCGAGGCCAGGTGATGGGTTTGCAGCCTGTCCTACACCACCCAAATGTGTTTTGTGGAAAGCATGTCATAGCAACGAGAGGAATCAATACAGAGATGCTTCTGTGTGTGCGTGGCTTATATTAAGACTTAGTTGATGACTTCTCATCATTTGAAAGAAATGTTCAGCCTCAGTGCTTGAAATTATCCAGCTGCAGCATTTTCTACTCAATCCAATCTCCAGTTAATTTGATCCTTCATTTATCTTGAACAAAGCCTGCTAATAAAAACATTTGTATTACAAATGATACACTTGATCAATGGGATTGCTTTAGGCAAGTATTTGATAATTTGAACACCAGCTATAAAAAGTTCTCATTTAATCAATGTAGCTGGCCAAAATTTGGAGCAAGAGAAAGCCCCAAACTTGTGCATCACTAAACAAGCCAGACTATAATTAAATATCAGGTTATTTAGATGTTCTTACCAACATTATTGTTAGAACTGGCTAGTGTAATCTGTGTGATATTAGCCCTAATTATTTTCAATAACATGATTAATTATTTAGTTCACTCAGGGTGACAAGAATGGAATGAATCAAAAAAAAGAAGCTAGTTGGGCAGGGAACTAATAATTTTCTTTCAATCTTGTCATTCCTTTGGTCAAATCAATGATAAAAATATGCAGATGAAAAAAGCCAATGAACATACACATTAATAGTATCCAGGTCCCCTCCAGGTCCGTAGATGGTATTAGACCCTTTGCAGGGGCTGGGAAGCCACCTTTGTAAGCCTTCAGGTCTGCTGCATTCCTGAGATGGCTCTTCAAAACATAGGAGAGCATCAATGTCATGGGCTGCTCTGCTATGGGTGGTATGTTCTTCCCCCCCAGGCTTGGGTCTGAAGTAGGAAACATTATCCCTTGGCAGCCAAAGTGGATTTCTGCTTTATTGCATCTGCTGCTGTCCCTGGATGCTTCGAGAAGCAATCACAGTGCTTGAAAATTTAGGCTGTTTTTATTTTCATTAATGGTGGCATTAATCACCATTTTCCTCTGGTCTCCACAGACCGCTCAGGGAAAGCAAAGACAAATTCCAGGTCAGGATATCTGTTGTTGGCTATTATTACCTGTGAAAAGTGAAATCATTCCTCTCTTTGCTCAGATTTGTGCCTGAACACACTGGAAAAACTTCTACTGGCTCCAGCATCCCTCCTGCACCTCGGTTAAAGAGCTTTATTTTGAAACAGCTACCAGCAGCTGTATGATGAAAAATGTTCTAAAGGTCTAAAAAATGTCCGCAGTCTACATCAGGCTATTTTATTTTGTTTCTTCAACCCCTTTAAATCAGCATTTTTAGGACTTCATTTAACATGGAGGACCAGGAAGCAACGTGGGGAGGACTCTCTCCTGTCACATCATGCACCAAGTCGTACAACACAACGGCCTCAAAAATCTCTTTCAATCCATCACTTATTTCCCTCTAGAAACTTTTTTTTTTTTTCCCTCTTCGCGCTGTATTGTCTTTGTTATTTATTTATTTGCTTAGTTGACTTCAAGGGACATTTCTCCTGGCTGGCTAAAGACGTTTTCCAAACAAATGCAAGGAAACATTTTTGATAACGCTGCAGAAAGGGGCAGAGCTGGGTCCCCGTGGGCAGGTGACGCTTTGTGTCATTCAGCAGCCGCTGCTCTGCTCCATTAAGGAGCAGCATTTTTCACAGCTGCCGCAACAACCGGCCCCAAGCAGCGGGCAGGACCAAAGCAGGAGGAATTAAAGGGCTGCTCGAGGTTCCACGGGGCTCTAAGGACTCCCTTGGGGAGGATAAAAAAGAATTAGAAAGGGCTTTTATTGACGAGGATGTGTTGCTCGCGCTTTGATATGCGCACAAAGGACGGTAATTGTAAGTATGGGAAGGAAGGTTCTCCGTGGCTGGAACTATCATTTATACCCTGTGGAGAGTTAAAAAACCTCTCAGCTAAGAACTTGGGTAGACACTCCAACTCTCGTAGCATTTTACAAGCCACTCCAAAAGGCCCAGGGCCCAAACACGGGTTACTAAACAAGCAGAAAGGATTTATAAAGCAGCAACAGATAACGAATCCTTTTTTACCCCCCATTTCAATGAGCTCGGCGTCTCCCGCAGCACCTCGAGACACTGAGAGGGGAGAAAGTTGTGCATCACCATCAGCAAAATGTGTTCTGCAAATAAGAACACCTTTGGGTGAGTCTGCAGCTGCCAAAGGAGGGGGGAAAACCCAGCAGAGGCATCCGTTCAGCATCTGGAGAGGAGAGCATCTGCTTTGAGACACCCCGACGTTTACTTTGAGTGAGAAATCGTTGCTCTCGTTGCAATACCTCATGAGCAAGACGTATCAAGTGAATGGAATCCACACAAATGAGGTCGTTAGCATAACAGAATACGCTCTTCATTCCTTCAAGAATGAAAAATATGAGTAATTCCCTGGCAAGGCCCAATTACAGCCTGCCAGCACTAGCACATGGGTTATATCTATTATGAAATAATAAGATAACATTAATAAGATTCCCAGAAAGAACATTAGAGAGCCAATCTCCCAACCACATACAACCAGCCTAACTATTCAGGCTGTCTCCTGCCTGTGTAGCTCAACACTCACCAAGCCTTTCTTGTCATCTTCAGTGGGAAAAGCTCAGGTCTACCAGCCTTTAAGCAAGAGGCTCCAGGTGGGAGATGGGTTGAGAGTTCTGGGAGTGCAGAGGAACATGGGGAGCTGCTCTCTTTGAAGGAGGTTCAGTATCAGACATAAACGTGAGAGCTACAGCAAACAATGATACTGCTTGTGAAACGTTACTGTAGGTAGAGAGTGGTACTGGCAGCTGTATATTGGGTCATTAACCTGAGTGCTCACACATGTGCTGGCAGGGCTTCCAGCCTCTTGCTCCAAGAGTGGCTGAATAATCCTTTTTTAGCCCATTTCCTTGAGTCCTGAGGCTCACGACCCTGCATGTACTCACAGCATCCAGACCTGCTTCATGGGTGAATCAGCACAGGCAAGGAACTGGGCTCGTGGTCTTTCAGATGAACATCACCCCCTCTTCCTGAGATACCTGTTAAGTTTAGGGAAAAAAAGAAAATGAGACAAAAAGACATATGTAAAGTTGAGTGTAACATCACACATTGCTCAGAAACCTGCTAGGACAGAAGGCAGCTGTGATCCCCACCACTGTAATTTAGCAAGCTGCATCTCAGACACTGGCAAGGAGCATCCAGCTCTCCAGGACCAAGGACACGTTGATACCGAGCAGTCAGACACTGCAAGTTTGGCAGGTGGCTAAATTGGCTCCACAGCCTCCCCAGCCCTTGTCGGGGAAGGGAAGATGCAGAGTCTCAGCACAGAGGGCTGTAATGAGGATTAATAAGGCGTGTGAAGACACCCTGTAATTGTCCGGCTGGCTGTTTCCTTTGCACCTTATGTTATCATTTATGGTCGTGCAAAGTGGCTGTAAAATGCTCCAGGTCTGATTCAATATAACTCCACAGACTCTACCTACAGGTGTAAATTGCTCTGTGACTTTCGGGGCAATGTCTAAACGCAAACTAATCTGATCATCTCTGTTGTCTTTTTTTTCCTGCAAACTCCTCTGCAGCCAGTTGAACATTTTAATGCCCAACAAGCTGCAAAATATCAACTATTTAATGCATAAACTTACTCCCCAGAAATAGAATTTGCAGTGCTGGCCCCATGGAGGGCTGGAGCTGCATCAAGATGCCACGGTTGGGCCACCAGCACCATAGTCCTGTGGGTTTTGCTGCTCACAGCCATAAGACCAAGCAGAGGAACATTCACTTCATAAACCTCAGGGGCCAGCGCAGTGACAGCAAGTTTGAACCCAGGAGAAGCCATGAAAAATGAGGTAACAACATAATTTTGGAGGGAATGGGCAAAAAACAATGCCTGACCTTGCCAAGATATAGGAAAAAACAACTGCAGACCTATGGCCACTGTAAAACGAGCCTGAACTAAAATGTATGAGCTGATATTACAGGGAATAACCCTTAAGAGGTAGAAAGCTGTGATAGACGTGCTCCCACAGGTAGCTTCAACCCCTGGTGGCTGCAAGGCTTTGGTAATGAATGTCAGGCTGCTGGCCAGCTGTGAAGGGAATAAACATCCATTTGTCTTCAGTGGACGCAGCATCAGTTTGACATATGGTATTCAAATAATATGAACTTTAAAAGCGTGGTTAAATGGCTGCTGTTTGACTTGGAACCTTGAATCCACCAAAGCAGCATTGTAGCCATTTACCAAAGCTCCGTGGTGGGGTTAAAAATGAAAGATCAAAGTGTTTCTGCAAATTCAGTCCATGGTATGTCGTGTGCCCAGCTGGCAGCATCTGTGTGCCTGAGTGATTAGAGGGGTAAAGGTGGGTCCTGCCCTTGTTGTGTCCCTTAACTCTGCAGGTGACTGCTGCTGGCGCTCGTGGGACTGAGAAGCCACAGAGGTAGAAGTATCTGTGTGATAGACTGATGGGGAGAGGCTGTGGGGGTGTGTGTGTGAAATTTAGGATGGAATGGTGTGAGAAAAGAATTCTCCCCACCTGGTCCTGTCGTGTGGTCCAGCACCTCCTTCTGGCATCCTCCATGCTGGTGAGCTCCTCTTCAAGGCTCTGCTGCATTTTGCCTTGCAGGATACCAGCCCAGTCTGCTGTGTCCATCACCGGCTGGTTTTTGAGTTGTCCATGAAATGAGTGCTGCAAAGAATGTACCTCTCTATTTTAGGAGACCTTGTTACATTAGCCTGTCAGCTTAATACCAGCAGTCATCACACTTTTATAACCTACCTGCTGAAGTGCTTTTGCTTGCAATTCTCACACCAAAACAAGAGCCCAGGACCAGAGCTGCTGCAGGAAAAAAAAAATCACTGCTTCCTGACCTTTGGGAAGACTCCATGGGCTGATTATTCCATTGATTTTAACCAAATCTAGCATTCAATAAGGTTGTCTGGAGGCCTGTCTCTCTTCAGCAGCGGGTCCAGCACAGCATCAGCAGCAATAATATGGACAACCTCTGTGCAAGCCTCAATCAGGGTCAGGAAAGCTCCAAGCTTCTTGCAAATTGTGGCAGGCATGACCACTCTACCCGGGACTGACCTGGGGACCTCCTGCTTGTCAGCTCATGCCGTGATGGGAGAAGACCAAGAGCCAGCAAAGCAATCAAGCACATGTTAAGCCTGGCAGCAACATCACTTCAATGAGTGAGCACCATGTTAAGTGCAAGTGGGTGCTCTCCCTTGAAACAAGCCTAAATAATTGAAGCATGAGTGAGCAGGGTCAGGTTTGAAGGATGCAACTCGGTGGTGGGCTATCCTTACAGAAGGAGCTGTTGCCAAGCTGAAGCTGTTTGCTCTGCTATAGGAGAGGGATATGCAGAGCAAAGGAGTTGGTGCTGAGGGCCCTATGTTCATCCCATATGTTTTTTAGGGGGAGTAGAGGACTTGCTTCAAGTTGTCAGCAGCTGGAGCACGTTAGATGAACTTCTGCTTTAGTGTCATCCAAAAGGATTGCTCACTCTGTGACCTTGCTGTGATCTGAATCAAACCATGGCATAAGGTGGACACACCCCAAAGCTCACTATTGCCTAGCTGTAAATAATAATTTAAAAATTTACATGCAGGTAAACTGAGGCACACAGCTGTTGAAGAGCACAGCTCTATTCCCCTCTAGCTTCAGGGGAGTGGTGCAAGCTCATTACCTCTGGAAACTGGCCAGAAAGGGTTCACACAGAACAACCCCTAGATACCTGCTCAGTCCAGAATAAAGCCAAGAAACAGCATCCTCTGTGCCGTGCCTGCTGGAAAACTCACTTTATCCAAGTGATTCCTCACTGCAAGATCCCCTCTTGCCAGTCCACAAAGCCAAAATGTGGCCAAACCTCCCTCTAAGGATGGGAAACCTCTAAGACAAGTGAGCACCAGCAAAGGTGTGCACTTTCTGCCCTTAAGCACGACTGAGTTCAGTGAAAGAAGATGAAATTTGGCACATCTCAGCATCATTTGTCCCTTGAGGGAACCTCATGTGGATGCTGAGAGATAGTTGCCTGGTTGGTCTCTCCATGGGTACATTGGTGCTCCTGCTTCATCGGCGTGGGGAGCCCACAGGTGACGATGCCTTTGAGCAGAGATGAGAGAGGCCAAAACCTTTGACACCTGCAAGCAAACTGTGTATTACCAAAATGTTAAGTAGCTTTGTGAGAGATTATCCTGGAGGATGTTTTCTGTGGTGCTGACATTTGTGTGTGAGTGATTAATTCCAACGCAGGCGTGGAGCAAGGAGGCAAAGCCCTTCCCTCTCTGCACCAGGCAAGCTGTGGCCTCTGCTCCACAATGTTATTAACTCATCCCTGACCTGTGACACTCTGAGTGGCTTCGTCACCCTCATCTTCTTGGTCACCTTTCAAGGCAGAGACCTGAGGATTTTCCATGCCCCTTTTTCTGAACCGCTGTGCTGGTGCAGGTGCTTTTTTGGCTGTTTGCTCTCCAGGGGTCTGGCTGTTTCTATATTTTGTCATCCTCCCCTGAGATGTGGCTTCACCGTCAGACACAGTGCCACAGCTTTAAAAAAGGGGACAGTAACAGCTGAAAATGAAGATGAATTGTCACTTTTGCACGTTGGTGGCAGAAGGGAGCTGCACTGCTGCAGGTTATGAAGGCAGAAGGGGGAGCCAAGGCTGCCTGAGCTGCTGAGAATTTTCTAACCCTCTCACCCAGCTCATGGGTGACTCTAGAGAAGCAGCCTCACTCTCCCCCCACACCTCCAGTCAAGGGTGTCTTTCACTGGGGAATTTAATCTGCTGCAGAAAGGTTGTTATGTCTCTTTTGGGCTTTTCTATGCAATTCCTAAAATATAAAGAAAGAAAGTGTAACAAGAATATCTAATAATATATGTATAATCTATCTACCTATCTATAAAAGAATATAAAAGAAATATAAAAGCTGCTATGCAGTGAATAAAGCTCCTAAGCCTAATTTTACAATAGGAACCACTTCATACCAGCAATGACTGTGCTCAGCCATTTATTTCAGAATAAATTTTTATCTTAAACTCTGTATCTCCAGAAGCAGCTCTTGCTACTGATGATACACATAGAAATTCATTCAGGATAGAATGAGTTTTCATCTGCCAGGAATCTCAGCAGCATTATATATGATAGTGCCTGGGTTGGATGTATATGCACATACAAGTATTTCACCCAGAGCCAAAATTTGACAGCTTGGAAGCAGATGTCATCCTCCTGTACAGGGTACAGCACAGCAGGTGCATGAGGTGTTTAGAAGAGACCATGGAGAGCACTTTGAACCCTGCACGAGGTCAGCTGCCCTGCATCATTGAGCACATGCTGGAATCAACCCCCTTTGCTTCCACAGAAAGACAAATGCTTGGCTGAGGCTAGCAAGACTGCACCCTTGGTAATCTGTGGTGCTGCAAGATGACAGTGGAAGAATGAACTGCAAAAGTGAACTTCTTTCTCTGCTCTGTGGCACTCATTCTTGAGGACCCCACCAAAGAAGTGAGGAAGCCCAGGTGAGAGAGGTGGTGGAACCACATTGTTGCCTGGCCAATGACTTATGCCATCTACAGATGGATTTACTTCTGTATGAAAGAAAAATCAGAAGCAAAAACTGGCATCAGCTGGTTGCAGAAGAGTTGAGTGAGTTTTTTATTGCAGTTAGGCCCTCCAGCAGCACTTTCATGAGGAATGGTAGAAAATATGAGTGTACAGATCTTCTAGAGTGTAAAAAATGACAAAGTCTAGCAAGACTTTCCAGCTCTCAATAGCAAGAGGCAACACCTTCCTTCCAGACTAAGGTTCTCCAGGACCTCTGAAAGCTCTCAGTGCTGCACTCTGCATCATCATTAATTGAGATAAGTTGGTCTTACAATAGCCTAATATAAATCACAGACCAAAAGGTGTCACGATAGCAGTGCAGATGGTGCCTGTATTGACAATCCTTTCTATAGGAGAAGTTTGCATGCCTGCAGTAAACAGGCAAACATATGGGGCACTTCTCTCCCACTGCAGATCTCCAGTCATTAGGGGTAGCTGCTTGTCTCTGGGCTCCTCCAGTTAACTCATCTCCACTCTGAATCACGCCAAAGCCATCTAAAATCATAAGAAAAAATCTAAATAAAGCTGCATCAGAAAATGTGCCGTAGGCACTCATTCCTGCAAGGATCTGATCATTTTAACACTTGCCAGGGTCACAGCACACAGCTGAGGAAATAGCCCTGGACAACTCTGCATTCCCAGGAGAATCAAACCAGAAGCCATACCGAGTCACCCAGCAGGCAGCAGGAACAGGAGCAATGGCAGCATTACTTAACTATGTGCAATTTGCTCTCCCTATCTTGATTTAAATTACACTGCCAGAAGAGACTGACAGTGTCTGGAATCAAAGTGCTCAGAAAAGTGCCTCTTCAGAAGGAGAGAAAAAAAAAATGCCCCAATAACTTGAGTGCAAATGGTCTTGCAAAATGCCTATTGTGCTCGGGGACAGCAGTCTGGGACTAGTTTTCATTAGGATGATGCTCGTGTAATCATGCTGGGCCAAACCTTTCATGCCCTGGTTGTGAACTGGGGGGTTGCATCACTGACAGTTCTCCAGTGCACACGTCAAACTGGGGCTCCTCTCAAGAGTTAGAGGAGGCACCATCAAACGAGAGTCTCTGATCTGTTCCTGCTTCCTTCACTTCTCCGTATCAGCGTGGGCTCTGGGGACCATCTTGAGGACGATGGGTTGCTTCGGCTGCATGAAACCTTTTGTGTCCAGAACTAGTGGGATCTTGAGCAGGAGGGGAAAAAAAACAACAAAATAACCATGTAAGCTGGGGAAAAGGACAGTCATGACACCAATAAAGCTCAGCCACCCCTTGTTTTCAGTGCATCTCCTGACAGATGTGCTCCTAGCAGAGCTATCACTGTTTCTCATGCAAAACAGCTACGAGCTGGGATTTAATAGCCCTTGCTTCTTGATTAAACTGGTTAGTGAATGCTGGTTTTCACAGAATGGTGGGAAGGGCTGCACTGATCAACAGGCTGCACGTGGAGGGAAAAGCAGATAAATCCATCCAGGGAGCTGCAGCTAAGGAGGGGCAGGAGGTGCCATTTTGTTTAATGCTGAAGCGTGTCAGCGCTAAGGGGAGCTGGAGGAGCTATAAGCTCTCCAGGAAGACCAGAACCAAGATTGCTGCTCAGACTGAGTACCAAAGAAAAAGCATCCTTGCACAGAAACGCGACGGGCTCCCTAAGGCTGGGATGGAAATCTCAATAAAAAGAACATTTAAACCTCGTGTTGGAGGGGAGTCATCTTGCAGGGGAGGGACGAGTGTTTTAGCAAGTCTCCTTCATCAATTTGATGGTGCTCTCCTTCTCCCCAGCAGGACAGGGGTAATACACCCCCCCCAGCTTGACAAGCTACATTAAAATCCCCATATCCCAGTACGCTTTCTTTCAGGAACTTTTAAGCAATGTGGCTCAGAGCCCAATGTGCCATCAGCAGAGGAGTAAGAGGAGGCTGCAGCCTCCATATACATATTCCAAAGGGATGTTCTGGCATGGAATTTTCCTTCCCACTCTGGTCTGATGTACATGACATCTTCTGTAGAAAAAAAGGGCCGAAAGAGCCCCATAAACCTATGGGCTCCAATAATACAATACATATTTAACTTGTCTCCTTTTAATTAAAGGCAGTTATAAAAAGAATCAATTTTATGGATTGCAGAGGACTAGAAAAATGTCATTAGACTTGGGGGAGGGTGGATAGGTCACTGCATTGTTAATGGACTATTACAGTCTTTCACCTCCGGGTTACTAGTTGAGTTGCAATCTGAATCTGCAGAGATTCCAGCTGAGCACTCATGCCAAGTAATAATTTAATAAGGATTTTTCTGTTTCTTACAACAAATGTCCTTTGAATACACTTGCTGCCCCTGCTGCTCTGCTTTCCTGAGCTCAACTCCTAAACAAAGTGCATTAATGGCAACGCCTTTTGTGGCAGTCAATCCAGAAAGCTGGGTCAGGGTTGGAAGCTAACACCAAACACAGCACTCCCTGCCTCTGACTCCTGAGGAGTTGCCATGTTTTCAGAAGGGTTTGCTTGACATGTAATTTCCAACAGCTATTGGAGTTACTTTATGTCAAACAGCCCCATCTTGCAGGGCCTGACCCACCAGCACTTGCACAGGGATCCCAGGGAAAACCAAAACCTGGTGGGATCCTGCGTGGCCCCAAAGGGGGAGAAGGTCACCACTTCAAATTTAGCTCAGATTGTGCTTGCTTGAAAACTGTTCCCCTTTCAAGACTTCCTGGTGGTTTATAAGAGGTGAATTTTGGTGCCTTGGGAGCTCTCACAGAGAACGGCCACATTTGTGTTGCAAAGTGCAGCTCTGGAGCAGGCTGGGGGGATATTCCTGTTTTCCTAAGGCAGACCAGCAGCACACCATGGGGGAGCAAGAACCTCACAACTTAGGTGCACCCAAAAAGACAGAAGATTTCAGGGATTTGACTGACATATTCCACCAACATTAAATTTGCTTCCATAGAGGCTTAAAAAACCGTATCAGTATTTGTGGCAAACCAGAAGATTTAAATACAGTTATTCCCATACACCTCTTTAATCCACAAGGAAATCTTCCTCCCTGATCTCTGTGTGAAGGAGTAAAACTCAAGCCTGCAGACAAGGTTCAGTGATCCTGAAGCTACCAATCCCTGAACTCCTCAGGGAAAAGGAGGTTTTAACCTGCATGAGACACAGGTCCCTGTTTGTCCTGAGATGCACAGACCCATCTCAGTGGGACCGAAGGGCAGACAATGAAACACATCATCCCATGTCCTCACCGGAGTGTCTTTGCAGGTTCTGAAGGAGAAGTTCTGCAACAGGAGGACCACAGCCACTTTCAAGGTGAGGAGAGCAAACCTCATTCCTATGCAGTTCCTGGGGCCAGCCCCGAATGGCAGGAAGGTGTAGGGGTCAATAGACTCTTTGTTCTCTTTACTGAACCTGATTGGAACCAAAAAAAAAGAAAAAACCAAGTTAGAAAGAGCTACAGTTGCAGGATGTGTCAGCTTTCAGATCTGGAGTGATGAAGGGTCTGGGAAGGCAAAAGCTTTTTGTGCTTCTGTGTGTACTGGAAGAACCCAGCTAAGCCCCTTCTTTCTGTCTCAATAGATACCTTATGCTTCTGCTTTCATCCTGCTGCTTGGAGTTGGTCGTGTATCTCCAGGTGCATCAGGTGAAGAGGGAATACCTGAAATATGCTAATGGATTTCCTGACTACTCTTTCCTCAGAACTTCCTCTCAGCTCAAAAGCTGAGCCCAGATTTCAAACCCTCAGCCACACAGGTCTACAGCTTCATGTCTTCCCTTTAGATCAAAGGGATGAGAGAACACAAAGACGTTCTCCCCCTGCGTGACTAAAGGCAGGGTTGCTTTTGAGACGCGCCAGCCATTCCTCTCCTCATCATGAAAAACAGGGAAGAACAATCAGCTTCACAGAGAAATTTGCCACTGAGCATTTTCAGTAAAACTTCTCAGTGATCAAGTAGTTTTCATGTCAGAAAGCTTTTCACTCACGGTGCGTGGGGTCCAGGTACAAACCCCAGCCACACTAAGCCAGCAGTGAAGTGTCGTGCTACCAAGACACCAGCACATCCCTCTGATGAACTCCCAGCAAAGCAAGTGATCCCTAAAGAGCTCCTGTCCAGCCACCCATGCCTGGCGTGTCAAATGGAGTAAGGATGGAGCTACTGGAGCAACTGGTGTAAGAAGCTCATGGCCAGAGTACTCCTATTTGGGTGGTTCCTTCTGCATTCAACACAAGGTAACCCTAGGGGTCCATAGGTGATGCTCCATCCCTGAAGGTGTTCAAAGCCAGGTTGGATGGGGCACTGAGCAACCTGTTCTAGTGGGAGGTGTTCCTGCCATGGCAGGGGGGTGGAACTAGATGGTCTTTGAAGTTCCTTCCAACCCAAACCATTCTATGACTTCAGCAGCACCCATCTCCTTCCCTAACTTCTGCCTGATGCTGCTGCTGACACATTTTGTCCCCAAGGTCATCACATCCCCACACCAGGATTAGCTTCCAGGGGCATTTTAAATCCTGCTACAAGGGCCACAGATCTAGTCCTGCTCTCTCTGGGCCAGCCCTCAATGTCTTTGTAGCCACCTGGAGACTACCATCCCCAAGTTCTCCCAGGTCTGCCTCATTTCACAGGGTCTGACAGAAACTCCCAAGCCAGGATTGTTTCATAACTTGAGCTGAAAAATAAAACTTTATTTCCTACCTGTCTTTGCCCTTCCACTGCTGATTTGCACGGCGTTGTGCCAGTCACCCAATGGCTCCTGCTTTAATATCTGCCCATAAACCCCTCATGTTACAGCTGCTGGGAGCTGCTCTCACTGCCGCTCCCTTCAATGCAGTTAATTAAATTCCATGCACAGTTTATGGATGTAGATCATAAAACTCCCCTCACGGTAATGCTGGGACTAGATGTCAGACAATGATAAATGCCTAATTTAAATGTTATAATCATGCATTCCCCACCTTTGCTGCCATTCCCACTCCCAGGGCTGAGGTTGAGTGTGCAGCTATTCCCCCAGCCTGGCCCTCACCTCTCAGGCCTGAACTCCTCCGGCTCTGGCCAGTACTCTGGGTCACGATGCATCACATAGACTGGGATCAGGACCACCATGTCCTTTGGAATAGTCACACCGTTGATCTCCACCGTCTTCTTACAGACCCTCTCAATCCGGCCCCCGACGGGGAAGAGACGGAGGGATTCGTTCACCACCATGTCAAGATACTCCATCTGCATGATGGCGTTGTACGTGGGACGAGCCTGAGGAGCAGAACCAGGGTGGCAACAAACAGAATCACACAACATTAGCGATTGGAAGGGACCTTGAAAGATCATCTAGTCCAACCCCCCCGCCGAAGCAGGGTCACCTAGATCAGCTCACACAGGAACACGTCCAGGTGGGTTTTGAATGTCTCTAGAGAAGGAGACTCCACAACCTCTCTGGGCAGCTTGTTCCAGTCATAGAATCATAGAATGGTTTAGGCTGGAAGGGACCTCCAGAGGTCATCTGGTCCAACCTCCCTACACCAGCAGGGACATCTCTACCTAGGGCAGGCTGCTCAGAGCCCCATCAAGCCTGACCTTCAATGACTCCAGGGATGGGGCCTCCACCACCTCTCTGGGCAGCCCATTCCACTGATTTATCACCCTAATATTAAAGAACTTTTTTCTAATATCCAATCTAAATCTAACCTTTCCTAGCTTAAAAAGACCAGCGGTGATCTCCAGAGGTCCCTTCCAACCCCTGCCATGCTGGGATTCTGTGATCTCCCCACCCTCCTTTACCTTGTTGGGCAGGTTTGCATCAATCTCATCCTGGAGTTGCTGCTGCACATCAGGGTGGGTGGCCAGGTTATATGCTATGTAGCTGAGAGTGGAGCTGGTGGTCTCATAACCAGCAAAGACAAAGATAAGAGCCTGGGCCAGAATCTCCTCATCACTTAATGCTGAAAAGAGACATAAAAAACACACACAAGGAGCTGAAAACCACAGTGATTAACACTTGTCAACCTAGGTAATGCTATTTATAAAAGGTGAAGGAAACATCCAGCAAACCCTCTGGTACCACAAAGGGGTGGGTCTGGCACTGCTGTACAGCCAGAAAGCTGCTGTCAAGAACAGCAGTGCTACATTCAGGAGCAGAACCAAGGTATGTGCAGCCTGAGCTTGATTCAGAAAGTCTCTGCTATCTTCTAGGAACACACCCCTCAATCAAAAAAAAAAAATACAGCCACATGCCAGGAAAAATTAGAGATGGAGAGATGTCCAGCAACTCCTCTAAACCATGAGGTGAGCCTTGTGCTGCTGGGGGATTAGTAGCCCTGAGCGTAACATGGTAGTGGTCATAGGGACAATATGGGATTTAATGTTGGTGCTGCAGCAGAGTGGAAGCACCTTGATTTAATTTGAGGGACTATCAAATGGTCTATGCTTTGGCTGAGCCATTATCTTCTAAATCTAATGGTTTAACCTAGGATGAGGAGCAGAGATGAGCTCGCAGATGAGCAAGGTACCTGCAGCACAGATGCTCTGTGTGCTTCATGAAATGCAGCCAACATTGCTGGCCTTCAGAGGAGATAAAATGGGATTTGAGAGTAAGGAGCTATTCACTCTGTTTGCTCTTTGCTGCACAAACAGACCTCAGGGTTTATCCCAGCAAATGGGATATAATAAAACATGGCTGATAAGTGACAAACATCATCACGGCCCCACTACTGAGACCTTGAATTTCCCCTAGAATGAATGACTAAAATCCACTTCTCCTTCCTTCATTTAACCAAACCAGGAACTACCAGGCTCTCTGCTGAGGGGACAGATCTCAAGACATACTTTTGTACGAGTCGGTCTCAGCAGACTTGGAGCTGTCATGTGAGTTCTGCGAGTCAATCATGAGTTGAAGGAAATCAACCCGGTCCTGGTGAGAAAGAGGCAGTCAGAGAAGATGTAGATTGGCAGGAAGGAAACTCAGCTCTTTGCTGAGACACGTGCTCCATTGCAGCCCCAGAAGCAGGCTCATGGCTTCAGTACATGTCGAGGTTCAGACTGGAGACCTTCTGTGAACATAGATACTTCCTCCATGTAGAAACCTCAGGCTGAGGTTTGGTGAGCTGGGAGCTGTTACACAGCTTCTGAAGATGCCACCAGGTCCCTCCTGCACTCAGAAGGACAGCATAGTGAAGAGAAAAGGCCACCTGGGCTGGACTCACCGGGCTGCTGTCCTTTTCTCGTTCCTTCTTCATTTTTACAAAGACACCCTTGAAGAAGCCCATGACATCTGAGGGTAACAGAGTCACATTCATCTTTTCCAGCACTGGGATAACAAAGGGGAACATCACTGAAAGGAGATAAAAGAACATTTTAGCTCAAAGGAGGCCAAGAAATTAAAAAGTGGCACAAAGCATAGAAAGGAGTGCAGTAAATCTGGACTCTGACCCTAAAAATCACATTTTATTGCCTTCAGCTCTCTTTTTACCTAACCATAGCTGGCATACAATAGCACTTGAGAATCTCCTCCATATAACCCTGTGTGGCCACGATGCCACACTAAGTGCAGGTCTCTGTGACAGAGGAGCTCTTCATCACAACTCTGCAAACAGGGTCTCAGCTTGTTGGAGGGTGCTGCAAAGACCCTCTGCTGGGATGAATCCAATCCTGCAAAGTGCTGAGCGTCTCCTGGATGGCAAAGACAACTCAAAGATACAAAGAGAGCTACCAGGAAACGCAGGAGGTCACCACCTCTGAGATTGATTCAGGACTGTATGAGATGAGGTGTGTCTTACCTAAGATCAGGAACACGGGGCTTATGAAACTGATGTCGAGAAATTTCTTAATGTTGGTGACAAAGGGGTCACTGGGATTGCTCATGGAGTCAATGTTCACACTGAAAGAAGTGCTGGTCACCACATCCATGCTGTAGGCTCCAAAAACGCTACGGAGAAAAGAAGAGAGAGTGAATGGGATAAACTCAACCAGAGTAGTGACTAAGAGGTCATCTAGGAACAATCCTTGAGAGGGGAAAATCTCTTTTAATCAAGGACTCAATGCAGAGTCCTAACAAAGTGGGCCCAGTCCTGATCTGGCAGTAACCATGATTATATTTTCCCAAGTTTCCTCAGTTGCATTCATCCCCCAGTTTTTCTCAGTGTCAAAAACCTAGGCTGTGGTTGGAAAGCACTGAACTAACAGTGCTGGAGTAGCAAAAGCTGTATTCTGATTTCCATCTGTAAAAATGACACCCAGGGCTTCTGGAATGGTCCTCAAAAGAACCCGGTGACATGAAGCAGGGAACACAGCAGAGTTACTCCATTTGAGCACAGCATAGCAAGCCCACCACCCAGGAGCATGCCATGTCCATGACCACTGTGGAGTTAGCCTCCATAGCTGACAAAGGATCTATGATGCAGTGTGGAAAAGGCTCTCCAAGATGGCCCCTTGCCCACACTGAATACAAATTCTTTCCTATCAGCCCTACAGAGTTACTCACCTCTTCACGGTCACGAATTCATCATTAGCCACTTTCTTTTCAATGTTTTTCACTAATTTTTCACCATAGTGAATAATGGTAGGGAACATCTGAAATGCAAATCACAGTGAAAGGCACCATTGACTCTTCCATCTCCACCAAACAAGGCTGGGCAATTCCACACTGCCACCTGCAGCTGGCCAAGCTTGTGGAGGAAGAGCAGGCAAAGGGAAGGCACCATTTCCAAGCCTCAGACATTGCTTTCTCTCATCTTAATAATCAGTCCACAGAACCCATATGACTCAAGAGCAAGATTCTCCTCCCAAAATCTACACGTAGCTCCCATTCCAGCTAAGCTTCCATTCCAGCTGGGAGTGAGCGCATGGAATGGGCACCCATGGGGTGAATGATGGGCTTAGCAAGAAGAAAATACAGGTCATAGAGCCAACAGCCTCAGCTTGCAATACCCTGTGTGCCATTTCATCCCCCAAACCCTTCTCCTGACTCCCTCCCCGTGTTGCTGCACTGCACCCAACAGTGCAGGCACTAATGGATGTGGTCTTGACAAACGGGGCAACTTGCCCATTTGAGGGAAAGGTCTGTGTTCAGAAATGGCCTCATCTTCATTCAGCTGTTGATGCAAAGTACTAGTGGCCTCTGCTTTACCTCCTTCAGCTTCCCACTGGTGAAGGTCGGAGACAGCACAGTGCGAATCCTTTTCCACTGCTCATCTTCAGCCACGTTGAGGGCTGACTCCAGGATCCCGTTCAGACCGAAGTTCTGCACAGGGAGAAGGTTAGAGCAAAAAGGATACAGTTATCCAGGCAGATGGGAGAAGGTTTCCAGCCCTATGCCACATGACAGAAATACAAAAGGAACCCACCATGGGGTGTTAACTTGGCCCCTAAAGTCCTATCAGCTCTACTTCAATCAGCAAACAAGAGAGGAAACAAAAGTGAAAGAATAATAAATGGCATCAGCCCTAGGGTACCTCCAGGCTGATGTCCCAACATTCCAGCCAGAGTGGCCTCCACACCTCCCTAGAAGACTTTTGTCTTATTTGGGGTACGACAGAGAGCAGCTACCTGCTGAAGGGCTCAGAGAAGAACAGAAACCAAGAAGAATCTCTTTCTTGGTGCATGCTCTGTACTGGAAAGCAAAGAGTGGGACCAGTTACCTACCCGTCGATTGGTAAAAATGCTGTAGCACTCTTTCACCAGGATATTTTTGATGAGGACAGGATCCAAAACGGCCATCAGAGGCCTTCTGCCATCAAAAATCCTAAGCCAAGAGAAACCCACAGTCAGACAATCTCTCACAGTCAGTTGGAGCTAAAGCAGCCTGTGGCCAGAGCCATGACATTGGCTGCTGCAGCCCAAAGGGTCTGGGCCAGCTGAGTCCCCTCTGACTAAACACCCGAAGGGATGAGCCTGAAACTGTTTTATGATGTAGTAAAACAGGAGAACGGGAAAGAAAATGCCAAACAGAGAGAGCACAAGCATTTCTAGCAGTCCTCTGTGGTATCACAGAGTTGCCAAAGTAGTGTGAGTTTAGATAAAAGGCAGCTTTTGCCATGACACTGATCTCCCCACACTTGGGTTGTCTGAGCTCTGCTTCCACAACCGGAGTCAATAAATCCACACTGAACAGCTTACCTGTGGGGTAAAAAGATTTCCCTGCCTGGCCTACGAGGCAATGAGAGGGGAAAACCTCATCTGTCTCCTCCATTTTCCCATCAAGAGAGACAGAAAAGCTTAAAAGCCACGGTGTAGGCTAAAGGGCAGGGAGCCTTGGGCCAGAGCCGAGGGAAGCTGCTGTCTTCAAGAGGCTTGAGAACATTTAATCTTTCCAAAAAATGCACTAGGTTTCATGAAGTCTCTTAGGGTGTTTTTTTTGCCCAACAATTTTGCTTCGGTTTGAGAGGTTCTCAATAGAAGCAGGATAAGAGGCCCCTGCACAAACCCAGCGCTGTGCAGGGACCAGGGAGGAGGTTGAAAGGCAGCTCCTGCCCCGGCTCTGGGAGAAGCAGGGAGCAAGATGAAAACCACCACGGCAGCCTGCAGCTTGCTTTCTGCTCGAGACAGACAGAAGAGCAGCTTCAAAGGCGTGAGGCTCAGTTTGACACCAAGCAGTGGAGGTTATTTTCAAAGCTTCTGAAAGCAGATGACCCCCCAAACTGGCTACCATCATCCCAGCCCTGCGCTGTACTGAAATCCCAGCAGGAGAGAAGCCTTGGAGAGATGGCTGGAGACTTTCCCAGTGGTAAAACTGGATTTTTCCCAAGCTGGAATTACAGCGCTGAGCCATGGTGGAACGTACCTTTCTCCATTCTATCTGGGGACCATGGAGCACCCCAAACAGACAGTTTTGTTCTGCAGAAAGAAACTCACCCCCACATTTTGCCATACTTTTCAAAGCACATCTGATCAAAATGCAGGATTCCCTGTGAAAGAAGAAAGGAGGAACGAGCAGTTAGCCAGCAAAGAGCAATCAAAGCAGGTCACAGCTGGCAGCACAGTGCATCCCACAGACCCGGTGGAAGAGGCAGAGGTTGGGGGGTGCATGGTAGCTCTTCTGAGTCATGTAGGCACTTCAGGGACATTTGCACTGGAGGCAAAAAAGAGAGCAAAGAGAGAAAAAAAGCCCCACTTTCAACTTCTACTAGCCAACCTGAGTTAAAAGTGTAATGGAGACGAGGTATGACAGGATACACTGGTTTAGTGTGAGCAGAGCTAGCAAGCAGAACTAGATCCCAGGGTGTCCTTTATCTTCAGCTCAACAGGTTAGAGCTGCTGCTGCCTTGTCCTCAGGAGATCTTCCATTGCAGTTACTGAGCTGGAGTGATGATGGCTTTTTTGTTTTGCTTTGTTTCCATTAAGGTTTTAACTGATGCTACATGTAAGGATGAAACTTATGGGACACATAACGCTTACCATGCATCAACTAAGAGACCACGTGCAAGCTGTAAACCCAGCAAACACAAGCTGAAACACCTCTTTCTTTGAAGCTAGCACATTTTGCCTACATTTGCAGCCACTTATCTGGGTCCAGCTGCTACCTAGTTATTTGGTAAGGCTTGGTAACGTGATAATATCTGAATTTTATTTA
Organism: Brachypteracias leptosomus; assembly: GCA_013401335.1. Taxonomy (NCBI): domain Eukaryota; kingdom Metazoa; phylum Chordata; class Aves; order Coraciiformes; family Brachypteraciidae; genus Brachypteracias; species Brachypteracias leptosomus. Next base: position 133,878 of record VYZX01023850.1, on the reverse strand, counting down.
GAAATCCATTTGTCTGGCTTAGTCTCAGGCTGACCCAACAGCAAGTGGCTGGATAGGACACTGCTGGGGCTAATTCAGCCTCTTCATGGGGATGACACAAAGCAGAAAGAAACATGCAGTCCTCAGAAATTAGCAGTCTTGGGCATCTCTCCAATATTTTTTTTTCCCTCTGTTTCCAACAGAACTTCAGCTGCTGGGAAGCAGGTAGAAATCCAGGGAGAAACTAATAACTTAAATTACAAAGTAGTTGAAAAACACAGCACAGCTCACTCAGGTCAACCTGAATTTTTGTGTTCTCTGTGTGTCCAAAGAGCTCCCTACCTGAAAGCATCATTTCCAACTGACTGAATCAAAGGCAGAGGAAGGAGATGCACAAAGGATGGGAAAAACAGCACCAGCTACAAGTAAGAACCTGTGGAGCAGCAGCTGCTGATACTTACATGCCGGTACCCCAGAAAAGTTCCCAAAAATGGCACAGGCTGTGGCCCAGGAATGCCCAGTTTCTTGAAGGTCCAGAAGGGCCATATCCCATAGCTGCCAAGCAAAGAGCATATGAGATGCATTTATGCAACGAAAAGAGAAGATTCTTTATCCTGAGCACAGTGAACAGCTTAAATAACTGGTTCCTGCCACCCAGAGAAAGCTGAAATTATGGACCAGCAGCAGCAGACCTGCTGAGGATACTCCCTTCCCACAATAAATACAGGTTCACTTGGGGTAAACAGGATAATTTGTGGTATATTTTTGATCCAAGGACTGAAAGGAGCTGCAGCCCCCGCTGGGCAAACACGGTGCACCTGGGCACCCCAGCTCTTTATCCAGGAGCCTCAGTTAGTTCCCTAGGTCAGACAACTCAGCCTGCAGAGGGGTCTCAGAAGGATGAAGTTCTCAAGCTGAGACCTGCCCTTGTGTTTGTCTTTGCAAAGCCCTCCTGTGATGCTCAGGTGGGAGAGCCACAGCAGCTGAGCCGGGACATAAATTACAAGAGCCAAGTTAAATTTCTTTGCCTGTGTAGCTGGCTACAGCTCCCCCGAGTGACATCAGCAATTCTGCCAACATAACTATTTAAATGGGGGCTTCTGCTGGCACAAGCAGGTGGGCAGACGCAGACATCACCCACCGCCCTGCTCCCAGCCTGCCCAAGGACACACCATCCCCTCCAGTCACCCAAAACATGTCGCAGTTAGAACCAGAGAGGTTATTTCTCCTGTTGGAGCTGCTGAGAGAGGAAAAAAAATCAGGAAGCTCCTTTTCTGTCCCTTCCCGCCCAGCCAAGATCCCTCCCTCCCTTGCAGCTGGCAAGGAGGAGGGCAGGGGGAGTCCTGCAGCCCCCCTTGACCAGCCCTTGGCTCTGCCATGAGTTTTGAGCACTAATCCATGTACTCGGGCACTTCACACCAAGGGTGACAGCCCCAGCCCCGACCCAGGCACAGGGCTCTCCTTCCCACCACCTGGGGAGGATCGGGACCTACTTACAGGAGCAGGAGGCTAAGGAAAACGATGAGGAGCAGCCAAGTGGCAACAGAAAAGTTTGGCAGGAGGTCCATGTGTCTCCCAGCCTGTCCTCGGATCACTGAACCTCCTGCGCAGCCGCAATCTTTGTTTACGACTTTTTTTTCTCCCTGACCTTTAGCCACAGCCCCACCCACGTGTCATTGAAGGAGGAGTTCTCTTGTTTGCTCTTCAAACCTTAACTCTTGGGCAGGTTTCTCCTGGTTTGGATATCCGTAAGTTGCCCAGCCCCACGTCTTGAGATTAGAAAGTGCTAGAAGGACAGTTTTTGCAGGAGGAGAAGATAGCAAAGGGCATCCACTGCTTTCACTCCATTCACCTGCCTCTGTAGTCCTCAAATGGGTCCTTTTCCTTTTTCAACATACAAACTCAAGATATTTGCTTTATTTTGGTTCTGCAAAAAACAGGTGCTAGGCAATAAATGGAAACCCAGCACCCTGTTAGCTCAAACAGCAGCAGTTTATATACAGTACAAATAACAAACAATAAATGATTGGTTACATGACTTTACATCACATAAATCTTTGTACACAGGCTCCATCAATTACCTAATTTGTTATACTGTTACCTAATTCATTATACTATTACCTAATTCATTCTGCTAAGGTGGGTCTACACTTACATTTAAATTCTTCTGCTAGAGGTGGATCACTTTTCTTGAAGGGTATAATTAAGAGGGCCAAGGAACTGTTATTGTCCACCCCCACAGCTTCTAGAGGGTTTCTGGCTGTGCAAACACACCTTCCCTCCTTCCTTCCCTCCCATCCCCATTTATCTTGCCCTTCCACACCTCCTGTTTGGTGTCCAGGAGGGAAGAGGCTGGAGGAGACACACCTAGTGGGAAACACCCAGGCTGAAAGGGGTCCCTTATCCTCAGGCAGAGCACTCTGGACCTCAGACATGGTGGAGACAATGATATGGTCCTGTGGTGGCACAACCTGTGCTCACACCTGAGCTAGTGGGAGTTCCCCCTGCACGGATCAGTGGCTTTGCTGACTTACCTGCCTGTGGCTCAAGCCCCAGGAAGCCACCAGGACATGGGCGTGAGCAGGAGGTGTTGAGAACCAAGCAACCTGCTGGCACGGTGACCATCACGCTCACAAGGAGATCAGTCAGCTCAATGGTCCCCAGCTGTGGTGTTCAGGGATGGGTTCTCATTTCCTTCTTGCCCCAGACTTTGTTTGCTCTAAGCCATGGGGTTGAACAAGGTGCCTTTTCTTGTTTGGCTTTAGGCAGCTGAGTGTTCCCCCCAGACACACACATGGGACCAGCTGCTTTCTACCAGGGAAACATGGAAAATGCATTATATGTACAGTCAGACGGGGCAGTGAAGCCTCTGGGTATATGGAGCATATGGGACCTCCCTGTGTTGGTGGGTGGCCATGAAGACGGGTCAGGATGAGGTCTCCTTTGCTCCCATCATATTGGGAAGAGCCACAAGTCCCCTCCTCTGTGCAGTCCAGCACGATCCCCTTCCCCATGTCCTCTTGTCCTGGTTTTGTCTGGAGTAGAGTTAATTCTCTTTCTAGTAGTTTTATTTTGGATTTAGTGTGAGAATACTGTTGATGACACCTGATAGTTCAGTTGTTGCTAAGTAGCACTTATCCTAAGTTAAGGATTTTTCAGGTTCCCGTGCTCAGGCCTGATCTGAACTAGCCAGAGGGACATTCCATACCACAGAATGTCATGCCCACTATATAAACTGGGGAGAGCTGGCTGGGAGAGGCTGATCACTGCTGGGTCTTTTCCTGGGTTTTATTTCTCTGTTTTAAAAATTATATTACCTTTCATTATTATAATAATTATTATTCGATTTTATTATTACTATATTTTATTTTAATTATTAAATTGTTCTTATCTCAACCCACAAGTTTTACTTTTTTTGGATTCTCCTCCCCACCCCACTGGCAGGGGGGAGGAGTGAGGGGCTGCATGGTTGGGGTTAAACCACCATCCCCCTGAGCCCCATGGCTGAGGGGAGACGAGCCCCAGCTGAGGACCCCCCATGCACATCACACTCCTCTGCAGCAGGAATTGCTCTTCTGCCCTTAGCATACTCAGCCTTGAAGAAACCCAAGTACTTCTGCAATTATGTATGTCTGTGGCCACGTCTGCGGACCAGGGGTGGTTTTTGCCTTTAGTCAAATGATCATTTTGCCTCATAAAACACATGCAGTGAGTGCCAAGCCACTGATGTTCCAAGGGTCACCTCCACACCTACATGGAAGAAAGAGCCAAGAGGCAGCCCTGCTATTTTGGGTAGGGCAAGGTCTTAGCAATCCCTTTCTTTGTACAGGCACAATGTGCTCCATGATTCACGTAATCTGTGGCTGACCATAATCCACTAAAGATTTTATAGAGTGTGCCTGATTCCTGCTTCTTCAGGCTGCTCTGAAGAGCTGAACCCCAGCAGCATGCTGAAGCAGGAACCTCATTCTCCATTTAGTCTGGATATTAGAAAAAAGTTCTTTGACATGAGGGTGATAGATCAGTGGAATGGGCTGCCCAGGGAGGTGGTGGAGGCCCCATCCCTGGAGTCATTCAAGGTCAGGCTTGATGGGGCTCTGAGTAGCCTGCCCTAGGTAGGGATGGCCCTACTTGTGTAGGGAGGTTGGACCAGCTGACCTCTGGAGGTCCCTTCCAGCCTGAAACATTCTATGATTCTATGATTTTATGGGGTCTCCTCCTTATGAGACACCTTGAAGCAACCATACCTTGGAGTTTTCCTTCATCGTTGCATCCAAGGGCTGGTTCTCCCCCTCGCAGGTCCCATATCAGAAGGACATCAAGAGCTGTGATGAGAGGCAGGAGGAGAACCCAGATGCTGAGACAACCCCCCAGCTGGGATTAGCTGCATTTCCTCCCTCACACAAACCCTTTGGTTTACCAATAACCTCTCCTGTGGTTTCTCAGTGGGAAGTGGGCTTGTAGTGCAGTGTTTTCTCCTCTCTCAGACAGAAGCTGAGGCAAAGCCAGACTTCAGAGGAGAACAAGGATGGTAGCTACCCCCAAAAACCAGTGCAGCAACTTCACATGCAAGGAAAAATTGCTTGTTTGTCCAAAATAGATTTGAGTGGGAGCCATCTACTGATCTACAGGTGACACTAAGGAGAAGACAGGATGCAGAGCCTAATCAAACCCATGGTGTTCCATCATGCAGCCAGAGCAGGGACAGTGACACCATCCCCCTGACCACATCAGGAGCACCTCTCTGCCCAGTGGTGACACTCTGCTAATCTCATGACCCTATGGTTATGAATGCTCCAGAGGGGAATCCTATATGGCTGGTGGTGGGGATGTTCTCACACAGGGATCTTGCAGCTGGGCTCTGCAGCATCCCTGCTGTGAGTTACATCCATGGGGTACGTGTGTGGCAGGTGAACTTCTGCAAACAACTTTTTTATCTGAGTTTTGGTTTGGTTTTTTGCATGTCTCTCGAAGCACCGGTGCCACCCTAGCTCCACAGATTTGAGAAAATCACAGCTGATAAAAAATCCACCTCCCAACCAAAATTGTTACCATGACTCAGAGCTGCAGGTGGATGCTCGATGTCACATCATTTTATACAAATTGACTATATTAAAGTGATGCTTTTATACTTACGCAGCCCTTTGGACCAAATGTGATGGAGTGTGTACTTACTGAGGCTCTTTTTTAGTGTGAATGGCACCCAGGAGGGATAGAACGGGGGGGGAAGTTTCTCCACATCATATTTCCTGGCAACATTTAAAGTGTTTTAGGACTGTGGGCAAGCAAACCACACAAGAGTCCTGCAGATGAAGCTGCTGGGGCATCACTGCACCTCATCTAGGAGAAAAGAAGAAAGTTGCACACATTTGGGCTGCACAGCTCTCATCTGTCCAGGGCTAGTGACCCAGCAAAAACATCTCGTGGTACCAAAAGGGGGAGTGATGAGTGCTCCCCACCGTGCTCAAGCAGCAGATGTGCTAAAACATGTGAAAAATAACAGGAGCAGCCTGTGAGTTGACATCGATGCTTTCATAAGAAAACCCAACGACCCTAAAGAGGCTCGTGGGATCCCTGGCATATGCACAGTGCTGTAAAAAGATGATATATTCTTACACCCTGGGGAGAGGAGGGGTGACTCAGTGTGACCCCTGCTTCCCTCCACAGCAGAGTGTCCCGTAGTGGTCCTGGACACCACCAAAGCCACGACCCCACGTCTCCTACACTCATCTGCTCACTACCATGGGGTCTGTTGCACTACAGTGGCTCCTGGTGTGTTTGCTCCTGCCACACCACCCCAGCAACAATCCTGGTTCAACATTAGCTCACAGACTATCTACCACTCCTTATCACTTGGCTTTATGCATTGGACACTTTCCCTGTGTTTGTGTTGCTGTCACTCTGGAGCTCGGCACCTTTCTGCTGTGCTCCTCTCTGCCGAGAGGGGACAGGTGGCCAAGCAAAGTAGATACGTGGAGATTCAAAAGCTGATGGTCACCATGGTTAACACAAAGGGATCTGAGCTGTGATATCTGGTTGTAGTCATTGATAGTGTGATGGCTGTAAAATAGGGACAATACATCTTAGAGCAACTGGGGAAACGACGATTGATGGGGCATAGATGAGATTAAACCTCATGCAGAACTTCAGAGAAGCAGGGATGACAAACAAAAACTCCTTCTGTTTGTAAAAGCTCCTAGAGATACAGAGGTACAAAAAATATCAAATTACAGAGTCCTCCCTGGAGACGAGGTGATTTTACCACTGTCTGGTTGGTGAGACTGAATGAGGCCAAGGGAAAGAAGTCCTGTGTGACTCAGACCACTGGGTAGAAGACAGGAGACATGCTCTGCTGCACCTCAGGCTTTTTCTCTAGCTGCTCTATTGTAGACCCAAAGGTTTTCCTTTCCTCCACACGCTATAGAAAAAGTCATGTTGTAACACACAACAGTCTTCTAATAGACACAGCAAAGTGTCAGCCCTGTTAAAGACCCAGGCTTTATCCACTGATTGTCCCATCCTTAACGATTCTCTTCTTATGTTCCTCTCGTCCCACAAATGGGATCACAAGCTGTTTATTTCTGGCTCTTCCTTTCAAACCTTGCTCTCAAACGAGCCTCTTGAAAGGACTAAATGAGGAAGCACCAGATGTACAACTTCCTCAAAGAGCTCCAGCAGCCGGGGAATGACCAAGGGTTGGCACCAGCTTCTACCTTCCTTCTCACCAAGCCCAAAACACACATTGCTTCATGCCTGGGTATTTCTGAGACCTCTGCAGAGCGAAACCACCACGTTGCTCCTTTCATCCAGCAAGGCTGCTGAATGCTCCTGAAGCATCGACAGCTGAAACCCATCTCCCTTTCACTCCTCTGTAATTTCTGAGCAAGGACAGAAAATTATAAGCCACAGCCAGCGCTACAGCATAAAACTGATTGCAGAAAGCACAGAGGGGACAGCGTTGTGTGCACTCCCCACACACTCAGCCACTAGCTCCTTCAAGGGCAGCCTCTCCTTCACCCGTCTCACATCGTATCAGAGAAGAACAACTCTGTTTTTTCACACCTCCCAGCTGGTAGCTCAGGCTCACTTGCTGAAGCAGCCAGTGCTTTCCAGAAAGTGAAGTGGCATTGCCACATTTGCAATGACCTCGATTTCTGTTGACCCACTTCCAAATCAGAAGTCAAGCCAGAAAAAAAAAGAACAAAAATCATGACACAGCCCTAAAGACATCAGCTTTAAACACGGGACACACAGCCCTTTCTACCATAATCCCCTTACCTCTAAACCCACCCTATCTCACGAGGACACATGTTAAAAACAGCCCAGTGGGTGTAAATCCATTTTAGAGCCAGGATCTCTGCTCAGCCAGACCCAGCACTCAGAGCAGCATCACTGCCAGAGGGTAGAGTTTGGACCATCTCTTCTGCCTCCAGTGCCTGGGCTCTGGTTGGTTTTCCTGGGTACATTCTGTGCATAGACTTAGGGCAGGGATGAAGCTGTTTGGTTTATGATTCATTCAGCATCATGGACTCCTTATAAGTGGGTGCTGGATGTGAGCCAGCCCAAGCATGTTTGGGCAGAGTCTCTCCTGAGAATCCAAGCTGGAGGCTTCTCACTCGACCTCACCAGGAGGATTTTTCTGTAACAAGTAAAGCCAGATGTTGGGCTGGTTGGATTAACCCTTACTTACTTCATGAAGTGGGCTTCATTGAAGATGAGCAGCTTTTTCTTGCCTCTAATTCCTTCTGTGGTGTGGAGACAGCTATGGATCAATGACAGTGTCTTCATCAAGCACCTTGGATGGAGGACTGAAATGCTGAATCCTTCCTCTGCCAGCCCTTTCCATGGTGGGGGACAAAACATTTCCTAATTTCCATCAGTTTACACGTGATTTAATCCCAGAGGATAGTCTCCCACCAGATTAATTCACAGTCTCATCAATCAATCTGGAAACCTACACTGCTTCATCCCAAATTTTCCATAGTTCAGTGTCTCCATTGACTCCAATTGCCCTGCTCCTCACCCCTGGGGCGTTTGTACCAATCAGATGCACTTGTACATACATTAAAAAATAACCCCAAATTAAAAGAAAAAGTTTGTATTTACAAGTTGAGCCTTGTACAGTTGAAATTACACTCTAATTAGGTCAGTCATATTCCCCTGGTAGGGTAAGAATGATAGTGCTGGAAAACAGACAATTTACAGAGACCCAAAAATAACTCCTCCTGCTGTTTGGTAAGAAAGATGTTTCCTTCACCCTGCACCCAGGACATTTGCAGTCAAGGCCATTGATACCACTCAGACAAATGGTGGCTGAGTCCCACAGGCTCTCAATTTCCTCCTACCAAAGGAGACTGTGGTGAGGTCACCACATCAGGCATTTCATCAGTCTCAGCATGAGACCCCAGGCTAGATTACACACACTTTTTTTTCACATTTGCCTTTTATTTAGCCTTATCTGCACTACCTGTTTAATGTACAAAGGGCAGGCATTGACATGAGCTCAGATTATCAAGGCTCAGGGTGAGGAGCACGCCCAGGGCTTCACCACTGTGTGAACCACATCACCATGAATGGTGGCACCAAACCCCTGAGAAGTTGCACAATGCAGGGAAGTACCTTTGAATGGCATCATTTGAATGGCAGTTGATCCCTTCTTCCTCTGACACATGGTTGTCACTGTCACGCAACCAGAGTTGGCAGCTTGCTGGTGGCTCCATAAATAGGTGCAGATTCTCTAGTTCTGCAAATGACTTCACCAGGGTAAAAAAAAAAAAATGCTTTGTAAAACCTCACAAAATGACTTCACAGACTCACCTGGTTTGGGATTATCCCATCTCATTAACCAACAGTTATTTCCTACTTAATGAAGGTCTCTACTGGCCTGGGAAGTCAGTGGCCACGTTGCCTTGGCTTAGAGAGACGTGTCCTGCATTTCCAAGGAAACAAGAGAGCAAAGCAAAAGGACTCCTGTTCTTGGGGCGCAGTGGAAGGGAACAAAAACCCAACAAAATTGTGTGTTCAGATAAAGTTCCTTTTGATTTTGTGGGAAATGCAGGTTTGAAATGGAAGTAATTGGCGAGGCAAGAGGAGAGAATAAAAAAAAACAAACCCACACACTAAAACCAAGAGGCAGGCTTTAAAAAAAATGCAAATAAAAGGAGCAAGGAGAAAAATAAATAACCCTGGAGCAAAAACGCAGAGGGAAGAAGAGGAAACAAATGAGACAAATAGCAGGAAAAGGGTCAGTAATGAAAGCCCAGATTACTCAATTCAGTCAAGCCATTGCTTGTGCTGTTCAGGGCAGGGCTGGGAGCCAATCTGTTTTCTCTGGTATTGTTTAGGCTACAAATGCCATGGCAGATTTCCCATCCACTCCCGTGTTTGTGTCTCTGCTCCGATCCTACCCACAAAAACATGTGCAGAGGAAGCTCGTCCTGAGGAGAGCAGAGGCTGGAAGCAGGAGGATGATACACTTCAGAGCTGAATGACCTCAAAAAAAAGCACTTCTACATCTTATGGCAATTTTGCAGAATAATGTCTCGTTCACAGGATTCTACGGCGTGAGGATTTTCATCTTCCAAATGGGTACATTGATACCTCTGGGTTATTACAAGCTCCCAGCCACAGAGGGCTGCCTGTATTTATACAACACTGCATTATTTATAATATCCCTTTCAGGAGCAGAAGAATATGAGTTCTTTCCTCAGCAGTTTGATTCCCCCCCCACTCCCTGCTTCTCCCACTTGGAAAATATTGATTTCTCACCCTCATTTCTCCCACCAAAGCTGTAGCTGACCTGACTGCCTTCAGTTTACTTCTCCAGGCCAGATGCTCAGCTGGTGGAAAGCACCAACAACCTCTCTGGAGTAACAGAGCTGCCCTGGTTTCCACCAGCTGGGATCTGGCCCAGCCTCCCCAGCATCAGAATGTTTGTGGCAATCGATTAACGGCCGCTACGATGCTGCAGGGGAGGACAAATATTATTTGCAAGGGAATTAAGTTGTACAAAATGGTGGCCCCATGAGTTTCCATTTCTGAATGGGTTTCCACTCTCCTGTATTAAGGATCTGGAGGAAGTTTATCACCGCCAAATACCCAAATATTTAAGGCTGATCAAATTTTGAGTGGAAACTATTTGAGAGTGTCATTTTAGCTAAAAAGCAGCCGGGGATTATGAGGTTTTACAGTCCAGAACTAACAGTGAAGAATTTCAGCCCTTGTTGCATTTTCACTGTTCTGAGCTGTTAACTCATGAGCGGGCACATAAACTTCTTCAAGCCAAAAATAACAGAAGAGGCTGGAAAATACCTTTTTCCCCCCTCCCCCAAATAAGAGTACTAAGGACACAGACATTTCAAAAAGGGTTCTTTTAATTAGAAGCAAGTTTGCAAAAGAAGAAGTAACTTTCTCATATAAAATAGTGGAGTGGTGAAGGTGAGGCTAACAAGAGGTGTGGAACAAAAATCCAGGGCAAATCCCCAAGGAGACACTGAAGTAAAAGCAACGATCCAATAACCGTAGTACACCGAAGGGTAACTCAAACACAACTGTGTAAGGTGGTCCTACCCCTAAACTGTTGGCAGATACCAAATCAGAGGATGGAATCCATCCATCCAAAGAGTGGCAAAGTGACCAGCTACAAACTCACCATAACATCACGTCCTTGCATCCTTCTGCTATCCAGGAGCTCCCACTGCATCATTACAGACCCCAGCACTGCCCAGGAGCTTAACAACATCAAAGAGGGGGGTGCTGGTGGCACCTCCCAGGTGCCCCACCTGCAGAACACCACCACATTGTGTTAGCAGAAAGGTTTCATTCCCAGATCTAGAGAATGGGACATAAATGGGAAAACACTTTGATATAAAGCTCTGTAACCCCATTCCAGTCTCTATATCGAGTGATTCAAGCCCCAAGAAAGTGCACAGTGATTAAAATAATGAATTTCCTGCCAAGTCTTGAGGCTCCAGGACCATTTAAAATGGGGAGGTGGCACCTTTGAGAAGATAAAATTCTGAGTCAGAGCCTGAACCTCAAGTCATGCTGTTATTATTTCACCCCTTGTTCAAACATATCTCACCTGTCCACGTGTCACGTGTGTGCTTATCAGTGGTGGCTCTCTACTACCAGGGGCAGCAAACTTTACACCTTCCCAAAGTGGAGGCCAACTTTATTTGTCTGGGAGGGCTGGGGGTGGAGATGTGGGGAAGGAGAAATGGAATCTAGAAATACAAAGAATTGAAGACCTGACTTGTCAGGTGCAGCCACTTAAGGCCCATGCCTAGCCCAGCATATTCAGTCTTGGGGGTGAATGTGCTCCTAATTCAAGGGTGACTTTCGTAAGGAGGTTTCAATGGATACTGCACAACCACATCATCATGCATGTGGCTTTGTGTAAGCACCACAGCAACATATGGTTTGATGGTTTACAGTTGAACTCCAGTTTACAGTTGGACTCGATGACCTTAAGGGTCTTCTCCAACCTAAATGAGTCTGTGATTCTATCTCTCTCCCCACGTGACCTCTAGGAATGCATGATGATGTATGGACTCCACATGTAGTGGCAAAAACCTATTAAAACAACCTAAGAAATGTGATTGAACTAGCAGGAACTCCAGGTTCAATGAAGCTGTTTGCAGTACAACCTGCCCATCTAGCAACTGTCCTGTGATGGCTTTTCCTCTCCAAATACAGCCCCTCATTGCACGTGTCCTCCTGGCTGCTATTGATAAAGGAGATCATTAAAGATAGGAGGTCTTGGGATCACTTTCAGTCTTACATGTCACAGGTTTCTAGGACTTCAGGATTTCTAATGGCCCTGCCAAAGGTCATCTTTCTTTTTGGGTGGTTTTTGGCATTTTGTTTGGTTTTCTTCCGTTTTGTTTTGGTTAGTTGTTGGGTATTTTTGTTTGGTTGGGATTTTTTTGTGGGTTGTTTTTTCTCAAGTTTCCTGATAAATTCCTTTTCTAAAGGGATTTTTCTGAAACAAGTTTCTCTGCTTATCTGAAAAGAGCAAGTGTGAGGAGCCGCCAGTGCTCTGGATGTATAAACAACTTTCTCTCCTCCCTTTTTGGAGAGCAGATTGGATAATCTTTGGATGACCCAATGCATTTCTTGAGGGAAGCAATGACAAGGATAATAAATGTATCCTCATGTCAAGACAGACTTGGATATTTATTCTAAGCAATTGCTACAGCAGCTTCTGGCAGAGACCTGGGTATAAGCAGGAGAAATGAGATCTTGGCCCATCTGCAAAGCATCACTGGCCTTAACACTCAAAATGCAGAGGGGGAAAAAAAAAAAGAAAATCCTTTGGGGTAATGGATTAGTTTCTTTTTCTGCATGTTTTTTTTTCTTTTCTTCAGTAATGCCAACTGCTTCCAAAAGTGGGCTCACTGGCCAAGTGTGATTCCTTTAGTAAATGCTGATGAAACCCTTTGCTCTGTGTCCTCTTGCTTCTCCCAGCCCTCCCCACAAAGGGTTTCACACCAGTGGTTCCCAGGGTGAGGATAAAGAGTGTGTCAAACAGTGCCCTCTCCTGTCCCTTCTCCCCACTGCTGCTCCCAACTGAGCATTAAAAGAATGGAAAATGCTCCACCCAAGGGTGTGGGACATACCATGTGTCATATGGACTTCTAAAGGATAAAATAATCCACTTAGAGTGGGCTGGAACAGTGCAGCTCCATCACTTACATGCACTTTAGCATGTGATTTATGATAGGGACAACCTGAGGTTTGGTGCCATTGGGAGCACCAGGAGCATCACTGATGGTGGTAGCTGGTGTCATCTCGGTCCTGGGAGGGGGGTGAGGACTTTCCTGTAGGAAACTGGATATTTCCATGGCTACTGCATGAAAAACAAGCTCCTATTAAACCGTTGCCTGAAATGTCTCCCTCGGTCATTTCCTGATGCTGTTTTTATTTTTTAGTAACAGCCACCAAGAGACCTGAGAAACATGGGGAGGTAAATAAATAAATAAAGATAAAATATCCTAAGAAGGTCTTTTAAATATAAGCCTTCATTTTTCAAGACTGTTGTAAACAGGAAGATGGAAACAGAAGTGGATTTGATGGGTGAAGTTATTGTAACATGACAACTAATGCTTAAAAGTCGTATTTCAAGGCTGCAATTCCCAAAGATTACAGCTATGAAATAAGAGCTTTCTTGCTAACTGATGGAGTGTTTCCTTCCAGATAGAACAATTTACCTGATATCTGAGGTAAATAAAACCTACCCATTAATCATATTTTACAAGTACAGCATGTTAACAAGAAGGCATCAGGATCCTGGGCAGCAGAACACACCCTGGGCTCAGCTTAGGGGTGAGCAGGACACTGCACTTCCAAACTCTGCAACCACCTGAGGAAAATAAACCCACGTGTAGGAAAAGCCAAGTCCTAAATGAAACATAACCCAGAGTGACAACAGCGTGGACTGGAATGGAGCAGAAATACCTTTGTTTCGATCAACAGGTCCTAAAGGAATCACACCCAGCCTCTTCTTTCCAGCAGCCAGAAGAAAAGGGCCATACAGCCAATGCAGCAGGTCCTCACCAAGCTCGAGCTTTTTACTTGCAGATAGTTCTGAGAAAAAAGGGAATAGTCTCTTCCCCTTGCCTTGTATAGATGGTGCTGCTCCCTGTGTTGTCCTGCAGTGGAGCAGGGGCCACAAAGCCCAGTTCCTTTAATCCTCATGGTTTCCTTGCCCTTTTTTGCTCAATGTGGTATCAGATCAGCCCCAGGGAGTAACTGCACCTTACACCAATTCAGACCTAGAAATATTCAGGAGAAAATGGAGCTATTTGCACCAAGCTTTCCTTTGGAGCAAACTCTTCGGTGTCCCATCTACTTACTACTAATCTACCTCCCTAAGTCCTCCGTGGTCCTTGGAAGGCTCCTCCTGTAGCACTACCTCTCATGGTCCTTGGAAGGCTCCTCCTGTAGCACTACCTCTCATACCTGTTGGATAAGCGCCATTAAAGTTCCAACAGTAATTGCATTGCTATGTCACATATATATATATAAAAAAAAAGGTGTTTAAAAATATGTCATCTGATGCAGGAAATAACAATGGAGAAAGGAAACAAATCAGGAAGTCATGTGGATAATTTTGTCTAAGAAACAAAAGACTCAAGACTGCAAACAAATCTCTGTCAGTTCAGTAATTAAAGCAAAGTCCATATGGCTTAAGAGAACAGTCAAAGTGCACAGAAGGCAGTGGGGGTTTTGTTTGCTTTGCATTCCTCTTCGCAGTGAGCTCCACGTCATCCTCTTTGGAACCCCTTCTCCATCCCACACACATCCTACCCAGGTGCAGAGAGGGGGATGGCTCAAGGGGTTTTGGCTCAAGCCCGTGTCTTTGAATATCCCTTGCCATCTAACGAGCTGTGGATCATTATCCCAAACTCAAAAGCCCTTAAACACACCCACTGGAGTTTTTGGTTTTGAACTTTTTTCTTTCTGGAGCCTTTGGAGAGGAACAGCAATCCAGTGCCAAAGCTATCCAGAATCTGTACGCACCAAGAGCAGCAGTGCTCAGAGGCAGTGCCAAAGGGTAAAAGCAGTTCCCAGATTGTTTGCCCTGTCCAAGAGGCACTGAAAGGTGACAGCAGGGCTGAGCTTGCCCTTGGACCTCAACTGTTCAGGTGAGGTGCCACCAGGCTCCTTCTAACCAGCCCCCCCAGGCAGGATCAGGCAGTCACCATAAGCAAAGCCAGGCTGGTTTCAGCAGCCTGCCTTGAAGCCACCACCACCCAGTGCCACAGCTGTCCTGCATCCCTCCAGAGAGGACAAGGACAATTTGCAGTAGTAACAGTGCCCATATGTGCCCTGATGGGACGTTAGCAAGCAGCAGGATACCCATTTTCCTGGCTGACCTACACCCACCTGGAGGAAATGCCAGATGCTGGAGTGGCAAGGACTTGCCTGCTTCCAAAGTCATCTTTCAAACTCTTTCAGTAGAAGGTCTGGTGATCCAGGACTGCTGCTAGGTCCAAGGGCTGGACTTGGATTCTTTAAACCCCTGACAACTTCCTATGTGATAAACAACCTGCTGCTAAACATGACAGACTCAGGAAAAGGAGAGAAAAGAAGAAAACGAAAAGGGAGCTATACAAAAGGATGGAAAATAAACTAAAAATCCCCTCTCTTCTTTCCAAAGGCTGTAACTTCAAGTGCACAGAGCAGACTGTAAACGTGCACAAGTCAATTCATGACCCTAATGCTTGAAAAACCTGGTTAGCTTTATTTGGAGACACTTTGTTGCTTCTCCCAGATGTGAAGCTGAAGAATCAAAAAAAGGCACCTGTAGACACCAAAACCCACCCAACCCTTGTGATGCGTCTTTGTACTAAAAAAGTAAAATCAAACAAACCCAGCTACTGTGTACTTTTGTTATAGGGCAGTAAGCAGCACTGCAGAGTCTGGGTGAGAAAGGATGCTCAACTTCTATTGACAGGGCAGGATACCTTTGATGTTCAAACCCTCCATCAATTAGTAGACTCTCGAGCTTGTCACTGCAACCTTAATTGAAAGATTCCTCTGGCTTGCTAGGTTGTGTCCTTTGACTTTTAAAAAATGATCAATTCAAATGGCACATGCAGTCCACGAGGGAGGATTAGAGCCACACCAAAAATAAACTGACCTTGCATCTGAATTCTTCCCTCTTGCCTCACCCACTGCTGCCTACAGTGCTCTTTTGAGCCATCTCCTCTTCCAAAGGCCCTGGAGTTGGAATATTTAAAGAATGCAGCAGGTCCCATTTGAACAAGAAAGGAAAACGGGTCAGTAATTCAGTATAAATACACCAGTAGTGAGCCTAGAGCAGACACAGTGACACATCTGAGCCCAACTCGATCAGCCAGTGTGCTCCTAATGTGGGGAGCAGCAATAAGAAGAGGAGAGAGGAGGTGTCTGCTTTTCACATCAAAATTTGTCCCTTTTCTATGTTGTCCTACTTGACCTTGATGACAGGGAAAAATTTAAAAAAAAAAAAAAAAGGAGCCTGGGAGGTTTTATGTTTTCTCTTCAAATCACATCACAAAGTCACTCATTGCATCTAGGGAATTCACCTCCTTGTTTGGGAATGGGGGGACAAGAGCAGGGGAGAGAAAGAAAGAAAGAGGGAAGAGAAGGGCACAGGAGCTGCTTCCTGAAGCAGTGTTACAAAAAGCAGTTAAAAAACCCCTACTATTCACAAGTGGTTAAAATCGTCACTTTTCAGAATTCCTTTTTTTTTTTTTTCCTTTTTTTTTTTTAAAACAAAGGTTCAAGCTAGTTCAGCTCCACGGTTTTCAGAGTTGATTGTCTTCAGAAAAAAAAAAAAAACCAACCCAAAACAACAAAACAAACCACCCCAGCCTCATCCGTGTTCCCATCCGTTGCTACCCTGATAGAGAAGTTACCCACAGTTCATGGCACCGCTCGCGCACACACAGCCCCTGCCACGGGTCCCTCCAGGTGCCACCAGCACTTCAGCCTTTTCCTCCAGCCCCATCTCAGACGAAGGAGGAGAACCCTGTCACTGGAGTCCGGGAGCCGGGCGCGGGCTGCCCCGTTGGGGTGTACACCCCTCCTGAGCTCTGTGTCGTGATGACAGTCTGGAAATAGGGCTCTGCCTCGCTGGCGGCACATTCCTCGTATCTGTAGGACGTTGGGTGCTTCACCCCCTTCTGCTGCCGCTTCCAGGAGTTGTAGTAGGTGGGGTCGCTCATGTAGTGGTTCACAAAGGAGTGCTTGGGCAGCTCGTCTTCGTAATCCGAGTCAGTGGCCTGGGGCATCAGGAAGAAAACCAAAAAAAATCAGCCATTAGCATCTATGATTCAGCCTGTTCCACTCTAAAAGAAATTAGAGACGAGTTTAATATCACCAGCTGACAGAAGTTGTGATTTTAGGGTAGGATGGTTTGTAGGCCAGGTGTAATGCATGCTGGGCTGTAGAAAAGTGCTGTGCTCTGGTTTAGTCAGGCTTTGATGCTAGAGGGAGAATCCCTCGATGGATGCTGGTAGTAAGAGATGCAGAGAAATCCCTTCTCATTCACTGCGATGGGATCAAGGAGCTCCTGTTTTGACAGAAGACGCGGGGAAGTGGAGCGACATCCCAGGGAAACCAACAGCTTTCCATCAACAAGACTGCAATTACAATTGCCACTGAGAATATCTTTTCTTCAGATGCAATGACAGAAAGGATGCCTCTCCTGCAAACACACTGAAGTCAGCCAGACCTGCTGGTTGTGGTGGTCAGACCAGGCCACCTGCACAGCACTCTGAGTTTGGCTTGCAAGCCCCATTAAGTTCTGAAAATTAGTTATAGCACTGAAAGGGAATTAAGCAAAAATCACAGCATTTTTCAGCAAACAACTCTATCTGTCTCTTCCAGCTGATTATTGGTGGTACAACAAGGTGCACAACCAGTGGAGACAGAAGAAAGAGAATGGAAAATCTGGCAGGGAAGAGCTGCCAGGCAGGAGGGGCTGCTTTCTTGGGATGGCTCAGGCACAGCCCTGCGCTCAGAGCACAGCTTCCCCCTGAAACATTTATGCACAGTGGCTGGAGAGATTCAAAGCTCATATCAACATCGAGCGGGAGCTCTATTGAGATGTAACCAGCTAAGCTTTGTGCATCTGCCCCTCCTCTGAAGTGCTGCTGCTGTGGTACAGCTGGAGGAATCACAGAGGGCTCGTACATCTCCTCTGAGCCCAGAGACCACAGCAAAGCCTTGGCCACGGTACCCGAGCACACATTTTCCTTCTGTTCCCACTAACGTTCCCACCAGTAACAGCCACAGCCCATACAGCACGCAAACATTTACCCAGGCATTTCCATATCTCATGCCCTCTCTCAGAATCTCTGGTTGGAGCATGCAAAAAACTTTTATTCCTTTTCTTTTCTCCCCTGATAATCTGCATGGCCGATTCTAAAGGCAATTAAATATCAAAGTAGTAGCTGCCTAAGACATACAAGAGAGAGATGGGTAAGTGCAGCTCGTAACTGTTAGTTGCTGCAATTAGTTTCAAAAGGTTGGTATCGTTCTGATCTATGACACCACACAGCACACACACACATCCCTCTTGATCCTGCCTGCCACACAACCAGTCTCTCCTCCTCTAAAGCTCTTTTTTAATGGTCTCCGAAGAACAATCCTCAAATGCCTTGCAAACCATCGCTTGAAAAGGGCACCACATCCATCATCCCACTCCTTTGCTTAGATAGCTGCTTTGGTACTATTTTGTGCCGATTTTCCAGCATAGAGAGCGATGGGCAGAGTTGAGATTTTTTCCCAGTTTTCCAAAAGTCTGAGCAAAGCAGCTCTTTACAGCTTTGCAGAATTTCCCTTCCATACTTTGGCTCTTTCAGACTATGTACTGCTTGATTATTTTAAGAATGCAAAGCTTCAGGTGCCTTGGCATGTAATTAATATTACAAAAAACCCCTACCAGCATTTAATAATAATTCCAGAAGGAATCCTGCAAGTCTATCTCCTCAAAAAGCACTCCTTCCCACCAGCTGCCAGCCTTGGGAAGCCAACCCCCAACTCCCTCCAAAGACCTTCCTGAACAGGTGGTTTTTGTGGCATTCCTGGAACATCCCTAGCTTTGGACCACTTCACAGCCCGTGGGTGCAGAGAGCAGCTCCAGAGCCCTGGCACTGCTGCAGGGAACAACCTGCCAGCACTACCCTGGCTGTTTTTGCAAGGAGATCCAACAAGAGTGTCTCTGATGACTGCAGATGTGGCAGTGTGGCAGGGCATGGCAGCAAGAGCTCAGGCAGGCTGGTCCTCAGCTCCAGGCACAAACAACTTTACCTGCAGACCAAAAAATCCTCAAATCTGGTTCTCTCTGTTCTTGTCAAGAACCAAGGTGCTGTGCTTTGCACCAGCCCACATCTCCAAACATTCTGCTGTACTCCAACGGTAAGGTAAGAAGCACCTGGGAAGCTGGGGGATGATGTGGCCATCCAGAAAAGTCTTTACATCCTAGGCAGAGGCAGGTGGTTGTGGATCACTCACCAGAAGCAGGACCTGAAGGTGTGAACTCCTCTAGCTATCATGGATGTGCTCCCTCCTTCAAAGGCACAATGCTACCATTACCCCCCTTGCCACGTCTTCTGACTCCTTCAGCAGTCCACCGTTACTCTTATTGACTCGGACACACTCAGCCACCCCCCAAAGAAACAAGCCTCTGCTGAAAAGATGGATCACAGCTGAGCTGAGCTGAGCTGTCATCAGCATAAGGAGAAAAAAACCCCAAACTTCTAGTGGCTCCTTAGTGATCCTCCTGATGTCCCCACAGACATACAGAAACATAAAGACAAGTAGAAGGCTGGAAGCCCTAAGAAGAAACGCTGAGAAGAAGCTGTATCCAGAAGACTGACACATGGCTTGATAGGTATAATAATACTGATGCAGCCACTTGATTTCTGTCCATCGCCAGCAGAAAAATACCCACAAACCCAATATCATTTCTGTACCTAAGGCAAGTTCTTTCAGCATTGCCAGAAGTCAACATTATGAAGAGGAGAAATACTGGGAACACTTTTAGATGGGCTGCTGCCATTTGAAATATCGTGTCATTTGGACCTGCCATGAACAGAAAGAGGGAATTTAAAACAGTATCACCTGCTGATAGTCCGAGCACTAATTAGTCCATTATACCAACTGAAAGAAAGCACTAATTTGGTACAAATAAGGCCAGAGCCTTTCCAAAGTGACTTTAATGAAACATATATAGCTGCACTAACTCCAGCCTCTCACCATCATTAGCACTGATGCTGGGAAGAATAACCTACTTGTCAGTGTCGATACAACGTGTTTTCTTTGCGTTTCCTTCAGAACAGGCAGGAACTGACTATTCTGTCCATGTTTCTTAAGTGTCTCCTACAGTCTGCTCTGCACAAGCTCCTGATAACCACCCTCACCAGCAAGGAATCCTTTAAATTGCCACCCTGCATCCCTCTCAGCCCTGATGGGAATCAAGGAGGAGCAAGATAAACCTGTTTTGCATGACAATACAGGCAGCTTATACTAGGGGATTACTTTTTAGGGGTTTAAAAATTATTGAGTAAATAGCAATGCTGCAGGGCTTTTTGCTTTGTTTTCAGTTTTCTCCCTTCCCTGTGACTGTGGCTTTGTTACCTTGGAAACCTCCATAGGCTGGGGTGTGATTGGGTGTGTGGTGACATTACAGACTGTCAACCAAAGGTGCATGGATGCCTATGAAACAACAAATACAGCAAATGAGAGGCTATTTAAGCAGTTTGTTGATAGCATGAAGTGCTGCTCAGGGGCAGGTTTGAGAGCAGAGTTGGCTAGTTTAGTCACTAAGAAATTTGAAAATTGTTCCAACTATCTTTTTTTTTTTTTTAAGGAGACTGACTAAGAAACAGCCTTATGAGTTTATTTCTAAAAATGTAGATGGCAGCAGTTTCTTTGGGTTGACATGAAATGAATATGCTGTAAAACAGAGAAGGTAACCTAGCAGACAAACAGATTTCCCTGGACACAGCAACCCTTGCTTATTTAATGTGTCACCTGCAGCTGGTTTCCACATGGTGCCCAACTTGTCAAAAATCATTGGAGGACTTTATTGGAAAGAAGTTAAACCATATTCCCTATTAAGTGTTAAGTGGGAATTTGTAGTATCTTCCTACAGAGCTGAGAAAGCAAAAGTCAGTCAGACTGCAGAGAGCAGCTGGGGAGACCAGAGCATTGCTAGCATCCAGCACTGGCTGATAATGTGTGCAATCAGTGAGAACATCATCTCCTGAAAACTGTTTTTGGAAGACCACAAGGACATGTGAGAACAAACAATCAAACACCACCTTCCCCTCCCTTCACATAAAACTCCCCTTCCATGACTGGATGACATCACAGACTTATCATCCGATTTCTGTACATGGTGAACACCAAATTTCTTCAGATTATCTGTCCAGAGCCCCATCCACTTAACTCATTATCTAAAAGCCTATTATTATTAATCATTTAGAAATTACACTCTTAGCACTCTCTTGCTCCGTACCTGCCAATTAAACTACTTTAACCTCATTAACAGTACTGGTGCTTGGCTTTCATGACATGGAGTAAGTTAACCACTTGATTTATGAATATTAAGAGTACTGCTTGGTCTTCTTGATTTTCTCCTTGTTTCTCTTTTGCTCTCCTGATCAGGAGGCAGCTCGAAGGAAGGCTCCCAGGCAGCCGTGTTGTTAAGTGCAGTCAGTCAGCCCGAGAGTTTCTTGCAGCCTCCTTCATGTTCAGTAAAACCCCTGAGACATGAAGCCAGTGAGATTCCTTCTTTTCCATATACAATCTTGACACCTCAGGCAAGAGGGGTAAGACTGAGCAGCAGCGAGATGACATGTGAGTTGAAAGCAAAAGCCCAGGTTTTGGCCCTGCCTGCTCTTACGTGCATCGTATTAAGTGGAATCTGAGATCCACACAAGGATGTGTTAGAGGAAAACAGCATCAGGACCCCCTCTGCTGTAGAGCTCTTATATTAAAAGTTATCTTTAACTCTTCATGTAATGGGAAACATTTCTGCCCTCTAAAAGAGATGGACATCCTGAAATTCCTGGAAAACAGTGCTTGTCTGTTAAGATCTCCTTTGAGAATAGAAGCAAGAAGAACAGAAAAGACAAACAGGAAGAGCTAATAGGTACAGGAATACTTGAAAAGAGAGTGGTCAAACATCTATACCCACCTTTCACCCACCTCCTGTCTGTACCAACCAATGTAAACAGCATTTTTAGGCTGATCAAAAGGCAGCATCTCCTATTGCTACCTCTACTGGGAGCGTATTAACATTTCATGCCTAAAAGCACTCCCCACCACAAAAACAAACAAGCATCAAAGACATCACACACAAGGGCTGCATATCTAAGCCCCAAGGAAAAACAGGAGACACATTTTGTTCACATACTCACTTGCATACGCAGATGCACAGACACACCAGAATCTCAATTGAGACCTTAAGGCTCGGTTGCAATGCACAGTAAATAAATAATATTACTAACAGCCTGAGAAAAAGAAACAAAAAATCACTGTCTCCTATTGTATGAAGGGTGCATGGAGAAGGCAGTAATGACACCCTGCAACTTGACTTTCGCGCATTCCCAGGAAACACCACATGGGGCATTGAAATGAATGTCAAAAGGTGCCAGTGCTAAATTCATGATCATGCTCAGCAAACTGTTTTAATGACAGGTTTAATGCTGGGTTGTTACGGTGACATGACCAAAGCACTGTGGGTTTAATCTGGAGGGGAATGCTTGCACAGCGCACAGACAGCAGCTTGAGCTGCACCCAGGAAAGTTGCCTGCATGATGGGTTGGCCACAGGGCAGCACAAAGCAGCAGGCTGTCCCTGGTAATTAACAGGAGGTGAGAGCTAGGTAGCCAGGAAAAGCAGCTGTAGCTGCAGGTGCAGAAAAGCTACAGATGAAAACTGTCATCATCTTTCACTGCTTGCTGCTCTTGATTTATTCTTGCTAGAAGGGTCAGGTTTGGAGTGGTTTGGCCCACTGCTCGCTTCTTGCGCTGTCAGTTCAGATTCGTCAGGATCTCAGCTGACAAAACATGAGCTAAGAGACAGATTTACCTTTCTGGATATCCCTTCAAGTCTGTCTATTCACCTCTGGCCACTGCTGGACTTTTACAGACCACAAGCGCTTTGTTTCTTTTTAAAGGGATATCAGACACAAGGTGGAGCACTGCCAGCTGGATAATGCCAGCAAACACCCACCCTCTTTGGAGAACAGAGTCTAAAGGCAACCCGAGGAGAAGGCTGCTCTTGAGTTAGACTAAGGCTGCAGGCTGGGGGTCTCAGAAACCTGAATGCAGAGCTCTCACAGCCATGGCCATGTACTCCCTGCCAGGCTACTCATTCCCCACTTACTCCCTCTGTAACAGAGGCAGCAGTTACCACCACTCAAGTCCACTCTTCCATATCTTGGTGATCACTGTAGGCACTGTGGAAACTTCAAACAACATCCCATACTTCAGTCGGTGCAACAATCTAAAGCATGTCCCACCTTCAACCTCATCCAGACTGTAGCTGCTGCCAGCTGGTTATTATGCAGCATATTTACATTTTCCCAAGGGTGCTCCAAGTTTGCAGTAGAAGGGGATTTACAGCCCTTTCCAGAGAGATCAGCACACACTGTCTGACTTTTTTTGTAACACTGGAAATTGAATATCTGCCAAAATCAAGTCTGGAATCTGTCCTAGCTGGGTCCTGCTTGCCATTCTTTCCTTTGACATTTTAATTTTAAGATGTGATATGAGGAGCCTGGTGAATTGGGCATTTTAAAGCCCTCAAGGCAGACAAACAGTGACCACAGTATAATGAAGGTTTGGGATTCAGACTTCAAAGACTTGCCAGGGTTCAGTGGGGAAATGGATGTCTGCAGTGACTGGGCAAGGCCAAGGGAAACCCTTACCTCCGACTCCGACACTTCTAAGGGCTTCTCATTCAGGCCCAAGCCCTCGCTCAGCACAGCTCCGTTGTACTTGTTGCAGATATCCTCATCAGAGTAGTGCAGCCCCCCTGGGCTTGGACGAGGAGGAGACCTAGTAAATGTAAAGGGTGAGCGTATGGGATATTGTAGTTTTCTGAAATGACAAAATTAAATCATGCTCAGAAGCCAGAATCACAGCCTGGGGCAGTGACTTGGGCATTAAAGTCCTCCCTAGATCCTCCAGAGAATAGTTCCTCCCCTTTGCCTATGTAACAGTTGCCTGAAGCTAGATAAAAAGCCTTTTCCAAGAGTGTGGTGTTTCCAGCTTCTTACCTTGTTCCATTCTTCTTTGAGAAGGTGCTCTTGATGTTCAGGTGTCTGCTGTTGAGCTCCAGAGCTGTGAAGCCTCCGTTATCCAGAGTGACCGACTCTTCCACATTGGAGATGGTTTTACCTGGAGCCAGGCAATGAAAGATTCAGCTGGAACAAAGACACTTCCCCCCCAAATACAACTCTAGGAGCCAGCTTCTCCTTCTTTGTGTTTTATGACATCATTAATTATTTTAAAATCTCTTTACCTTTCTTACTGGCCAATGAGAACAATCAGATTGAAGGAGAAGAGCTTATCAGGAGAGTGAACAGGCAGAAGGAGCCAAAAGAGGGGGAAGGAGTCATGGATGGATGCATTTCATTTGGAGGTAAGTATCTAAAATAGCACAGATGAACTGTGCTCCAAAAGTGCTTATTCTTGTCTTTTGACTATAAATAGAAACCAAGTGACTAATTCAGGTGGCCACTGAAGATGTCCTAAATCAAGTGCTGTGAATCCCATTCATGCTGATTGAAGGAAAGCAAGGGGATGTAAAGACAGAAAAAGAGGAAAAGGAGGGGAAATAAAAAAAGGCAGGAAAGAAAGCAAGAGAAAGGGTAAGTGGGCAGCAAATGAGAAAAAGATGCCAGAGCTTTAATGAGGATAAGATATAGATGTGAGAAATCACTAGGCAATGTAAGGCAGGGAAAAGGGCAGGGGACTGGCAGAGGAGGGAAAATACAGCAAAGTATATTATTTCTTGTCATCGAATATAGCAAAAGCTTATTCTCTCCCATGCTCATTCTTTGTAATCCCAAAGGTGTGAGCTCAGCTCATGTCCCGGGCAGAAGGACTGGTTGCATATTGCCACTCTGCAGCACACAGGTACTTTATCCTCAGCTTCAATTTCAGCGCCACATTAAGACTCAGTGTGAACACTGATATCTGACAGTACAGGTCAGACCTGTCTTTTCATGCCTGTCCCCCAAACACAGAGGAAAACTAAGAAGGTGAGAGATTCCCTATGAGCTATGCATACAAATATGTAATAGTATTAACTTGGTAAAATGCCATGGTATTCATATGTCTCATATCTCACGGGATTTTCTAACACTTGTTAGAAGTGAATTATAAAGAAAGAAAGAAAAGATCTTCACTTTGGGACTGTCTGGAAGACTCCTTCATTGCATTAATCCCTAATAATAGGTAGTGCAAGGACCCAGCCACCTGATCCTACTCATTAATGGGCCTTTTTTGGCCTCTCCTGGCATCAGAGCAATTGCTTGCTGGAGGTGGAGGAGGCTATCAGAGAAATACACACCTGAACAGCACTTCCAAGGCTTTATCATGTAAGGAGAAGAAAAGGTAAAAACAACATTCAGAGCCCAAGGACTAGGTGTATAGAAAGGGGACTATTTTATCATTCCTAGTTACAGAGCAGGTAGCTCCTGTTTCCTTTCAGAAGGTAAAAATTGTAACTAAAGGAAACTTCAAAGCTTGATGCTCATTATACATTAAAGTCTAACAGATCCAGATAACCAAGAAACCTCCTAGCTGCTTGGCCACCAGCCCAGCAACTGCAGCTTTGCTTAGGGAATGAATGTGAGCTGCAGGGGCACTCTATTTAATATAAAGGAGTTGTGACACCGTCCTCAAAGAGACCTAGAATATTTGTATTGGGTACAGCCATGGAAAAGTAGAAATCTTTGTCCTTCTCCCCATCTATCAGGGAATGATGACAAAGCTAAATGAAGTCTCAGCTCATTCCTTTTTTATGTGGTCTTCTGCCAAGCACTTGACCCAGACTCCTTGGCTTTGGTTACAGTCCCTGGGCCTTCCAGAAGCTGTCCTACCCAAGCCCGTGGCTGGTTAGCATCCAAAGGCTGATAAGATCAGGCACTCTTTGCCCAGCACAGCTATGGGAAAAAGCCATTTCTACCAAACCAGACAGCAAAAAGACCTGAGCCTTCTGCCAAACCAAATATCTATAGAGTCCACACTGATGAAATCAGGGGTTCAAAGGGAAGACGTTTCCAAGTCCCACAGTCATTGAGAGTGTGTGCACAGCACAGAGCCGATGTCTTACCTGCATTGCAGCTCTTGTACTTCTTGCTCTGGCCATGCAGGACCAATGCAAACACCACCAGGAGGATGAGGATCAGACTTGACAGAGCCATCACCAGCAGAAACCACCACTCCTCGTAAAAAGGGGCTTCTGTTTGTGCTGAAAGAGCAAAAAACAACCCGAATAACAATTCCTCTTTCTGCTCATTCAAAATTTTATCTTCTTCCCCACAGTGAACAATGCATCTACAGCAGTGTTCAGGAGAGAGAGGTGTTCAAAGGAAGGGACAGTTTACTCTGCAGTCAGGCTTTCAAGGGGCTGGCTGACACTTCTGAGACGGCAAAAAAACCAGGAGCATACCATGGCTCCAACACTTCCACAAGCATCTTTCACATACCCAGAGCAGTGCTCCAGAATCCATTAGCTAAGAAGTTATCACCAAGTGAAGAGAGAGAGGTTTCTTCCCACAGTTCCTCACACCTACATTTCTTGACTACTGCAGTATGCTTAGTACTCCCTGGGTCAGAGGAACCACTAATATATCTGTCATGACCCATGATTATTCCACTTTTTAAGAGGCTTGCCTCGCCAAAATGCTGCTCAGTGGCTCTTTGAAAACTACAGCTAGTGCCAGGGAACAGAGTGCACTTGGTTCGGTGCCTTTCAGTACCTCCATTAACTCCAACTTCCAGCATTCATGGCTACTCTATATCATTTCCCCCTCAGCTTGGCCAAGGCTGATGTGGAGCACGTGGGTATCAATTCAGTTGCCTGGATTTTGTGCGCTCTCAAGTCATCTCACCCCATCTGACCTCAACTGGAGACACAAAATCATTCTAACTTCCCTTTCTAGGGTTACCTTGCCAGTCCTGGTTTAAAGCAGTAAGCATTGTTATTTTCCTGTGGTGATATTGTCTTTGTCAGTATCTCTCAGCTTTGTGAAACAATGCTGCCACTGAGCCCAAGCCAGCAGTCATCCATAATTTCCCTGTAGTCCATAATGCAGAAGAACACCTGGTAGGAATGGGCAATGCCAGGAGACCAACTTCAACCCCTCACTATCACTGAACCCAGGCTCTGTTTCCCCGACCGTCCTGAGCCCTGGATCTAAACACAAGTCTGTGGTAAGCCTGATGAGATGAGCTCAAATTTGTTCCAGATCACTGGGTATTCTGCAGCAGTGAAAAGTAGCCACAATCTTCCCTTGCTAGAAGGCTCGTCCAGGCCAATAAAGTCCTAAAGGCAAACTGCACAAGCCATGCTGGGCTGAGCAGATTCAGTGCAATTTATACCTCCCTGTGCTAGCTGAAGTGGCCAGCCTAAAATGCTTTATACTTTTATGACTGTGAATCTCAACAGAAACCTCTTACTTTCATGCAGCAATTTGAGATGAACACTGAAGCATCAAAAGGAGGTGAATTAAATAGTTCTGTTCAAGTGGAGAACTTACAAACAAGCAGTTTATATATAAAAAGCATCAGAAGAAGATGCATGCTCAGCTTCAGAGGAATAATGTCTTCCAGGGAAGGAAAGACTGACATGATTACTGACCCTTTACATCATGTTACAGCCTCTGTGGAACCACGGATAGGAAAAACACCGACTTGGTGTTTGAAGTGGGTTGTCTATGCCCTTGTCCTGAAGGAGACAAGCAAGGGTAGCACTCACACTGGAATCCAGAGACAGCTCTCACAGGCTAAGTGGTTAATTGTGTAAGGACAAATGCAGCCGTGATGGCGATAGCAGCATTTACTACTCCTGTCTGCTGGGTAACTCTTGAATGGTGTTTATGCTTTTCACTGGAGGAGCAAAGAGATAAAAGCCACTCCAGACACTGGAGCATTGCCAGGTTCTCAGGACTCTCCAGAATTTTGAATCACAAAGCTGCTTTATCAGGTTCTTTTACTCCTCTTGTCTGTCTTTGCTGACACAGCAAGGATGAAACCTAGTGCTCAAAAGCAACCTGAAGTACAGCTGGCTCTGCAAGGGTAAAAGGAGACCCGAGCAAAACTTTCATGAGCTCTCCTGCTTCACAACAGGCCACTGAACTCGAGCTGCTCAGATGTGGCAAGCTCAGTGGAATTTGCTTTTTGAGCTGTTGAAGTTCCTTCGGAAAACCAGAGGGCTGGGCTGCTCAAAGGGATTCTGGAAGCATCTTTAGGCCATAGCCTTGTTTACTGGGAATAAGCAGAAGAGAACAGGGAGGGTGGGAAAAGCCCCAGAGCATCACCACTAAGCTGTTCTGATGAAGGGGGACCGGAGGTATCACACCATACTGGAACTGCCAGTGCAGAGGATATCACAAATAATTTTGTGAAACTACACCTTTATATTTTTGAGAGCTAAATACAAAATAACACAGAAAATGTTTATCAGAGAACTCTGGGAAAAAAAAAAAAAGAAAGAAAGAAGCAGAGCAAACAGAAAACCAGACTAGGAAAGGAGAAAAAGCAAACAAATTGCAGACTGTGTAAATTAATCTTAAGGCAAGAGATCTTACATATAAACACTCCTGAAATTCCTGAGAAGTTCCTTTGTCAAACTTAAAAATGGCACATACACATTTTCCCTCTTGAGAGTAATGCATACTGTGGTAACAAGCCCGAATTCAACACTATATTACTCTTATTTTATCCTAAAACAAGTGAAAACAAGCTGCCCTTGATTATTTGTTGCAACTAGAGAGTCTGGGTTGGGTTTTTTCCCACCTCATACCCCTCTCTCAGTTCCAAGAAATTCCATTGGAAAAGATATTTAAAAAAAAATCTGTGATTACCTGATACTGGCACAGAGGAAACACTTGGTTCTCCATAGCCAAATTCATTGACAGCCACCACCCGGAATTCGTAGGTCACACCCTGCTTGAGCTTGTCCAGGCTGACTGTGTAGGAAGTAGCACTGCGAGGGATGTCCTTCACAAACATATCCCACAGCCCTTCATCTAGGAAATCAGAAATCAGCAAGGAGAGAAATGGCATCAACTGTGTGACTTGGCACTTCTGCTCGTTGAATAAAACCTGCTGTTAATTGTCTGTCTCAACCCCAGGCCGTGGCCACGGTTACCTGAAGGCTGCTCAGCGACACACACAAATGTCAGAACGCCCTGCAAGACCCCATCTGTACAGACATTTATCCATGATTGGGCCTTATAATAACTCAGATGGAAGATGACTCCTAAAAATCTATGGCAGCACCCACAGTGACCTGAGCTGGTCAGAGCAGCTGCCACCCACCTGCGTCCCTCCTGATCAGGTAAGGTCACCGCAACAACGTGCTGTTCTTTGACAGAGCAAGTAAACCCAGACCAACCCTCCCCATTAACGAGTTCCAACCATTTTTACCTGTTTTTTACATTGCAAAACTGACTTTATTAGGCTTTGCAAACTAACGTAAGACGTGGGTCTTGGTGGCAATTACTGTGGCCTTGTGTGAACTGGTGGCTGGTGGACTGGTGTCACTGGAGAGCTGCTTGCTTCACAATATCCACAGTAATATTGCATCCCTGCCATGGCAGGGGGGTAGAACTAGATGATCTTTGAGGTCCCTTCCAACCCAAACCATTCTATGATTCTATGATATGTCCTTTGGACATGCTGGCCAGCAGCATGGCACAGCCCTCAGAGCCAGCCAAACGGCACCACGCTTCTGCCCCATGCATTTTTAAACAGCAATGAGTTCTTGTTTGTATTATAAACCTCTCAAAGTCGTTAGCAACACAATGCCATGCTGGTGGGAGGTGTTTCAGTAGGGTGACCTTGGTTCTCAACAACCACACCGACATTGATCCTGATGTGCATCCTGACCAGGCACCGTTCTGTCCCTGATCCATACCCGTAATCTTCTATTCAGTTGACTACAATGGAAAGAACTTTCAACAAGATGCATGCTGTTACCAGTATGAACAAAACCAACTATAATTAAAAATGTCAGTCAATAATTTTGAGTGCAGGAACCCAACACTAATCTAAGTGGACTGCTTTTCAGTAACAACTGGTGCCCAGCACTTTTGCTGACAAAATGGAGTTACTGTCTATGCATGGGGCCAAACTCAGCTAACCTAAACCAGCATAGCTCGTATAGACCTGACCTCACAAGCATCCTACTGGGCTTTTTAGTTGTCAGAGCTCTCCAAGCAATGTCTATCTTTCTCCGCATGTCCCACAGTGACAGGAATATGATGACAACCTCTGCATAGACACGACTCCAGCACTCCAGGAGCTGCCTGCTTTGAAAGAAAGTCCTCTGCATTGTAAGATTCCAGCATCAGCATGACTTCTGCAGCTTGAGGTGCTATCAAGGTAACAATAAAGCAGGAGCCACCAGCACTACCCTCAGCGACTTGTTCTGCTGCTGCAGTGTAAGGCAGGAATCTGTTCTCATTTGCCCTGCGTTTACCTGAGTGGAAACTAATTGGAGTCACTGCAGCGATTCCAGAACTGTGCTGGTGTAACAGAGCAAAATTTGGCCCTTCGCCTGCTCCTGTGCAATGGGGAATAGCAGCAAAGATGGATTGATTAACACTGCAGGTGCGTTTCCATGTGAATGTTTTAACTTTGGCATCAGTAAATATTGGCTCAGTAATTTGTACTGTGCTGCACGTCTAGCAACACACACAATGACTAACAACCCCCAAACTACATCTTTTCTGATCATGAGAATTGGCAGTCTCAGTGGATGCAAAAAGCAGGCTGAAATGTTATTGTTCCAGCTACATTTGAGAAATACCAAAGAACAATAAAAGTAGGTAATTTTTCTGTCATGCTTAAAATTCAGACCAATACATTATTCACCAGCATGATCAGGGTATAATGAAGTTATCATAATGTACCATTGTTATGTATTAGTTGGATATTACAATGGCTATAAAACAAGAGATAAAATATTGACTTCCCTTTTACAGGGCAATAGAAAGCTAGATTATTTCTACCACGTAAACTTACAATGTAATAAAAAGGGAGCTTGGGATTTAGTTTCTCTGAATAGGGTGGAGTGAGGGATGCATTTTCAAAGTTAGATTGTTGGAACCACAAATACTAGGAAGATGCATCTCAGACTATAAAATATTGCCATAATTGCTAGAATTGCCTGAGCTTTCATAAGCACATTTGTAAACAGCAATAAGAGAATTTGAGCCCATTGTGAATTGTCTGAAAAGCAATTTGTTTGCATTGAAAGCGACTTAAATGGGGGAAGAAAACGCAACGATAAAAATGAATGTTCAACACTCATTGCAACAAACACAACTGTTCACATGCACTTTCTCACTCATTTTCTCAAACCTATCAGGGTGCACAGTGCAGAATATCCAACAGACCAAGTAATGGAAATTTAACCACTTTGCAAAGCTTGAAATAAGTTGGGAAAAGCACCCCTGAGAAGTCAACGTTGCATTTCCACATCTCTGTCCCCTTGGCTCTGGTGGTGATGGTGTGAAGCAGCAAAGGCTGCTGGTGGATGTTTCTTTGGAGCTACTCCTGTCTCACAGGGCCTCAGAGTTGTTCCAGCTGGTGGCCATATCTCCCCTGGCCAACTCCCCTTTGATTCATTGAAAAAATCTTTGCCCAAACCTTTTTGTCTGGTGTAGGGATTGGGGCTTGGCCAAGATGGGACCTAGCACCACTGCTCACTCCAATCAAACACTCTGCACACTATAGTCTGTAGCTTCCCAAGCCCTGGCCAACAAGGTTTTTAATTCCAGAGCCTCAACGAATTTATCTTCTCTCCATCTGGAATATTCAGGCCCTTCTTTGTAGGCAGAGATCACAATCAGATATATCCAACCTAAAAAAGCATTTTCAGTGCTGAACTTCGAGATTAAATATTGAACACACACTTGTAAATTCATTCATTGCATCTCTTCCCCCTCAAAACCAGGTTTGCTCTAAATGTTAGAAGTTCAGCTGAAAGAGAATTCATTAGAAGGTCACCTGTGATAGCAAAGATTGGCCTTTAAGTTCAGTAGAAAATCATTAGTACACTGTACACAGCATTTTCCACTCAGTTTAGGGAGGAATGATGCACATACCGTGGCTGGGATATCAACTGGGTATATCAACTCATAGAAACCACCAAGAAAAACAAAGTTTCCAACACGGGACTCCTACAGAGAGGTGCAAGGCTCAGCCAGCCCCAGCCCATGCCTGGTTAATGCCCAAGAGGGGCAGCACATCTGGCAGCAGGGATACACATGTCCATGCGTACTGCCTGCAAATGCTTTTTCCCTTTCTTCACCTCATCCTGCCTTTCACTGGGCAGTCAGCTCCTTCAGAAAGGCCTAAATGTCTGATGGAAAAGGGAGGGTTCCTCAAAAAATGAATTTTTCTTTGCTTCTTGTTCCTGTCAATGCTTCGCTAGACGCTGCCCCAGCTTTATTTCCTGCTGATGTGAGATTTGATCTTTACCCCCCACAGCCTTGACTTCTCCATCCCAGCTGGGAGCGAAGCACGTGCATGGGGAGAAGATCCGAAAGATGGGGGAAGGTGAAACCACCTCCAACCTAACGTGATTCTATGATGTCCAGCCTGCCAAGACCACCCTCCCAGCCCTCCTGTGTCGGCGAGGAGGAGCAGCACTGCAGGTTGAATCACAGCAGCACCCACGGGCCAGCTTGGCTTCACAGGCAATTAATCGGGGTCTCCACGCTGAATAAAACTGTCAGTCAGTAACGAAGGCTCCCGGCTCTAACTCAGGCCACTAACAAACCACTGCTGCCGAGATGGAAAGCTGTCAGTTATCTGGGTCTTAAACATCAGCCTTGTCCTCTTGGAGTAAGAGGAGAGCCATGTCATAAAACTTCTTCCTAATTACACATTAGGAGGTTTATGAGGGGAGAAGCTGCTGAGAGTTAAGGACCGGCTGAACGCGAGTAGTGTTCCTCCTACAGAGGACAAAATTAAAACGTGGATGTATTTGTCAGAGGGAAAGGGCTGGATTATCATGCAAACTAGTGGAAGGACAAGAATGGGAAGTGAAGGCTGACAAACTGTCAACCCCGGCATGTCGTTTGTGAGCAGAAGTGAACCAAAGGCCCCATGGCAGATGCCGGCAATGCAGCTGCACCCTTCACTTTGAATTTACTGACTTCTGCTGGTCTGTGTCCAGGTTTGACACCACGCTCCCTCATTTGTTTAAAAATAAATAGAAAAGGAAGAAAACATAAAAACGTTACTCGAGACACCAGAAAGGAAACTAAAGTGAGATCTGCCCTTGGGGTGGGGGAAGCGAAAAGCAGCATTTCTGGGAAGGACAATCCCCACTCCAAGCTGACGGATTCTTCTCCAAAATGTCTTCTGCTTTCTTGGAACCAATCATGTAGGGGAGCAAAAGAAAACACTTCCCTGACTTGTTTATATCCTCAGCTTATGATTTGAGGCTGATCTGAGTTGAACCGGCCTGTTCATGCCAGCCAGAGTGCTCGAAATACTGGTATTGGAAACACGTTAAGATGTAATTCTCTCCCACTGGGCTTAAGTCATCCCCCTGTCTGGAAAAAGTAAACAAAATCCAAAATGCATGATGGGGAGAGGAAACAGAAGAGGAAACCTCTTGGTTTGTCCTGGGTCGGAGGCTTTTCCTGAGGCAACACAAGCCATGAAGCAGATTGACTCAACACCTGCATGGCTGCCCAGCAGCTGAAGATGACTGCAGCAGGCCAATACATGCATGAAGGTCTCATGCTGGCAGCTACATACCCAGGTGCACTCCTGACAGTGTCAATCCCCAGGGCATGACGTAGAAACATCTCCTTGGTAGATAGGGGACAACTGGGCAGGCAACTGTGTGAGACTGCTTGGTACTTTACAGGCCACGTGCCCACCATCAAAGAACAGCACAGAGAGAGGAGCCTTGGATGTAACATGGGGTTGGGAAAAGAGGGCCAAAACCAGCTTCTCCTTCCAACAGCACTAGGAACTCTAACATCATTGTGCCATTTCTGTCTTTTCCTCTGCATGCAAAAACTGAGGACACGGTCTAATACCCATTCCTTAGCGAGCCTAGTTGATGTCTAGGGAGTGCTTACGATGGCAGTGACAGAGGTTGCTTAATTGCATTTCTTGTAATGCACAAGGAGCTAAACTGGAATCCACTTCTCCAGGGACAGAGAAGTTGAAGGAAAAGAAAAACTCTTCTGTTTCTGTAACGTCTTCCTCTAGCACACATCACTCTGGAAAAAATATTGATGTGCCTGCTCCATCCTTGTGTCTGATTATATTCAAAATGCAGAGGAGGTAGTCAGGCTGGTCACCTTCCATAAATCCAGGAAAGAAACAGGGAGATCAAATGAACAATCTCAGCTGCCTGCTGCCACCATTGCTAAACCCAGCAGGGCAGCAGGAGCTCTGGGAGACGCAGCAGGGCACTGCAAAATTCAAAGGGAAGTGACAAAAGAGGGTAGGGTTTGCCATTTCTGACAGAAAGCCACCCTCCTACTCTGATGGAAGAGTCTTGGCAGGGAGCTACAGCAGGGAAAATGAGATGATACAGCATTTAACGTTTGGGGTAATGAGGCCTATAATAGATGACACTTGAGATGTGAAACACTAAGGTAGTGGTATTGCATTTAAATATTGGCAACAAGCTAAAGCTTTTCATCTGTCTCTTCAATGTGCCTTTTTTGATCTCAGAAGGATGAATATCTTTTCCTTCCCTTGATTTTATGTGAAGGGCACGAGTCAACTGCTCATCTCTTGGACAACAACCCCTTAAAAACAAAGGTTTCTCCAATCCACAATCTACTACCCATAAAATCAATGTGCAGAAGCAAATTCTTAGAATGACACTAAAACAGAAGCTGCTCTGAATGACCAGCCCTGACAGGAGGAATTAGTTCCCTGCTTTTGTTAAGCTCGTAATTTAGATTTCAAACTCCTCTGTGCAGAGATGAGGAAGAAAAGCAGCACAGAAAGGAAGCTGAGCTTGGGTGAAATAAAGCAAACGTTCCAATTAGTCTGTCTCCTCTCCTGGATCACATTTCACGCTCCCTACAGCTGCAACCAGAACGAAGGATGGGAATCCAGCATACAAATGCCTAGTTCATTTGCTACAGCAGCATGAATAGGATTAAAATAATCTGAAGAGGAATTAAATGCCTCAACAGTCAGGTTGCAAGAGCAGGCGAATAAGACTTCTTCTGTGTGTTGCCAGGATCAGTGGAGTGGGGCCAGCAGAAGTGACCCAGGGTTAACGCAGCTCAGACCTGCCTTGGAGGGACTATTTTCTTCCTGCTCCAAAAGAGCCGGCCACAAATCCTACATCCTTAGCCATGAACTGTAGAATTTTTGTTCACATCCAATGGCGAGACAAGCCCAGGAACACTGGATGAGTTTGCAATGTCCTCACTCTCACCAGTTGAATTTCCAGCTTGCAGACAATCTGTACATGGGCTGCAGGCTTCCCCCTGAAATACTCTTACTCACAAAACCCTGTGCAGGGGAATGTAAGCTGGTAAGTGAACTTCAATAAACAGTTGTGGTTTAACTTGCTATCTAAACAATGCTGTTCAGATAGTCCATTTTCTACCTATGAAGAAATAAGGGCAGAAATCAATAAGCTGATGTCAGAAATAGAACCATGGCAGTGTCCTGCCTCTAATTAAAAAAAACCACCCTGATTTCTCTGAGAAACTCCAGTGCTTTGAGAAGGTTCACAACTTTCCTTGGCTTTGTTTTGAAAACAACTGTCAAGTTAAATGACAGAAATAAACAAGAAATTTTAGGGTCACAGCAGAGCCTCACTACAGAGCAAGTTCTATCAGATGCAGGTATGGAAATCTGCACCTTCAGTGATGACCACAGAAATGCAGGCAATAATTTTGTTACTGCTCTGGTTGAATGTAATTAGAATAATTGGTTTTAAATAGCACCTTGCATTCAAGACACATACGAAAACCAGGATCCTTTATATAATCAAACAGATAAGCATTCATTTATCAATATATAATCATGCAATGTGCAAGCACCTAGAAATAGAAAAGGAAAGAACAAGCAGCCAACATGGATATGTCAAGTATAAATCATGTCTAATTTCCTTCTGTGACAGGGTAGCAGACCTTGTCAATAAAGGAGTAAGAGCAGACATCATCTATCCTGACTCCAGCAAAGCTTTTGACATCGTGACATTCAAACACGACCTACGTGAAACAAGTATCTGGTAGATGCATCACTGGCTGCAAAACTGCACTCGGCGAGTGCTCTCAACAGTCACTGCCAGAGTGCAGGAAAATTATCAAGTGAGATTACACAGGGGTCTAAGCAGCATTGGCTCATTTTTCTTAATGACTTAGATACCAGAAAGTGTGTGCTTATTGAGTTTGCAAGGGGCACCAAGCCGGGAGAGGCTGTGGACAGGCTGGAGCACATCCCTACTTCTAAAATGACCTTGTCCAACTGAGGAAATATTCTGGAAAAAGCAGGGAGCAGCTTCAGTAGAACAAATCCCAGAAGCAAAGGAGCTCTGGAAAAGCACCAAGAAAAGCTGTAGTGATGAGAGGATTCCTTTTCCCCCCTCTAATGCCCTCCCTGCAGGACAAATGAGGAAAGTGATGTGTATGTGGTGCTAAAGTCCTGGCCCCATTATTAACAGTAAAACATTAATTAGCTGCTGTGTTCTGCTGCAGAAGAGGACAGATTTCTATCTGTGGTCCTCAAAATACAGCTTGCAAGTACTTATTAGTCCTCGTGCGTGAAAGCTGCTGTAAGCATTTAAATGAGTTTTAATTATTAACTATATTAGCTCATCAGTTAGATGATTTACCAGTGATGTAGCACAGTGAAAGCCAGAGCACTCAGGGTAATTTCCTGTGACTATTCCTAAATGGGAGAACATCTGCTAAACCCCCTAATAAACCAGCAATGGTTTAATACTGGCCGGTAATAGTGTTCTCCCACAAAATCCCATTACCTGACTGGGACAACAAACAACCTCTCCACTGTGAGGTGGCTTTCAGCATGGTCTGAAGGAAAGGGAACTTGTGACATCAAGCTCCCTGCATTTCCCAGGGCTTACCTGAGGGTCGTGCCTCTATAATGTAGCCAGTTGTGGGTTTTTCTCCTGAATCTCCCTCAGTCCATTGTAGCGTCAGCTCAGAAGCAGATTTTGTCACCAGAATTTCCTGAGGGGAGCCGGGAGACCCTGAAGGATGAAACAAGAATAGCAAATGGTGCTGGTATCACAGACAGGCTGCAGTATTCTTCATTTCTGCTACTGATACAGAGGGGAAAAAATATCTAGAAATATTGGCCAACATATAGGCAACATAAACCAGCTATTGACCTGAATTTTTCACTCGTTCTACTACCTGCAGTTACATACCAGTGGCTGGGTTTTGCAGGCACATGCATTAAGAATGAAAAAGAAAACCCACTCTCATTTTAAGCATTAGCACATCACCACTGCTATTTCTGACTTCAGAGGTGAAACCAGGCTCTGAGTTTCAGGGGACAGCTGTCTGCCCATGGCCATGTCACAGAACATTCCTGCTTTATACCGTCTGTGCTGGGCCACGAGAGTTAAACTGGATCCAGGCACTGCTGTCCCTGATAATGGCTATGGAGGGTACTGTGATAAAATGAAAGCTTGCTGGCACCCAGAAGGGTGGAATTACCAGACATGGCTCTGATGGAGGAAACAGATATTTCCCTGAGCTGGAAAAGAAGCAAAACTCAGAAATGTGACCATTGTATTGGTGTTCTGTGATTTGCTGGACAGGTTTATATCGCTGGAGGGCATTTTTCTGGTTAGATTATCTGTTTATCAAAATCTCTGATCAAATAAGAAAACAAACTCTTTTGTTACATTGAACCAAGCTGGTGTTCAGTCTGTAGCTCCTCTTGACATATCGGGAAATTCGCAGACCTCTCCCTCTGCATAAGCCAAAGTGTCAGGAGAGAACAATTGTAAATTATTTCTGGCTTCACATCCAGGAACCTCTCCTGGTTTCAGCAGAATTATTCCAGTTCTGACTCCACTGTGTAGCAGTACAGTCAGAATTATGCACCACACTGTCAGGCTGCAGCTTTGAAATCCCTGGCTAGCCCATTTGTGCTATGATTTATTCACACCACTTTGTTTATTCACATCTAGATTTCAGGAAAAAAGGAAGCATGTTTTTCATGGGCAGTTGTGAAACCCACTGAATCATGTTCTAAGTTCCTGTGAGTCAACTTCTCCTTGGCTTGGAAATCCACGTGAAGCCCTGAGTGCACTATTGGCCGTTGTTGGACCACGTCTGTATAACTGATCTGCCTTGTGACATGATTTTATGGTTCCACTTACCTTCTGCTGGCCCAGCTGTGACATTGGCTTGCAGTTCAGGTCCATAGGCAATGGTTCGAGCTTGCACTCTGAATAAGTAGGTCATGCCCTTGGTGAGATCTCGGACCTTCAACCAGCGTTGCCAGTTCCCTTTAATGTCCACAGTCACCACCTTACTCACCCCTGGAACAGCCACGCAGATAAAAAAGTAAGAGAAGGTTGCAATGCCAAAAAAAGAAATCAAGTGGAGCTTATTACATCTTGATGGTGAGTAAAATTATCTAACAGTTTGCTAAGAAAGTATTTCTTACAATTAGCAGGAGTTTAAGTAGTGATAATAGCCAATTTTCAGCACTGATAAGTATAATTAGAGTTTAAGCTTGATAAGTGAGTACTGACAAGAAAAAAACCTTACAACACAACGGGGAAATTACCAAGAGACTTCATGCAACTTCTCTAATTACTCTGGGAAGAAAGGAGGAGGTAAACGAAGAGGACTGTTGCAGATTGCTTCCTAAGCAAGCATTTCTCCACTGCTGCTTTGCCAAGTAACCTGCAAGGTTGCCTGGAGGAGGAAACAAGGGCCAGATTCTCTCATTTCATCCTGTCATTCCCACCATTACCAGGTGAATGCAGAATGAGGGATGTGTACCTCACAGGTAACTTGAGGGTATAAATGCCACTGCAATAGGTGATGCAGTCAAAGCACTATTGGGTTGGACAAGGCTGAAGTCATCACTTGGGTTTCATTCTTCTCACTCTAAAAATTTTTCTTACACAGATGAGTTAAAATCAGTGTTGCTTCCTTCATCAAGGTTCATGGCTTGTTTCAGGTTCAGATTCTCAGTGCTGCATAAAGGGTAGAGTGGCAAGGAGTGCTTTGAAAACAAAAAAAAATCTAGTTTTCAGAGAAATTTTCCAGAAGTAAATCCAGGGAAAGAATTTGATTTATAAAATATTTTACTGAAGAGAAAATTTTGAGTCCTTTTGGCATTTTTCTGGTTCTGTAGATGCACATAACACTTTTCAAACCGAGAAGATAGGAAGTAGGAGAACATTTTTCCCACTAGAGAAAGCTGCCTGCCAGTTTATCTTTCCAGAAAAATGCAGAAGGAAGATGTTTTTCAATCCAGATGTTTATTTTATGCAAATTAAGATGATGCTTTCAGTTTTTATCAGTTAAATAAAGAATAATGTCCAAGTGATTTCAGTTCAAAGTTTCCTCCCAGACACAATTTATAACTCAGGGAATCTTTCCATGGTTAACAAGGAGGCAGTAAAAGTGCTCCCTCCTTCCCTAGGTGAACTATTTCATTTCTCCAAGACAAATCAGGAAGCATTTGTCATTTTGAAGTTATGTTCGGAAAAAAAAGGAACTGTTAAAAAAGGCTCCAGGGCAATTTTGTTGTCTATTATTGTGTAAAACATAACACTCTAAAGCTTAAACAATAAAAGGTCAAACAGGGAGAAGACTGTGCTAAAGAACAGGAGGCTGTTAGTTTTGCAAAATGTGTAGGTTTTAAGTGGTGGCTTGTGAGTGGGGAGGGAGAAGGTGTCAGGATGCTGAGGATGCTCAGCTGAAAATCACAAATGGCTGTAAAGTCAAAAGATGCAGGAACCTGCATTCAGCACCATTACGTGCTCCATCTTCAAATGAGTTTGGCTTTCCCTTGCTCTCTAAATATAGGAGCATGGCTTTTCTATTGGGGGAAAATTATGGCTTCAAGGAGGGGTTACTACCATGGCGGGAGAATAAATGTTTGCTGAAAGACAAATGTTGGCACAAGAGCAAATGGGTAGAAACTGGAAAATAAATTTAAGCAAAAATATAGACTCTGAGGAGAAGCCCCCCATAACCTCCCTGCTTGCATCAGGAGAAGGAGAGACAAACTGGAGCCAGAGATAGCACAGGCAGAGGTGGGGAAGAGAAGAAAAGAAAACAAAGATTCTGAGGATGCTAAGTCAAATGCACACAGAGAAAACATGATCTGACACTTCCATACTTTAAGGGCAACAAATGTATTCTTAAACATTGTGTAGGAATGAATAAAAGGCAGGAAATGTCCAAACCTCCTTCATAGCCTGCACGCATTTCTTGGTCAGAATTAGAAATGCTTTCTGCATTAGCTCCCTGTGCTCAGACCTGCCAGCCACAGAGGTTGAAAGAGCTTTTAGTTTTGTGTTTTCATTCCTGAATATAACTTTCTCAGTGCATGAGACACGGATATTCAGGCAATACAGATCTTTATGCCTTACAGAAGAAGCAAATAGAAGTGATTGATACCCTTATTGCTTTGGAAAAGAATTTAGAAAGGATTGGCAATGGCTGAAATGACTCTCCCTGCTGTCACGCTGCCAAAGCTGGACATCCCATCGAACTATTGGCAATCTACCAGGAATATAAAAATATTAGTAAGACCATCCACAAACTTTGTAATATTTCCTAATTCACCTTCGGAATGAATTTACATTTGTTTTCAGAGAAATTGCCGAATCCTTCTCTGTTGCTCTTCTGGC
The DNA here is from genome assembly GCA_013401335.1 of Brachypteracias leptosomus. NCBI lineage: Eukaryota > Metazoa > Chordata > Aves > Coraciiformes > Brachypteraciidae > Brachypteracias > Brachypteracias leptosomus. Next base: position 93,303 of record VYZX01023850.1, on the reverse strand, counting down.
AAATTAATGAAACATTTGTGGCCACCACATTGTTCTGGTCTAGCTTAAATCTAGTGCTGGGTTAAAAATGCTGCTTGAAAACTCCGTGCAAACAGACACAACTAAATAAACAGACACAACTAAATTTCTACCACAGTTATTTTCCCCTGTCAAAAGCAGCAGTGGTACCAGTGATGACTAGCACATTTGATGCCCGGGCAATCTTTGCGATAACAGAAGTGACACATGATGTGATATGTAACACAAATGTGTCTGACGACTATTCTGGGATGGAGCCTACTCAGCAATTTCAAAGTGCAACACGGGGAGACAATCAGGCACTCTCAGGCTGAGTCTCCTCTTCTCCCACACCAGGTAACGATGGCCATAAAATGACTTTTCAAATCACAGAGAATATAGTTTGTGCAAGAAAATGAGAGGGGACAGACAAAAGCTATATTCCACAATATTATAGTTTGCTGAACAGCTTTGGCAAAGGTGGAATTGTTTTACTTACCCTCTGCCACCTGGCTTCTCTTGGAAAACGGCAGAGAGCAAGGAGGAAATTGGGCAGAGATAAAAGATACTACAGTAGTTTTCTGTCATTTCCCCATGAATATGTATGATTGGAGGTCTTTCTTACCCTGGACGGGAGCCAAAGGCTCATAGACTACTCGATAACCCTGCAGGACTCCATTTGCTGCTGTCGGCTCGCCCCAAGACACATTGAGTGTAGTGCAAGTGATTTCAGAGAACGCCAAGAAGCTGGGAGCACTGGGTGCTGAAAGGATTGCAAATAGATTGGATTGCAATAGGAGTATTCAATCCGATACACAGGTATATTATAAAACAGTGGTTTATTTGTCCAGTCTACATCTAAAGGAAACAAGCTGAGAATGGGATTTGTCAATTGTATCCAAATGTCCTGTAATGAATCAGAAACCCTGTCTGTCCTAAGAAAAAGCAGCCACTCAGCTGCAGAGCTCAACCTCAAAAGCAAGCAAGGAGGTAGGACACAGAAGGGAAAGACCCTCAGAAGAGTGCTACATGAGCATACAGCCCAAGTGCACACCTCTTCTTCACAGCCCCTAACAAGGGCATTGCCTTCACCCTGTGCTGGAGTGCTCCCACCACGGTCACGTCCAGAGAGCACTGGGCAATTCCCAGGCACTGGAGATGAGCTCTGAGATTTTCAGATGTGATAGTAGAGGCCAGAAACAGACCCACAGACAGTTTCCTTCTGGACTGTCTTGTGAAGGGACTGGTCCCTCCACCAGTTCATTCTCATTTCCAATTGTATCACTCCCTTTCCTACATGGTCCACTTGATCCCTTTCCCCCCCTCCGAAACCATTACAAGATAGAGACTCATCCAAAAGCTAAATCTAAACACCAGCACCCTCCTGCATCCACCCATTTCCCTCAGCCACCACCCAGTTACCCACTGGCCATCACCAAGCCCCTGCTTTGAGACAAGACAATGGTCCCATACCTGCTTGGTGAGTCCTGCCCTGCGAGGGGCTGCTCCTGGGGCCATCCCCGGCTGCGTTGAAGGCTGAGATGCAGACCACGTACCGCGTGTGGCTGGTCAGGTTTTTGAGCCGGACGGTTGTCTCCGGGAGGAAAAGGACCTTCACCTTCTCTGTGTCATTTTGGACGTCACTCTCCCAATAATAAATCTGTTGGGATAGTGAGATGTTCTAGTATATCCTACACCTAGAAAATATCTGGGCACGGCAGCTATAAAAGATCAGGAAGACGGCAGAGTCTTGCTCTGGACTCCTCTGTTAAATGGGATACTGCTGCTTTTCACCATGTGCCCAACCTTTTCTACTCCTTTGGCAAATTTCCCTCAGTCCCGTGGCCACGTAGCTGAGTTTATCACTCAAAAATAGAGCACAGGCTGAAGAATGTGGTCTAATGACAGCAGATAGGAGCTGCCAGAGTTCAGTGACGAGAGGTCAGTTTTTAAATTCTCCCTGCAATGCTAGCTGCCTGTCAGCACTGCCATCCTGGTACCATGGTCCATAATTCACCTCTGCATGTACAGAACAGTTTTACCATTTGTGTTCACAGGACAGCCAAGCAAATGCCTTCCTGAAGAGGGTAATAAAGACTCTCCCTAAAGTTCTTTTAGGTACCCTTCCCTATTCTTCCCTTACATAATTTTTATCCCGATGCCATAAAATTAGGCCTTGGAAAAGTTGTTTCCAAGAGGAAAAGTGGTGCCAGCCCTACTTATTGGACAGGCCTGGCAGCGAGAGCATTCCAACAGGCCAAAGCAAGCCAGAAAGTGGAGAGAACGAGCCAAGGCAAGACTCCACCTTGGCTCTACAAGCCAAGCTGTTAGAGCCATCTATATGTGTACAAAAGGGAAAGAACATGAATTGATATATAAGGATGCTTGTTACTGCCAAGAAGGGATGCCAGATTATTCACATTGGCTTGGCTTTTCTTCGCTTATGGACCTAAATTCATGGAGAGAGGCAGAGCCAGACACTGAATCCAAGCCAAGCTTCAGTGTTTGTAGACTTGCCCATTTCCACTCTCTGAGGGTCCATTCTCATGCTGGAGAAGCTAAACAACATGCCTTTGCAACGTGCTCATCGCCTATGAAGCAAATGCAATTAATACTATGATTTAATTTTGTTAAAGTTAAGGAAATGAAATAATTCTTCCGAAATCTGACCTGGCTCAGGCTTCTAGCTTGGAGAAAGTTTTGCTTTTCCTAGTGGCTTGTAACATTTGATGGATAGAAAGCTCAGTTAATTTACTTCAATACATTTCTTGCCCCTAGCTCTTGCAGTTCTGTTGCTTTTTGGAGCAGATATGTTGCCTCTGCAAGTGAAGCTGCCTCCTTATCTGCATACCCTGTTTCCCCATGCTCTCCTCCACAAACAGGAACACACTTTCCCTTTTCTCTCCACCCCTGCCAATCTCATTTCCTTTTGATTTTGGGACTTTGTGCCATTTCCATACTGCAGCCTGAACGCTGTTTTAATTTGCGTTGTGCAGTGAGGGCAACTGAATTTTGCAGAGCTATCTCACAAGTAATAGCCATGCCAAGTGAGATAAAGGAAACCAGTAGAAACAGAAAGTTGCCTTGTAGCCTTGGATGTTCCCATTCTGGCTGTCGGCAGGAGGCGGGTCCCAGGTGAGCTCCAGCTGGCTTGCAGAAAGGGAGTTTACTTGGATGTTCTGTGGGGCCAGCGCTGGTGCTAGAAAGAAAGGAAAACAAGAGAATTAACAGTGACAAGCAGAACTAGTTCATATCTAGGCTGCGATTCTCCATTTGTGGAAGGACCCAGGGCAGAGTCTGTTTACGCCACAAGCCAGCTACCAGAGTCAGCCCTGGAGGAACCTGCATCACAGGGAAGTCTCGGCACACGTGGACCGAGGAGCAACTGAGCCTCCGGATGGGGCTGTGTTCTGTCCCACACAGGCTGGGTTAGACATTGAATCAACTCAATTCCTGCCAGCAGCTTTGGATGATAAAGAATTTTGTCTTCATTCTGCGGTAATGTTTGGGGTTTGCTTTTGGCAGTGACTCTGTGCTCCTGACCAACCACTCCTGAAAGTAACTGGGGGCACAGCAGCCCCCTCGTCACCCTCAGCCTGGCCTCCCACTCAGCCTTTGTAACAGCCTGTTTGCAAGGTCCCAAGGCTTCGGGCCAAAATACTGTCTAAAATTACCTCCAAAACTAGCCAGACACTGATCAATTCAACTAATATTATATGTATAGCAAAACAATTTTCAGTTTGCTGCTTCTGAGCTCTGCTTTGACTATACCTCCAAATATACCTGCCGGCCCTCTTTGCAACTCACGGCACTTCTTCTTTGCATTGTGTTGTGCTAGAAAACTAATCTTTGAGTGCACCTGGGTCACACCATCCTTCTCTTTGTCAGGATCCACCTTGGTGCAGGTGGATTTTCTTCCCCAGCAGCCAGCAAGGACGGTCTGTTTTCCCGACCTGCTGTCTCTGCCTCCGGCAGGTCTTAACAAAACAGCACGTGTTCTGCTTACAGAAAAGGTGCCGAAGCGTGTCCTGCTCAAACTCCAGAAGAAGGAAGGGAAAGGCAGGGCAAAGGGTACACTTCTCCTTTCTCCATGCTCACGGTGCTGTAGCCTTCACCTAGACCACCTGAGAAAGCTGCCTCTTTTCTCTCTGCCCCTTTATGGGCCATAAATAGAAGTGATAAAACATTCACTACTCGTGTTAGATAGCCCCGGTTATCTGTTCCTCTGGAGACTTCTTTCTTTAGAGAGAATGACCTTCATAAGTCACACTTTTCTACCAATACTCCCTCCCCTCAGAGTTATAAAATAAAATAGTAATTAACACCCACTCAGCCTGACACCAACTATTTATTTTGTTCTAACTGTGTGGTTTCCATATTATCACTGCCCACCCTGCCGTTAATGGAAATGTTAATAACCAGCGCCAGGTTGTTGTGACAGATGCTTGGGCTCATTATCAGAAATTCTTATTTACCGCTCCATTAAACGACAGAATCGCACAAAAAAACAATTCAATCAAAACTAACTGGAGGAATTTTAACAGCCACATTAATAATCCAAAACATAAATAAAGTTAATGTCTTTTGCATGTTTGCCATCGGCAACTCTATTGCAAAATTATTGCTGTACAATTAAAACGTGAAACGTAAAATCAAAAATAGCCTTTATCCCAGTGCTCAGTGAAAATTATCTGTTTATTATATTTTTTTGTTTGTTTCCTTTTCGGTCGGATGTAGTGAATGCACGAGGTGACAACGACCACCAGTCAAATACAGTTTATTCACAGGGCTGCCCTCATCTAATTGCTGCCCCGTGTCCTGCACTTTGCAGAGAGCAAAGGGAGCAGCTACGATGGGTTGGCTGCCTGAAGTGCAATCTAGTGTTGTTCTGTCAAGGACCAAAACTCTCAAGGTTTTGAGACTTTCACAGCACGCATCGGAGCGCGAGGCCAAACTGATCACACTATACAAACCTGAAAATACATCTGGAGGTTTGCAGATGATGACACGCTCAGGGAAACAGGAGGAATATGTACAATCATGGATGAAAATGGATCACTTTAGCAATGTATTTTCTCTCTAGGTAGTGACACTACTGTCTGTGCTGAGCTGACAGCCTCAAAGTGCTCTCAATACCCAGGTCTGAAGCAGTATCTACAATAGCCTTTTTCTTTGGATCCAAGTGCCAGCCTGCAACAATTGCCACTTCCAAGATGCGACCATTAGAAGGGCCGGTGTGTGCAGCTTGCTGCCAGAAAACCACCACTTTTCCTCAAACCCTTTTGGGAGCACATCTAAAACACAACGGTTAAAAACTGCCAGCGATCATTCTCTACTGACACTCTCACTGCTGGAGCTGCACTTTTGCTGGCAGGGTGGTGGAGAATTTGATGGGAGTTAAAAAAAAAAAAAAAGGATGATGTAGAAAAAGACATTTCTCTTCACTACCCCGGCGCCTCGCCGAGATGCAAATTGTTTGGTTTTGTGCCCTGTGAGTCTGTCCCCCTGTTCAACTTTCAAAGGCTGATGTGTCCCTCCTCTTCTGAGCACAGATTTCTTGTTGACAGCAAGGGACAGCAGAAAAGTGCTGCTGACGCGTGATGTGGCTCTGTGCAGACAGCACGTTGCATGAAGGGTGAAATGAAATACTTTAAAAAGAAAGGAAGGCATCCCTAAAGACTCTACCTGTTTGAAACCCCAAACCATTTACTGAATGTATGGACAGCCTGCGCCAATAAAAGCAAGTGCATTTTAAAGGTGAATTCAAGAGCCTTTTACCTTCTAGGAATGCAGTTCAAGATTACCAACCTCTGAATTTTTTCATGGCTGTTGAAATCACGAATACATAAAAAGCAAGGTTAAAGCTGCATACCTCACACTGCTTTAGGTGTTAGCGACATTATCAACTATAGTGGGAGTGACACAGACCCCCCAGGGTCCACAACTCAGCTCTTGGCAGGTGAAAAACACTTCACTTTCCTTGAAAAAAATAGTATGTGCCTGTGAAGTCTAATTCTGTGCACGTATCCTGCCTTGGAATCTCATGCAGATATTTGTAAACATTCCTTTTCTTATCTGATTTCAATTCACCTTGAAGATTGTCTCCTTGAACCTCTCAGCCAAAATGTAAGGAGAAAGGCTGAACAAGTTGTAGAGTAATTGGCAAAAAAATAGTAACAACTATGGACTGGGATGACGTTGGCAGGATCATGTAAAGGCAACAAATCTATCTGGAAACGCAGCGAGAGTGTTAAAATGAGCCCATGAATAAAGTTACACATCTAAATCCACATTTAAACATATCACTGCCCTCATTTCCCAGCCGTACTGAGCAGGCTCTGCTCACACTGCAGTCAATTTGAGCTTGCAAATGCTTATAACCTTTGAAGAGAAGGTGCTTCAAATCCCCAGTGGCCAGCCCGTGGTGGAGCTCTGTGCATTGCAGAAGGTTCACCTTAGTTTTTCTTGCTGCTCGCTTGGGATATTTGCTCTCTGGGCTGTGTGGCACCAAGAGCTTTTCATCAATATGAAACTCCTATTCCTTTTCTCAGTGGCAGTTGCCACGATGCTCTGCAGCACAGGTAGGCTACAAATCCTTGTGATTCATTGGGTAAACTTAATAACTGTTTTTACGGAGCATTCCTTGCTGCTTTTAACATCTGCTCCAATTTCTGGGTAGCAAAGGAGTTCTTCTCTACTGATTTTCTAATTGTTTCTATAATGCCAGCGCTATGTCAGGAAATTCACCGACAAGTCTGGGACAAGATTCCCTGACACTCCTGCCATTTAAATAAACATAGAGGCAAAAAATGAGGAGAAAAATGCAGCGAAAGAGACTGAAGATTTTCTGTGCATCAGCTTGATCCCACAGTTCCACACAATCCCAAGCAAATTTCTGTTTTGTAAAGACCTCTGATCCTTTTCTATCTAGCAAGCGTTTTTCCCCCAGTTCATCAAAGCATGCTTTTGTGAACATGCCTGCTTTATTCCCTAGTAATCAATATATTTGCATTTTGGTGCTAGCACCTAGAGGCCAGAATCTCATTGCACAATGTGTTGCATAAACACAGAACAAAGAGACAGCTCCAGGCCTAAAAAGCCTCTAATCTGTATGTCTACATATTATAATGGAGCGGTGGTTGCAGCATGTTCTGACATATCTGCTGTAATCTTATCTACCTAGTGAGTAACAACAAGAGAGGAGACACAGCAATATCCAACGTAGCATATGCTGACAATTAAAGCTTGCACATACAGCACCTCCAAAGTTTACACACTGGTTCCTGGCACACACTGTTGTGGAAAAAAAAGAGCTGGAAAAGATCTGGAGAGGGCTCAGACAAGCCATCCTACATCACGCCACCATCAGCTCGGTCGGTCAGATATTTGAGGATCTTATCACTGCCCTCTTCCCAGATTCCTCTGCCATCCCCACACAAACTCTGCCAGTGTATCCCCATTTGAATAACTCATAAAATACAGATTTATTTTTTTTTTAAAAAATATCTAGCCTAACCCATCCTTGCCATATTGAAGCTCCATCCCCACAGTGGCACGGAGAACAGATTGTTTCTCCTCCTGTCGCAGCCACTGCCCTCGAGTTATGGTGTAGGTGAGCAACAGTTAAGTGGATTATAAAAGCCAAACACCCCAAAACAAGCAGAAGGTCACAAGATAAAACAGCAAGACTGATCCGTGGAATGGGCAAAGCCAAGCACAAGGGGTTTTCCTGCAGTATGGGCTTAGAGAAAGAATGCAAGGATGGTAGCTCCTAAGAAAGAACGATAAGGTGGATCTGCAGATGTTTGCAGTCACTCCTTCACGAAGGAAAAGCAGCATGAGAGAGGAATATTCAGTGTTTATTGGCTGTTTTCTTACAGTGTCTGCAAAAGAGAGGTGGGAGTGGGGAGCAGCAGAACCTCCGTGCCATCAGGAATGCTGCGTGAGCGATGCTGATTAGTTCAATAACAATTAGTTAATTGTGCTTTAAAAACAGCTACTGCGAAGCCGCTTTCCGCTGTGACAAAGCAGCACAAGCTATATTTAGAACGTAAAAGATGCTTCCTACCAATTTCTGGCTGTTTTAAGCTAGGCTCTGTTTGGTGATGGAAGCCTGAGCTTTTTCCAAGGACTGCACTTTCTAGATATTTCAGATTTAACAAGGTAGACAGACCCACACACAAAGGTGTGGGTCTTAAACCCTCCAAGGCAACTCCATTTCCCATCATTGGACCTGAGTGCTCCTACCCTCTTATTCAGGCATGACAATTTGGCACCAAAACCAAGTGCTCTGCCAATTTTTAACTTCGTCAGGCTTGTGTCACCCTGCGACTAGAAATGAGTCTCAGGAAAGGACCAATCTGGTGTCCCCTTATCTTTGAGAAGCCCAATCTCCTACTGCGTGGGGGAGGAGGGTAAAGCAGTTGGAAAAGCCACAGATTTGTAGAAAATAACCTTTTTTCAGGGATGTTGATACATGCGATGTGAGTTGATTCACATGGTTGCATGGTAAGAAAAATGGAAATGTTTCCTAGTGTACAAGAGACCAATGGAAGTCAATACAAGAAGGACTTGAACAACATCTCTCTCATGCTCATAAACACTAATGAAGAGGGAGCACAATCTAATCGATGCAAAAATAGAAAGATAGACAAGAGAGTGGAGAATAAGAGGTGGAACTAGATGATCTTTTGAGGTCCCTTCCAATCCCTGACATTCTGTGATTCTGTGAAAAGAGAAAGAGAATTGCTGTCAGGATGGAGACTTTGGGAATCTGGCACATCCGCAACTTATTCTGTGCCATATTATCTAGGCAGGCAAACACTTGCCCCACTCCCTGTATACTACACTTAGTACAGTAGCTGTGTGTTGCCACATCAAATTTTAAAGGGTATTAAACTCATTAAAAAGCATAAATAAAAGCAGCTGCAAATGATACCCAAAAGTAACATCCCCAGCTTAGCACCGGGAAGCTCCCCAACATTGGCAGGGCACATCTTCAGCATCTGCAGATATGAGAGGGAGGTGGGGGTAGAAGGAGGAGGGAGGGAGGGAGAGATGACATTCACTGCACATATCTGGAAAAACATTGAAATGAAACAAGGACTAGAAATGGAGTATCCTTTCCATGGACCCAGATTCTAGGAGGTTATCTGCCAATGCCATTTTTTTTGAACCGAGGTGGCAATCATGTTCTGAGGAAACCTCCACGGATATGAGTTATTCATGAAGAACCTTCATAAACTGGCAAGTGACTCAAGCAGAAGTAATTCTCATCCTGTCCCTCGCCATCTCTTCCAGCGGTGGCGAAAACGCTGTTGCTGTGATTACTAATCTTTTAATAAGGGGTTCAGATTTCAGGATGAACTGTGTGCAACCCTGGATTTTTATGGGACAGACACAATCTAAGTGGTGCAGAAAAAGTTACTGTGATCACGCTGCAATGCCTACAACCAAGGCAAGTCTCAGGGAGCAGTACTGTGAAATAAAGCCTGCAAACACAAACTACACACTTTCCTTATGCTGAAACCCACTGTTCTACTCAGCTCACACAAACCTAAACCAGGCTATCACATTGCATACTGAGATTATCCATCAAGGGACTGAGAACGCCTGGCCCAAAAGTGAAGCACTTACAGAACTGACAGACTGCCTCTGGAAAGGGCACACAGGTGGTTAAAACAGGAAGGGGGGAAAAGAGTAAAATGAGCTTTTTCCTCTATTTCTTTTGTGTCAACAAGGATATGATCACACATAGGCAGGCAGCCCATCAGTCAGCAGAGACAGACCCATGAGCAGGAACAGCAAAGAGCCTGACAAGCATTAGGTATGCGTAAAAACAAACACACAGGCATAAACCTACAAGCTAAAATCCCCTCTCACTTAGATCAATGCAAATTAGGGTTAGCTCTGCTACAGCTAGTAGAGCCAACCCAGTGTGAAAGTTGTGTAACTGAGAGCGGTGTCAGCTCTGATGAGCACAGGATTCACCCCCAGGAGGTACTGAAGGTTGTTCAAGGGTGCAAGGGATGGTGAAGAACTGCCAAGTGTTTGATACTGTGGCCTGATCCTCCCTCACATCCACTAAGAGGAGCAGGAGCAGCACTGGGTGGGAAAGCACTGCTCTCAACTCTCTTAAAAAAGTCTAATAGTTAGACAGAAGCAAAATCACCTACTTTGGACTATTTCCCCAGGTTTTCTGCTTCCCAAGACTCCTCCTCCATTTATAGTCATGTTCCACTCATTGTAATTTGTTATTCCCACCCTCTAAGAGCAAATACCACAAGTTTATGGCAGCCAAGAAAAGCACCCACTTAATGTTCACTAACAGTAATGGCAGCACCTACTAAAGACTAATAAGCACCAGCAAGTCCTTATGCTCCACTGAAGTCAAGAGAACACATCAAATAATTAGAGTGAATCTCCTCTGGGTTTGCCATATACCAAATGTTAAAAGCTGGATCAGAAAAAAGTCAAACCAAGCAGGTGAGATCAGCCACTGCGATAACCTTTCATGGTGGCTTTAATGCAAGTTTGGGAGGTGACCCCCATGTGGGATTAATTTAGGATTTACAGATTGCAATGGTCAGGGAACCCCAGGGAGCCCATGGAGGACTGTCATCTTGTGCTCCTGGGGAGAGAGAGATTAAATTCACGCTTCCTCAACCCTTGAGTGAGAGTTTTCTCTCTGTTTATTTTGCAGCCATAGCATCCCTGAGTTCCTCCCTGCGGCCCTATAACCCCATATGATCTCAGTGTCCGGACTGCTGTGGCCAAGATGTTTTAGAATATTGCTAATTCATACTTTCACAAGAAAATAAAAAAAGCAACTTTTTTGTTTTCAGTCTACAACAGACAACCTGAAACGCCTCCAGTTCCATGATTGACGATGGATACAGCAAACAGATGTCAGAAAAGAAAACCAACTGTGTTTCTCTACAGCTGGCTTCACAGCAAAGCCCTACAGAGGAGGCAAAGCCACAGGAGTTGAGACCCATATGAAAATACTTACAACGTTTTGCTCACATATCCCAGGATGCCTGAAAACAAGCAGAGCAGGACTGCACAATTAAGGGAACTAGAAATTTGGCTGCAAATGCAACCCTTTAGTCAAAAATCCTCCAACTCCAGCCTGTGTCTGCTTGAATATGAGTTCCCAGCCAGGGGCTCCCCCACTTCTTTACCAGTGCAATTTATGGTCCATTTTACCTCGCTACTGACTGCTCATGTTTTTGAAAGGAAGGTTAATTCCTCTGCTTTTAATGGAGCAGCTCTGCTGTTAGTTCTGCAAGTCTTTGCATACACGACCAGGCATCTCATCCCCTCACCCTCCGTGTGCTGTGCAGGGAGGTCCCTGCACTCGGTTCTTCACAGGCCATAGAACACTGCAGCAGAACAGCTAATTTGTCCTACCACTCCCACTGCTGTTTGCACCAACCACAGAACAAAGACAGGAGTCCTGATGATGAATTTGAGTACGGAGAGTGTGGCTATAGCCAGCACTGAAAAATCAACACCCCATTGTTGGTTAGTGAGATGGAAGTTCATCATCCCAGCAAAACCTCACGTGGCAATTGCAGCCCAACGCCACCCACACCAGCACTAGGAGTGGCAGAGATAACCAAGTGCAGCTGATCAAAACCCAACGATATTTGTGCTTGGAAAGAAACATCTTTTCTACTTTGCGACGTGATAAAAAGAGGCAATTACACCAGAGCTAAGCAGGAGCTGCTGCACTGTATAAAGCATTGTGCTCCACCAAAGGCTGCTTATGACCAATATTAACAACTTAATGAGCTGTTAATGAGGCGCGCATTCAGCTTTCACTTGCAGCATGAAAACATTGCAAATCATTTTAGGGAGCTTCTGGATTGTCAATGGAGAATTAAAGATGTCAAATAAACCCATCAAATCTATGTCTCAATCTGGACACTGCTTTCTGGTGCATTCTCTTAAAATTCCTTTTCCTATATGGTAGAATAACTTGCTTTGACAGCACTACGACTCTCACTTAGACTTGCCTCCTTCTGCCTTGACATTAGATTTCAGTCTCCAGAGAGCTTCAGGGATGTCTTTTTGACATGTTGACATTAAGGACACTTCTTCCACAGACTCACACTGGCACGGTTACTTTCCATCGTACCATTATAACAGCAGCTACTGAGCTGAGCTACCAAATTGGGAAGTTTAATTATGAAACCTTTGTGCTCATCTGTAAACAGATTAAGAATGTAAAACTACCCTTCAGAAAAAAAAGAAAAAGGCAGTTTGAACAGGAAAGGGAGCCAAGGTTTTTATAGAAAATTCATATCCATAATTCCCCAGCATTGCAGCAATACTGGTAACACACAAGGAATGACTAATGCTCTAATGTAGGCACACTTTAGTTTGTTATTTTTTACTATCCTGTCACAGCCCTGCAGGATTGGATAATGCAGCCGAGTGCTATCTATCCTGCTATTACCACCAGTGGAGCTGCATTGATGGGAACAACAAATCCAAATTGGACTTGCTGCAGACAAGCCCCAAGTGGAAACCACGTAGAGAGCGAGTCTGGAGGAGTTTAAAATCCACAAAGAAATATTGATGGGACGTACCCAGTGGCTGATCCTGCCCTCAGTTCTTGGGTTACAGGTGTAATGGTTTCCAGTAATGCAACAGAAACTGAAAAGAGGGCTCTTTCCCAGTTCAAACTGGAAAAGTCTCACCACTTTTTTTTCCTCTCCATCTTCCTTGCACCTTCCTCAATGCACCCTTTTTCCTCAGGTTGCATTAAGACAGGTGTAACCAGCAGGTCAAGGGAGGTTCTCCTCCCTCTCCACTCTGCTCTAGTGAGGCTGTGTCTGGAGTATTCTGTGCAGTTCTTCAGGGCTCCCCAGTTCAAGAGAGACAAGAAACTGATGGATAGAGTCCAGTGAAGGCCACAAAGATGCTGAAGGGAGTGGAGAATCTTTGTGCTGAGGAAAGGCTGAGAGCCCTGGGGCTGTTGAGCTGGAGCAACGAAGCCTGAGAGGGAATCTGATCAAGAGCTAAAGGGTGAGGGGCAAGAGGATGGGGCCAGACTCTTGTCAGCGGTGCCCAGTGACAGGACAAGGGGCAACGGGCACAAAATGGAACCCAACAGGTTCCACCTGGATATGAGGAAAATATTCCTTGCTGTGAGGGTGACAGAGCCCTGGAACAAGCTGCTCAGAGAGGTTGTGGAGTTTCCGTCTCCAGAAACTTTCAAAACTCATCTGGACGTGATTCTGTGCAACCTGCTCTAGATGAACCTGCTTGTGTCAGGGAGGTTGGACAAGATGACCTCCAGAGGACTGTTCCAACCCCTACCCTGCTGTGATTATGTGATGCCTACAGCTTCCCTTTCTTGCTCTGCTCTGACTTCACTCTCTTTTAGCGCATTGTTGGAGAACATGGCTCAGATGTTTAACTCTGAGCTCAGAGAAGAAATTCTCCTTTCCTTAGGGAGAAAGACACTGGGGACAGGATGAAAATGCAGTGTTACTCCTGGAGCAGGGCATTCCCAGAAGGGCTGTGTGAAGCTCATTCACAGTTGAGCATGATGTTGGAACAGCTCTGCGGATTCTCTAAATTTAAAGGGAAGGGGAAAAGGAAAATCAATGTTTCAAACACCCTGTCATCTCCCAGAAGTAGCCTTTTGCTGATGCTCAGAAGTGTCAACAATAAAAAGGCAAAACACCTTAACATTTCAAAGGCTTGGTGCTTTCAAAGTACCAAGGAAGGTCAACTCCTTTGTTTAAAGTTTGAGCAAGTGAAACCAATAATTTATTTATTGTCCTGCTTTCCAATAGCCTCCCTCCATCCCCTTTTGTTTATCAAAGGAAGACACTGTCCCGAGGCTGACAGGTTTTAAGACTACTGCAATGTGAAATGGCCACGATAATCCTTCTCTTCCCTCCTCCAGTGGTGTCTGGGATGGAAATGCCCACCCAGCTCTTCTAGCTGTGCCAGCAGCAACGTGCTCCCTATCTGCATAGGCACAGTCAGTCACCGAGAGACACATCCCACGTGTCCCCACCAGATAGGAGAAAACAGCCAAGGGGGCCACAGCAGACTGATTGAAGCTGCCAGCTCTAATGCGCTGAAATGTTGTCATTCCTCATGTAGGCTGTTAACAAGGAGGCACAGGGGACTTCTCTGCACAGCATCTTCTCAGCTACGTTTGGGACAGGCAAGGAGATAAAGCTGCTGTGCTACAAGAGAAAGGGGGGCTCAAGGTAGTGCTGAGGGACTCCCTTCTCCACAGAGTGACCTACCATAGGGAGGTGACACCACATAGGGTATTTTGTATGAACAAGGGAAAAGAATGAGGCCTGCAGAAAGAGATGAAAACACTCAAGGAGAAAGCAGCCTTGATCTGACAACCTGCTCTCTGCAAGGAGAGACAAAGGGACATGGCCAGAGCACAGGTAAGCAGGCAAGAAGGGACAAGAGCTCTTTGCTGGAAGCAAAGGGGAGCCAGGTGCCTGGAGTCAAGTCTCAGCTTCCTCATGAGGTTTATTTCTCCCTAGCATGGCTGCTTCTCTCTATTTTGTCTCTTCTTCCACAAATCTAAATCGCTATTTGTGGTCTTGCAGCTTTCCAGATGGTTTCTGTTTCTTGCCTGTAAAATGCTGGAGATGGCCAGGTAGCTCTGAGTGCTTCCCCTGACATTATTGACAGAGCAGAGTTTCCCTCCATGTATCAGCTACGGGTGGACAAAATGAAATCTGTGAACTCCAGGAATACCTGTGGAGCCACAGATAGGAGGGCAGATGAAAATAATTGCAGATAACAGTGGGAAAGTTGCTTTTTGTGTCTGCCAGCTTTGAACCAAGAGGTAGATTCAGGTTTTTGAAGATGGTAAGAACAGAGAGGTAAGAAGCAGTCATCCCTCTATCCCACTCTTGCTCCTTTCCAAGCTACAGTTTCACTTGGAAGAAAGTGAGATGGCCGGGAAACATTTTCTGAAGGACGATGGTACAACCAGGGTGGCATTTCAATGGGGGACTTCTAAGAAGGGGATCTCTGTCTCCCAGCTCTTTTCACTCTTTGCCTTTCCCGTTGTAGAACCAGCTCTCAGAGATCATTATTAAAAAGAACAACAACAAACCAGCCTCATCAGTTCTTGTGAATTCTGAAGGTCACCAATGTCACCATCAGTTATAACGACACACATCGCTCCCCTCTTTGCACAAATGGATTTACAACCTGTTTAAAGGCTAGTGTCTCCCAGTGCACTTCACCCCTTCTGCTACCTCCTCTCCGCACACATACGCACTCTCCTCCAGCAGCAGCTGCTGGAAGAAATTATGAATTCCATTATTTTTCATCCAGAACAGCTTTACAGTATACGGGAGAAGCACTGGAGGCTGCAGGCTCATTAGCACAGGATTTGTATTGCCGCCTTCCATTTTATTCACCTTCCCAAATTAGGTGAAGCACACCTGCCCCAAACCTGTGATTTCTGTTTAATTAAAATGCAGGTTGTGGAGACTCCTTAACTCCAGAGCCTACCACACAATCAGACAGTGACAGCGACCTGGTAGAATAATGGTCTTGATAGAGTGGCTGCTCTAACAAAGTCTTAATTTCAGTTGAGCAGAACAGCACCTCTGGTAGCAGCTGCATTCGGGGCTGGGATGAATATCAGTACCCAACCTCTCACTGAACACTCGCTGCCTTCCCAATCAAAGCTGGCATCCCTGACAGCTGAACTGTTAAATGAATTAACAAGGCGAGAAGGGGGCTTGCCAACGGGGCTGTGACTCCCTTCCTCATTGCTGCAAGTGGTGGCTTTCAATTTTTCTGTCATTTGTCGGGAGATGCACATGGTTCTCTAATGAGCAGGGCAGAGCTGCAGCCAGCTTGTAAAAGGCAGTGCTATGAGAATCTTCTGGTCCACGGAGGAGAGGGATCCAGATGCTTGATGCAGGTGGGGGAAGGATGGTGGCCTCTGCACAGGCAGCGCATCCTTCCTGGCTGAAGCGACCACAAGGACTCCCAGCCCATTCTCCTGACATGGGCAAGAATTGCTCTCCACACTAGTGAGTTTTCAAAACATCCAGACAGAACTCAAAACGGAGCCTTTGCTGGGGCTTTGATATTATGGGCTGCTGCAACAAGAAAAATATTTTGTTTCACCTGCAGCAAAACCTGGTGGTTTTTAACCCCAAAACTCAAAAAATCCAAACCACTTGCATCCAGCTCCCTGTTCACCAGACAAGCCAGGATACAGACGTCTGTTATTCTGAGGTCTGGGCTAGTGAGGCTGTCAGCTGGGGTACAGCTCAATAGAACTTCAGGGCTCGAGCAAAACTCCCTATTTGGGTGCTTTTTACTTGTTTGATTGGCAAAACTGCCAGAAGGTTGCTTTTAATGGCTTTTTTTTTTGGTTTTTTTTGAACTTTGTCAGCGGGCTCCATTGCCTACTGGAGCTTTTACTGTAAAAATTCAGAAACAACGATAGGAAAATCTTTAACAGGGGAGAGAGCAAGAGGGAAGGAAAGAAGGAATTACAGACACTCCTCCTCCTGCACCACTCATCTGGCTGCACCAGACATAGAAGCTGAACAGCACATCAACCATCAGTATTATTTCCAGGTGTCCCACGCTGTATGAAACACCCACCAGAACTACACAGAATTGGGAATTTTGACCAAACTTGCCTAAACCCAGCACATTTCCCCACAGGTACATGCTGTGTATTCCTTTTTACAACCAAGAGAGGAATATTCTCACACCTACCAGAATTACTGCAACCCTTACAGTAGGACAAAGCATCGTTTAACAGTGCTGAGACATGAGTTATCTGGGGCCTTCAGACTGGGGACTGGTCCCCTTCAGTCACTTTGTGTTCAGTGCTGTGCCTGTGTTGTCATTGCACGTTGTTTACTGGGAAGCTTTTCTCTATTTTTACCATGGATGCCCCATTACTGAAGCTAAGCAGACCCATTTTTTCCAGCTTGCTGCTTAACTGCCTTTACCACGGGTAAGGACATCAAGCAAACAATAACAACAAAAACTTGTATTTCCACAGCGCACTTTAACTCAAAGGTGTCACAAATCAATTTAAAACTTAAATTGCAATACCAGCTCCAATCACTTTGCTCACAGTATAAATCACAGCCAGTTCTGGAGGTGGAAGAAGCAGTTATATAACAAAGCGTAATAACTTCACACAACAAGAGTGAAAATCGGCAGGAGGATCCTACATTCATCATTTCTACCGCGTGAACCTGGATTGTCCCTAACCAGAGGTAAACTCAGTATCTCTAAAAAAACATCTGAGACACACTAGAACTTCAGAGACACCAGCCCTGCCTGTGCAAGGAGGTCTCCTGGATATCTCTGTTTCCTCCCAAGTTTGGCTCCTTCCATTGTGCTGTGTTCCCAGTTTGAGCTACACTAATGAAGACCTGGAGTGGGGGATTAAAAGACATGACTATAAGAGCATTGCCTCATTTTCCCCAGCTGGTTTTCTCTGCTGTGTACATGTGTACAAATGCATGTGCTGGCTCCATTTGCAGCAGTGAGATATTTAGCTCTGAAACAAAAACGTACTTTGAAGCCAGATATAGTTGGCTCCACTTGGGGCTTTCTTTGCGGCAGTTGCAGAAAGAAAGTTGGAGCAGCAGCAAACTAGGAAAAAACCATGTAAATATTGCCAGCTGTCTCTCCAGAACCATGCTGCTCTGATTAATTTATGATGTTTTCAGAGAACGATAGTGAAATGAAAAGGTTAAGTAGAGTTTAAAAGAAAAAAAAATGTGCTTTGCTTAGTTTGGGGCACCAGAATATTTAATAAATAGTAATAATAAAATGAATTACTGCTGGGCTTGATAGCTTCTACATCCTAGCCTTGAGACAGAAGAACAAAAGTGTAATCAGATTTGTTCGCGGCGGCAGACTGCACAACAGGAGGGTGCATGTTGCCTATTCTTGTTGTAAGCTTCAAAAGATGCTGCTGCAGGAATTGATACCATAACTAACAAGTATTTGGGCGCCAGGCTCTTTCCAGCTGGGGTTCCCATAAATACAGCCCTGCTGTGAGGAAGACATCAGCTATTCCAGTCCTGCGCTGCTCAGCTCCAGTTACTGAGGAGAATGGGCTGGGCTGGGGTTATCTGGGCTCTGCAAAATCACCTGCTTCACAAAGCACTCAGAGAAGTGTCTCGTTAACTGTCTTGTCCTGATTTCTGCCTCTGGCTTTCCAACGGAGGGATTTTACAACAATCAGCACGTTACATTTCATAAATACAGGCTGGATTCATGCACTTGATCCATAATAAGTGAAGGTGTGAATAGTGCCACCGACCCTCAGCTTCTGTAGAGTCTCTGCAGCTACAGTCTGTGTGTTCCTGAGACTCATCATCAGCTGTGCCTCCAAAGCTAGCATTAAACTAGACACAGTGTTTTCTTGCCTTCAAGAGCATAAAAATACAGCAAGGTGTGGTGCAGAGGCAGTGTCTCTACACAGAGAGCTATAAAATAAAAGAACCAGCTTTCCAAGTCTCCCTTGTCTCGTAGTTTTGTTACTTTTCCCTTGTGGCTTTCCTCTGCTCCACTTTTCACTTCTTTAACTTGAGTCAATTTTTCCCTCCAGCTAATTTGGTATGAACAGTCATCCTTCTGCAACTCCAAAAATATTTTCTCTTCTTTCTTTCAAATGCCCTTTTCTCCCCTTATTTGTGTAGACCAACTGGCTTTCAAATGGTAAGAAACTGTTGGTGCCAACCTATTCCAGGAGAGGACGCTACAAAAAACCATTAGTGATCATGATCAGGGAATTTTTCAAATAATCCCTTTCCTAGACAAATATGAAATATTATCCAGAGAGTACTAACACACACTGACACTTTAAAAAAATAGAAAAAAAAGAACTTATTTTCCTTTTACTTACCTGCTTCACCCACAAACACTTCCACTGGTGTGCTGGTAGGGCTCTCACCAATTACATTATATGCTGTCATTAGGATTTCATATCTCTTGTATTTCTTCAACTCTGAAAAAGCAAAATATTATATATGATTATTTATAATGTATTACAATATTTTTCAGATTCCATCACCTCTTCATCACCAGACCTCTCTTGTGAAACATAGCATTAGAACAGTACAATAGTGCAGTGTCTAGTTCCATTCTTCCTTAATTCATACATTACAACAGGATTTGCATAATTATGAAAGATTTTTGTGATGAAATGGCAGGATGGTGTTCCTCCAGTAAGAGGAATCATTCCTCATGAGTAACCAGCTAGAGGAACATCTCTAGGTCATTCTTAATGACAGAAAAATGCAGGACTTTGCTCTGAATGTTCAACAGATGGGCTCCTTGTGATCTCTACTGGTAGGAAAGGACATGGCTTCAAGCCTTTGTCTGAGCCCAGGGGCTTCCATCTAGGGAGTCATTCAACAACTGCCCTGCTCCAGAATGTCAGGGCTGAAGCAGGGTGCAGAAGACAACCTGCAGTGGGGAATGTAGAGTTCCCATTTGAAGTACATCATGGGCATCTTTCTCCTTCAGAGTGACCACAGCCTGAACATCAATCACAAAAGGAGAGGAGAACTTGAAGTCTGGACTCCATTTGGCCACCAGGCAACCAATTTCTTTGCTGACAAACAGAAACTACTCTGACAGATGAGGTAAGCGAGTGAGAGCAGTGTGAAAAAAAAAATAATCTAGAAAACCCAATTGTATGAGGGTAATTAACAGATGCAAACGAGGGTGGAGTGGAAACACGTCAACGTTATTATGGGAGGCAGCACCTGAGCAGTTTCATTGCAGATTTTGCATCTTCAGGCTGAAAGAATCAATCCTAACCGAAATATTTATCATCTAAAATATTTAACAGTGAATTCAGAGTAAGACAGCAATCAATATTATAAATTGCTGTATTTAAATGAGCGCTGAATTGATTAAGACACGCATGGCCATGGGTCCAAATTTCTCCCTTTGCCAATAGTTTTCTCGGCCATCTATGAATCAGGCAGTACCCTTAACTCAGTGGCTGACAATATGCCATGGGTTCGGTAAGGTTCAATAAGCTCAATAGTACAGGTTTTTCTAATTCCAGTTTCATGGAAGTGTTTACAAGTGTTGTGCTCCTGTATCTGACTCAGAGTCCAGCATCATTCCCCAGTCTCTGTAAACGACATCCAATACATCACTAATTTTTTGCTGTGATATCACTAAGCTCAGATGGACTCCAAAACACGTAGCAAGCAAATCAGCAATGATGATGCTGAGTTTGTAAACAAACAAAAAATAGTAAGATATATAGGATACAACACTGGGCAGCTTGTACAGGGAAACTTTAATTGCTGCCATGAAAAGCCATCAGGGAGATTTTAGTGTTAACTGGATGTGGAAGAAAATGGAACACATGAGAGTTCATGCATGCAAGTTTCAGTGGGGATAGGGCTTCTTTTTTTTTTTTTAGCCCATCACAATCTGTGACTCAAAAGCCTTGGGCAAAACCTATCTAGTGAACCATCACCACCACAAAGCAACTTGCCTTTTAACTCTGTCGAATGCTATTTTATTCATTTCCGATTGAAAACACCTCTGGAGATGCACATAAATTCATTGGGCCCTCTCTAAACTGGCCTCCCACTCCACAGAATGCCTGAGCATCGCAATGCTCGAATCATAGGACTAATGATGTGATACAGCTAAACTCAGGCAGACTGCAAAATATGTAGCAAGCAAATCAAAATTCATTTAGCGTCAGCAATACCGGGTTGTTACAGTCAATGATGTTTTTACCTTCCCAGCAGCCAGAATTTTACAACAGCTACCTACTTGCATCATCAATGACTCTTGATGTAGGGAAAGCAAAGGCTTAAAGAAAAAAACCCTCAAGAAAGCAGAATCATTAATCTGTGTTGATTTCTGCTAGATCCACTGAGGAGAACCATAGGAGTTTGCCTATAGTGTATTTTGAACTATTACAAAGAGTCTCATCTAAAGGCAATGTGCACTTACGTGTTAATTCATACGTCGTTAATGCAGAGCTGCTGTTCACTGTCTTGAAGCTGCTTTGGGCTATTCAGGGTAAGCAAAGCAGAAAGCTTGTTACAGTGCAAGGAAATAGTTATTGCCAATGATGTACAGCAGAGACAGAGGCAAATGATGCAGCACACACATACACAGTTTGAGCTTTAGGACTATACCTTGAAGGGCAATAAAATCACATCACTCTCTTGTAACACATCAAAAGCATCTCACTCACACGGGGCTGTTTCATTTCCTCCTCAAACAGAGAGTCTCACAAATACACAACACAGAAATGTTCTGACTCTTAGATTAAATAGAATAAATGAGTAAAACCGAAACAGTTTCTAGGGGGGAAACTCTCAATGCTGTGTTACATCCTTATTTCTCAACATGCAAAATTCACAACCTGAAGAGCTGCAGGGTGAAGATCTGGAACACGGGCCACAAAGAGCGAACACTTACAAGAGTACAGGACCTGGGTTTTTATGTGTGTGTTGGATTTCCCACAGTTTCACTTATAGAATTCAATACTCCTGCTGTGAGTGAATTGTAATAATATGCTAAGCTGTGCAAAACCGCAGGCCAGTGAGGAGCAGAGGTGTTCTAAGGTGAGAATTGTCATATTATGAGAAGAAAACGGGAAATTTCTCCTAAAATACACTTGTCTCCACCCCTTTCTCTCCCTCCTGGCTCCCTGGAGAGGTACAGCATGGTTTTTTTGTACTCCACAGCTATTAGGAACACAGCTGCAGGGCCAGTCAAGAAGAGGGAAGAGAGGAAACCAGTAGGTTTCACAGGCTCCCTGGCTTGTGAGACTAGACAGCATCCAAAATCATAATTTCATGATAATACGCATAGCCAGTCATTCAGCTTTTTTCTGAAAAAAACCCCAAACAAAACCAACCTTATGCATACCTACAACTACAGTAGCTTTACATCTCTACTACGTCCTGGTTAAAACTCTGTACAGTCCGAGAAGCCTCATTCAGCACTGACCATATAAGTGAGGTCAGAGTTTGATGCTTACATTGTATTTAAAGCATCCACTTTTTCCACATCCCCACAAAAATCACTCTTGCTTCTGTAGCAGCCACTTTTACGGGTTCAGGGAAATGTGGATATAATGCAAGACGTTAAAATAGTCTCACTCAACCCTATTCTGCTGCTCTTAGAGTATTATCCCATTCTGAATATTCCACTGACATCAAACAGGACAAAAGGTGGTTCTTCCATGAGCACACCTCATTTCTGGACCATATGTGTCAGGTGACTGAGTGCTCACATCTTTGCCTTCCATTAGCTTATTCTGCCTATTCTTTCCTCTGATTTCCTTTCTAGCCTTTGTCTAAAACTCCTTTGCATTTTTCTATTATTCCTCTCCCTCTCCACCTTCTTTCCATGTGAGTCAATGCCCCCTGTGACTAACATGGCAAGCATAGCACCTTACAATTCTTGGTCATTTTTGCTACTTTATTCCAAAACAGGAGGAAGCGCCTCCAAATTGTAAAAACTCTATTTAAAATTTCTCCTCAGCTGTTTTCTTATACTGCAAAAAGGAAAACAAAATGTCAATTATAAAAACTATTACAATATAGCAAGAGAGAAAAGGTTCCTAGCTGAGGAAAATGAAGCCTCTCTCTGTTTTTGTCTGATGGTAGAACAAAGTATATCAGGTTAATAATGAAATGGAGGTAGTAAAAAGCAGGAAATTAGAGGATGCTTGGGGGACAGAACATCAACTCAAGCATGCTGGCACAGATTAGCATGTACCATTACAAGTGATGCTGATCAGACAAGTTATTAGGATTTTTCAGCATCTTCACCCTGATTGTGCAAAACCTGAATTATCCCCAGCACTCTTAGACACAATTGTGCACTATTTCCATGGGGCAAGAGGACATAGAGTTTACTGACAGATATTCTGGGACATTACGGGATCCAAACCACAGGCTTACGTGTGAGCTCTGCTCGCAAAGCTGAAGGGTTCTGGATGGTTTTGGATTCTGTTCCAGATCCAGTGTCGTAATCCAGCTCCCGATAGTAGATCCGGTAGCCCAGCAGCAAGCCATTGAGACTCTCAACTTTGGGGGGCTGAAAAACATTCACATGAAGACTGGATATTAGAAAAAAGTTATTTAATATGAGGCTGATAGATCAGTGGAATGGGCTGCCCAGAGAGGTGGTGGAGGCCCCATCCCTGGAGTCATTCAAGGACAGGCTTGATGGGGCTCCAAGCAGCTTGACCTAGGTAGAGATGTCCCTGCTTGTGTAGAGAGGTTGGACAAGATGACCTCTAGAGGTCCCTTCCAGCCTCAAACATTCTACGATTCTAAGAACAGGCTTCTTAAAATGTGCATTGCAACAGATGTCCACCAGCAAGGGCAGTAGCTGACACCAAGGCTGTGCAAAGGACACTGCTCTCTGGTGAAAATAGCCATGAATACTACACAGGGCAAAGGTTGTGTAACATGAAAACCACAAGTTAAAGGCAACTTCGATGATTTCACTCAGCTGTAGCAACTACAAAAGGCTCTTTACTTAAAAATTGACACCTGATGCACTACATGAAGAGCTAAGCTCCTTTCCTTCCAGGTCCACAGAAACTTTGTGCATGATAGAGAATATAAATAAGCATCTTCCTGCAAATGCATGTGCTGGCCAACAACAGTGGAACAGCAAAACAGTGTCTTATTTCCTCTGAGAGGAAAAGAAATAAAGACAGATTTTCTTTAGTGGTTATTTTCCTTGGAGACTGTTCATACAAAATTCTGCGTTTGGCATCATTTTACTGATGAGAAAATAACAAGAATTGGTGTGTTCTGGCCTTAACTGGGAAGATGAAAATAAGTCTAACAGCCTCAGAGAGGCATTTAGAGAGGGATCACAGTAAGATGGACTCTGTTGTGTCACAGAGGTCCAGTCTCAGAGGCAAGCCCAGGTCTCCTCCATAACAACTTGGAGCAGTAAGGTACATGTGGCCATTGGGCTGGCTCATATATGAGGTTTTTTCGCTTCTGCAACATGCTGGAAGATGCTCAAATATATTGTACTTCAGCAAGGATTCTTATGCAGCCCTTCAGATACAGATACAGAGCCAGTACACTGAGATTTTTGTCTGAATGGCTTGCTTAAATAGAGACAAGAAAAAAATTCTTCATGTTTAGGGGAAAAAGAAATACTTTCATGAGTCTAATACAGGCTAAGAACTAGAGAAGAAAAGATGCCTTAAGCCATTTATCTTCTAAAGATTCTTGTACTGAAATTTAAGGGGCTGAAAGTATAAATGAAAAGGATTTTAATGATGATCTCGCCCTTAATCCAGAAAGATCCCCAGCAGTCTTGAGAACTTTACTAAGGAAACCTTCTGTCCATTGTACAAAAATCAACCCCTGGTGTGAAACACCGTCACAACAGAAGGTAATAGCACATGTAATTTTAATGAAGAAAGTAAGAATATTTTTACAGGAAAGGAGGAAGATATTTGGTAATAACCTAGCATTCTGCTGCCAGAAATGACAAGAATTTTCCATTACTTCATTATGAAGGCAAGAGAAGAGAGAGAGCTGTTCTGTCTCCGTGCAAAGGACTTTGCTTTGGGCAAGGGCTGAAGGAATTAAGTAGAAAGAATGTAGTTTATGGAAAGAAAAAAAAAGAAAATTATGTGAACCAGAGTACAAGAAAGCTACAGAGCTACCAGGAAAAGGAGCAGAAATTGCTCCTGCAAAAAGCCCCGTTCTTTTCCTAAAAGCAATCCAGACAGTCCCAAGATTTTGCTGTACTTGCTCTGCATGGTTGGAGAACCTCATTCATCACTGTTTCATACATACTGTGTCCCATCCTTGGAGAAGCTCTGACCACATTTCACTATTATTTGCATCTGCATTACAGAAGGATCTAGAAATACAGGATTGTGAGGGACCTCAAGAATCATCAAGACTAGACCCTCAAGACTGCAGAAGATCAGCAGATTAAAGTCCTTTTCACACAGAGCAACCTCCACCAGAAAACAAGCTGCTATTTCTGCTTCCCAGTGTTCCTTTTGGAAAGCTCTTCCAGACCTCACTACTTGGGCGGTTCGAAACCTTCATTTAATTTCTAATCTAAATAATTCATAGCTAGTTTATAACCGTTTGCTCCTGTGCTAACATTGCCTTTTGGCTTAAATTGTTCTTCTCCCCACGGGGTGTTTACTCCCATGATGTATTTTGAAAAGGGCAATCATATTGCCTCTCAGACTCCATTTTACAAGGCAAATAAATCAACCTGTTGTACAACAGCCTTTTCTAGTCGCAGGCTGAGCCCCTTGTTCAAGGGACTAACCAAATAGACAGAACAAAGCAACAGCCTTCTCCAGGGCTGCCTCATGACATGATCGCTTATGGACCAGCTGGAAGGTTCTTCTTCACAAGGTGGAGAAGATGAGATATNGCCCATGGCAGGGGGTTGGAACTGGATGATCTTTAAGGTCCCTTCCAACCCTGATGATTCTATGATTCTAATTATTAGTACATCTATTATGATCTTTTTTTTTTTTCTTTTTTTTTTTTCTTTTCCAATCTTCTGACTTTCCTCTTTTGTTTTCTATATTATACTGAAGATGCTTTAAGTCCTGATAGTGCCCTAGCAGAGGAGGGCTCCACATCATTTCAGTGTCCTTGCCTCCTCCTGTCCTGGCAGGGAGGAGTCACAGCACAAAGGATTGCCTTCTCCACAGGCAAAGGGAGGCACCGTCCCACCAAGATGCATCTTGAGTGCATCACCACGGAGGAGGAGAGAGGCTGCAAGAAACCAAAGCCTGTGTTCATTCAATGAAAATATCACTGTGAGCATCACATGGATTTGTATTTCAGTTAAACATTATCTAGAAGGAAGGTGCTCTTGGAAAGAATTAATGTATTTTTATATTTTAACCATTAATATTATATTTTTTTAATGAAAAAAAAAAGAAGTTGAGGTGGAATATCCTACTAAATCTTAAAAGGAAACAATTACTGAAGCAGAGAAAGAGACTGCCATATAGACTACTCTGCCATATAGCTCCCTAAGAGATAAAGCTTCTTTCCTCATCGTGGTACAACACTGATTTCTTAATAACAAGCATTGTTTTCTTATGCTTTCATGTAATTCTCCATTTTTTCCTTCCTCAAATTTAAGACAGGAAAGCTCGGAAAATAAATGGCTTGAAAACTGTTCTCCTTGCCATGGAAATGATGATTCTTTCCTGAAAAGGGTACTCTGCTAAAAGGTCAGGTCTCCCCCTTCCCATCTGTCTTTCATGGACAAAACTCTGCTTTTGATGTAATGGATTATTTAGGATTTTGTAGGAAGGCCTAAGGGATCTGCCCAAATACGTAAAATGATTATGAGTGGCAGCCCATAATGTTGCACAGAAGTAAGAGAAACATTTTTGTTCTGTTTAAAAATAATAATAA
Source organism: Brachypteracias leptosomus (assembly GCA_013401335.1). Lineage (NCBI taxonomy): Eukaryota > Metazoa > Chordata > Aves > Coraciiformes > Brachypteraciidae > Brachypteracias > Brachypteracias leptosomus. The sequence goes on along the minus strand of VYZX01023850.1, from coordinate 66,877 downwards.
CAAGGACTAAACTGTAAGTTTGAATAATTGTTATCTCTAAGGTAGAAGCAGAACAGCACAGACCAGTGCATGATCCTGATGTTAACCGTAACATCCCCCAGCACATTTGGAATAACCTTGCATTATTGATACAACAGACCTCAGTGGAAATTACTTATTTTCTCCCTACTTTAAATTTAAAAATAATGGACTGATTGGACCAAGCAGCTGAAAGCACAGATAGTGCATCTAGAGTTTGTTTTGTGAATTATTAACACAGCTCAAAGTTAAAAATTTAGCTTTGCTTTGAAATCTACTCTCCCATTTAGCTTGACTGCTGTTTTCAGTTTACATTATTTCTTAGACACTGCTGTGAAACCTCCTCTTAATTGGAGGCTATTGTGGGACTTGAAGATTTTTGTTTATTTGAAGAATATAGTACGGCTGAATTACCAGGACCTATTAATATACATGTAGTAATGACATATAATCGCCCACAACTCCCTCGAGATGGCTCTGGCACAACCACCCCATTTCATTTTCATGAAATAAAAAGCATCTAATTACCTAAACAACCACCTATTTCACATTAACTACACACCAATAATCAGTCAATTGGGGGGAATGTTTATTTTGGTGGCACATCACGCTTTGCATCCCCTTTATCCTCTTTTTCTATACCTTCTTTTCTTCACCGTGGGCTTTGTTTATAGGTGGGGTGGGTAGATTTACATCTCTCCATAATTCCTCTGCTAAAACCATTCAACATGCTTTCTATTTGTTCAACATGCTGTAAGCAATGTTGTTGCTCAGTATTATGCTGCATGAACTTGGGCCAGCAACCCAGCAGTACAGCCAGGCATATTTTTAAAGTGCTGCTGCATAGCAATAAACAGACCCTCATACATATATTTTTTCCCCAAAAATGCAAGGAGCCCCATCTGTACTGTAAACCCATATGTCCATTTTTCACTCTAATGCAGTCTGTCCAAAGTTATCCTTATTATGTGTGTGGGACACTGTCTTGGGAGCAGGGTGGGCAGAGCCTTTCCAGGATAGGTTACAGATAACATGCAGTACCCCACTGGGTTCCCCCTATTAATGCTCACTCTGCAAAAAGAAGCCTCAGGCACCAGGTCACAAAATGTTCCAGCATCTCCCAGGAGGCCAGTATTGAGAGATAAAGGAAGGCAGAGGAAATGCCTATATAAAACACAGGCTTGCCATGAATACTTTCACATCCAACTCAGAGATATTACAGAGAGCTCAAACTTCCTTTCTTTTCTCTGAAGAAACCTCAGTTTTTATCCCTCAAAGAGCCAAAAGGGCACATGGAGTTCCTCAAAGGTAGGAGCAGGATCTCAGGCACAGCATGTGCTTCTGATTATTTCAGCAGCTGAAGGAGGCAGTGTGTGATGAGAACCAAAGTGAGCTTTTGATTACCTGATCTTTACCAATGCTGCACTCTGTTGAATGCTTCCCATGTAAAGATGCACATCTACTGATACCAACGAAAGGACGGGAGAAGCTGCACAAGCAACGATCTTGGGCATGGCTACAGAAACTCCTTTAACTTCCCAAGCTCTCCCTCGTGGGGCACAAAGTAAAAGCAACTGCCAGAAATTTCCATCCATCACTAAAATATACGCCTAGATCAGGAAAATAAGGAAGTAGCTGCAGTCCTTCAACTTTATTACAATACTTCCAGCTCAGGAAAACATCCCTTGCAATGAACTATTAAGGCCATCAAGTAAAGCAATGAAAAAATTGTTCCAGAAACATCAACATTTTTCCTTTTACCTACCTGCCACTGCACAAGGACGGAGGAAGTTGTGTGGGGAGTTACTAACACAGAACTGGGTGGTTCATCTGGAACTAAACGAGAAAAAAAGGTAAAAAAAAAAACAGTTAGAGCAACAGGGTGGAAAAGAGGCAGCTTTTATTCATCAGATTCTCCTTCCTCACCACCGAAGAAAATCATCTATCCCAGCTACTATGTGGTGGATCTCAAAAGAAACGTGGTGGATATGAATATTGCAATGCAGGCAGACACCAACCAATTCTCATACATCTTTTGCTCTACCTGTGGCCTTGGCAACTTGAGTAGGAATAAGAGAAAAGCTGAGGGCATAAATCCGGAGGAAGCTGCAGCATGTCAGCCACTCACAAACAACTGGATATACATTTCAGAGAAAGTTAGACCAGCTGCAGAGGTGTTTGAAAGTGTGAGCAAACCACTCCCAAATTTCCCATGATATTTTTGACACCCTTGGGGCAAGCCCACCTTGTTTTTAGGAGTCTGTGTCACATAGACACCGATTATTTTAGTTAGGATAGCTTGATTAACTACGAGTTAACCCATGCCTGTGCCCATGGTCTACAGCACACACACACACAAGCTGTAGCAGCTCAAATATGAAGAGGAGAAGGCTTATCAGGAGCTGACAGCCCTCCACAGTGCAATGCTCTAGCGGCAGCACCAGGTTTGCTCAGAGGAATAAATGTTTGGTTTGTTGAGGAAGTGAGAAGCTTTCACAGTGTTTCCCTGTTGTATTGTGAGGGGGCCGAGCACAACTCCAGCCTCACTGTAGCTAAATTCAAAGAGAATTGAAAATAAAATTTTCAATTCTGAAATGGTGAGTCAGTGCTGGCTCATTAGTACCAGTTAGAGGCTGCACTGGGAGAGCAGGGGTTGTTCTGGAAGGTGGAGGGTGAGGAAAGGCTGCCTGGCACATCAATCAGGTGTTACATGGGGTCTTGTTTAACTTAGGATACTCCTCAGCTCTGTCCTCTCTTTTGCTGGTTTCAGGATCACGTTCTCTAAACACTCTTTTTCAAAACTGTTTCCTATTATATATTGCAATGTCATATTTATCTCAATGTCATTTCTTGAGCTGTATGAAATACTGGCTAATTCCTAGCACCGTATATATATATATATATATGTATATATATATATATATATGTATCCCTGTGTTACCCCATTTCCCAGGCTAAGGGTAAATACTGATGCTTTTTTTCACTTAGCAGAGTTCCCTTCTCCATTCAAGACATCAGAGCTACTTCTGCATTCAGGCACTGCCTCTATACAATCAAGGAATTAGAAGCTGATCTCTAAGGCTAAAAATAAAAGCCTTGTCAATGTCATTCACAGTTTATTAGCCCTGATCTGCAGGATTAAATGCTCATGTTTCCAGGAGCTTCATACTCTTTTCTTACTTATACCTCAGCAATTTTGCATATTGCAGACTGATGTGGGTTGTGAGTGAAAACAATTGAAGAAACTTCTTCAAATGTATGCAAGGTTCTACATTTATTTTTAATGATCTCTTTAAATTATTCAATTTCTGCAAAGATAATGGTTAGTGCAGAGTTTGGAAGCCAATCAAACGGAGTTTAATTCCATTTTGAGACTCCTGAAAGTATGATTCATTATCAGAGGGCACAGCAGGACACTTAAGGCTGCTTGTTTTAATGCAGCCACATCTCATTACTACCTGTATCAATCTGCTATGAACAAAACTGCATTGGCTGTTGAGTTTTCACTCCACAGTCCCAGTGGAGAACACACTGCAGTGGGTCCAGCAAACCCAGGAGCACTGGGGAGCACTCATCCCATAGTGATGTCCCCACTATGCCTCTCCTTGCTTACCATCCTGCAGGGTTGTGACCGCCTCAGTCTCTGCACTGAAGTCACTGTCTCCGATGTCGTTGGTCGCTTTCACTCGCAGTTTGTAAGAGGTGAATGGGTTCAAGCTGGGGGATGGAAAAAAAGAAAAAGGCTGAGGGGTGAAATCTCCCCACATGGTCACAACTTGCCTCAGAACAAGCCCCTAAAGAGAACCTGCCCATTGGCAGCTGAAGTCATTGAGCTGTTTGTCTCTTGCCTTTCCTGTGCAGCCTCCCCCAGTCTCCTCATGACGTGGGGGTGTCTGCACCCTTGCTACCATCAGCATCTTCCCAAATTTCCATTGGCTCAAGATGTGGAAAAAAAGCAGGGATTCATAGCTGAGTTGGGCTCCAGAAAACAAGCCATGAAGCTGCAGCTCATGGGGCCACCTACGACTGGGCCTTGTTGGAAAGGACAAGATGTGCTGTTGAGTTTTGTATGGCTATGCAAAACTTGGCTCTCAAGATGCCTGAGATATCCTCAACACAGATCTGTGGGTTAGCTCATCCTAGTGCATGTATGGGGGTGGCAGGTAGAGAGGAGGCAGGTAATGTGCCCAGTGTCAGCCAATGCACAGCAGGCACTGGAATTCTGAACACCAACCTCTGACTAATCCTCTAGACCACACCATTTGATCAGAGCATTTCACTCCTACTGAATTTCAAATTAATGTTATTACCTGGATTATTTAATAAAGACAGTAACAACAGGTTCCCTGCAGCTCTTTTATCTACGCAATGCTTTAAGATATGCACCGAGTCATTTCCAGCTGACATAACCTTTGCAAAGACTCTTCTGTCTTGGCTTGGCAAGGGAAGGTGTGGGGGAGGCTGCCTTTTGAGTCACAGGCAGAGGCTAGAATTGCAGAGCTGTAAGTTACAGGGGATTTAGCTAATTAATTGGTAGTGTCTAGCCATCAGCTGGCAGATGTACCACTGACTACAAACCCAAGTAAAGTTACCTGTAAGGAATGATTAAGCACCAAGAGATAACGCATTCTGATGGGCAGCACTCTCACATCACGCATGTGCTGCTTCTCTGGACTTGCACAGGAAAATGCTTTTAGCAAGGGGGACAAGAAATCTTTTTCAGTAGTGCCACCCTAGTAGGACACTGTTACTTGCCTACAGCAACTTGAATCATCTTTCTTTATCTTTTGTTTTGAGTAATGCCAATGTCAAGTCTAGATGACATAGCTGGTTTTCTTGATATTAGGTTTTGACTAGAAAAATATAATTCAGGGTGGTTATAACACCTCCAAGGTCAATGAATCAGGTCTATATTTGTACCTATAATTGCCAAGTTTTCTTTTTTCTTCACGATTAGGTGAAAGGTTAGAAATGTATCTGCATCTGCTGGCACATGACCAGTGAGCTGCCGTATTCCACAGCCACTGATATTTTTATAACAGACCTGAAAACTCTGCATCTGAATGCTTTAAGTACTTGATTCTCTGAAAGCTCACGGCCTTTTAGAAATAATCTAATTTGTACTAGCTCGTCAACAGAGGAAATGGACAGCAAAACAAGTACCTTCTCATAGGCATTCAATTGCTTTCACAGATGTTACAAGGACTTTAATTACAACAGCATTGCTGAGGATATAATGAAGCCTGAATAACAAAGTTTAAACATTCTGATGCTATCTATAAACTTCAGTATGGAAAATACAGATAAAAATGGTTCTCATTTCATCTGGAAAAGCTTATACAGAGATAATTGCAATGCAGCATTGAGAGTGGATTTTAACATCAGTCACTACTGAAAGGATTTTTAACTAGTTGTATTTTACAGAGCATTGTGTAGCTACATATGGTTTAACCTGAGTAGCGTTATCGCTGCTGTGGAGTTTTCAGGAAGGGCTTCAAAAAGATGCATTGCAATCCAACTTTAATTAGATTTGTTACATGACCTTCAGCAAATCTCTCAACCGCTGTTCATGCCACCACCTCTAAAATGGGAGCAGGGACCTCACTCAACCTCTCTCCTCCAAGAAGACTGTGAAGCTGAGTGATGCTTACTTTGGTTTCACAACTGGAAGTGGAAAGTGTGGGGGTTTCTGGGATCATATGGTACCTTTCAATAATGCAGGATGTTGCCTCGTGGCTGATGGAAGAGGAGTAGGTTTGCCAGTCTCCATTTGGCAGTTCTCGCACTTGCACTGTAAAATATCGTATTGGTGAAGATCCATCACTTCCAGGGACCCACTGCAACAGCAGACTCCGTGATGACACGTCGCTCTGGGGGGTCACCACCTGCCTGGGAGGTGCTGGTCGTTCTGCAATTAAACCACAAGTTGGTACTGCTTTGAGAGGAAATTCAAGCCAACGTAAAATGTGACAGCCTGATCGGATTTTCATAGCGGTAATGCCACAGGAGATTGAACTTTTGGATTTGCCCCATGAAGTATACAAGCCATCCCACTCCCTAACCTTTTACTACAAAGAGGAGCAGTAAAACTGATTATCTCCCTGCATAAAAGGTCACCAGTGAATATACACCTTCCTAGCAACAGACCTCAAACTTGGGGGGTCCGAGCCTGGCAGGTTAAGGATTATCATTAGGACCAGCAGCCAAGCAAACCAAGGAAATCTTTAATGAAACTCAGCCATGCCTCTAGCTGCAATTGCTTTTCTGACAGAATTTGCCTGTAAACTAGTTCACTTTTTAACCTGTGCTTACTACTTGGTACCATGGGACTATATTGTCTCTGTGCTGTGTAGCATCCTCTTCCGCCAACTGCTCCTGAGCTGAGGCATGAAGAGGAGGAATGGATGAGCTGGAACAGGCTGTTGTGCAGCACAGTCCAAGCACATGACTTACAGCCCATACTGAATTCCTGCACCAGCTCTCTCTGGGCAAGGAACTGGGAACCATCAGCAAGCAGCTGCTGCTGCTGCTTCCAAACCTCAGCTTGGAGACAGCACAGAGCTGGGGCTTGAGTAGCGGCTGCAGTTCACTTCCAGATCTCCCCAATCCTTCCTTTCATACCCGCTAACCTTGAACCTGCAAAGTCAAAGCAGGCAGTGGCAATGCTGAGGGAGCTCTCTCCAGAGTAATTAAGCGTACACCTTTTAGATGAGGCAGGGAATGGTAATGCAGGTGTAAGCATGCCAGTCCCCAACTGCTTCAATATAGATCTCCTCTCCCGTCACTGTGTCTCCGCACTCCATCGATTTCAATAGAGAAACTCTATAGAGTGAGGAATAATTGTTTAATTGTTTATCATGAAGATTATTGATTCTGATTAAAATGTGTGGCATGTAATAAAGCAGAAATTGATTGGAGACACCGCAGTGACTTGCTTTTGAGAAGCAATTCAATTCAACTTCATCAGCACTTGTTTCCATAAACACACCTCTGCCTGCCCGATTCCTCACAGCCCCGTATGGCAAGCACTTCATTTCCCTGCCATCCCCTGAAACCTTTTCCTATATGTTTTGGCATTTCTCTGCAGCATGCTCTTGCTGACATCAGTGCCCAAAGACTTGTAAGCTATTAGCTGGAGGAAGCCCTCAGTGCCAGCAGCCTGCGAGCCCGAGTACAATGCAAAAGGTCAGTGCCTCACACTGACAGGCTGAGACAGGTATTCAGGGTTATTCTATCACAGGAAGCGAGTGTCGTGCAGGGATTTAATACTCTCTGTTGATAAGCTTTAACCAGCTTGCAGTTTTGGGCAGGTCAGATCTTGCAGACAGTCTCCCATGATTGTGTTTCCTTCTGCTTAAAATCTCCAGTGTTGCAAGATATACTTCCTGACTGTTTGTACAAAGACATTAGTATAAAGAGTTTATTTATGGGAGTCTAGCCACAAGCAAATGCTCAGGTGAGCTGCTTGTGCAGGAATGTAAGGCCAGGCCATGCAACTGCATGGACTGCTTCTAATTTCTTGCTACATTTATAGATTTTGACTCAGTTCTGCCCCCATCACTGGTGTTGGCTATTCTGAAGGGTATCACACCGCTATGTACACTTAAGAACCTCTGGAAAACACAATTGGAATACAATTTGGGATCTGTAGATCACATCATTGTCGAATGTAAAGATTTATATTGGGATTATCCAGAGAATTTAAAGGACAAGAATGACCAATTTTGCTAACTTTCAAGGGAATTTTTGTGCCTGCCTACCCTAGTATCAAGGATTGCAAGGATATTAACTGCATTTTTATGAATGGAAATGAAATATCTTTTCACTCAAGAATATTTATTGTCATGTACACAAGCTTCGAGTTTGTTTATTTACTTGTTAGCAGGACAGCTGCACTGGATAAATTTCTTTATCATCCCCTCATATCAATCTTGATGATGTGAGATTACACATTCTTCACTTTACATATGGGACCACTTCAGTTAAATCTCAGTGCCTTGGGACTTGGTTCCATTGCTTGCCTAGAGACACAGCAGAGCCATCCATCAAGAAGAGAAAGGGTTCATTTTACACTATGACTTGTCTATTTGAGATAACCCTAAAGCACTGATAGCAACGAGGGATCATCGTTCCTGCAGTGGAGCTTGGAGCCCTGCCTTGAGCTATTGTGTATCCAGCAACAGCTTGTGCACAGTCTGGGAAATTGGAGCACATTTCGTAAAAAAGGAGAAGCTCTGAGCTTTGAGGATTCACTGTATTGGGCATGGTTGGTTTTTTTGAAACTTCCATATGTTGGACTTTAAACTTCCACCCACTTTGACAGCAATCAGACAGGGGTGGGAGAAACCTTGAGCTGATAAATCTCTTTGATGGACAGTATCTTTAGTAAAGGCACTTTAAGTTTCCTAGTGCAGCTCTAGAGGTTCTTTCTCTGAGGACTGCTCTGTTCTGCACTGGGAAGGCTGCACATGACCTAGGGAGCTATGCCAGTGGGAATTTTAACCCTATCCAGACAGGCCAGAAGCCCCATAAGGCCCTCGCTGCTAGCGGTTGAACATCAGGCTGATGTCCTCTCTTCTTAGAAGAGTTATAGGAAATTAATAAGATGACATTATGGGCAAATAGAATGTGAAACCCTTACTTGTGCATTAAATGATCTGCAAAGTGTAGAGAGGACTTAAACCAAGAGATGTCTGAAGAACTTAAAGTAAATATAATTGGTTGTATTATAGTGCAATACTCGGGCAAGAGCCAAGACCAGGCACACAAGCACGTTATATGGTGCTAACAATAGTGGATTCAAAAGAAAGATGTCTGTGGAGGTCTGCCCTAGTTACTGCTGAAGTGTTCTTCCCTCTGAACTGTAATTTTTATAAATCACAGAAATTGCATGCTCCTAATTCTTGAGGGAGAAGTTTTCTTAAAGAACAATATCCAGACAGCACAATGGGTCAGAGCGGCAGATGGCACAAAATCCAGTGAAGCACAAGGGAATGATGCTGGTGAAGTTACCCTGGTTAGTTTTGACTTTGCCAGCTCAAGAGATCAGATACATGATCTGCACTGGAATGTGCCATATGGTACAAGGCCAGAGGAAAACCCACACTCCTTTTCTCTAACTATATATTCTCTTCTAGCTCTGAATTTAAAAAAATAATAAAAAATCTTCATGCACAAGTAGAAAACATAATTTTTCTAACTGGCAGCTCTAGAGATCTGTTCTAAGACTGGAGAATCGAGCAGTTACTTGGGCCAAAGCATTAGAAACAAGCAATGATGCAAAGCAGATCCTGTAATACCTTATATCTTTCACATTTTGATTCATTTAGTATCTAAGCATCTGGTTTCATTTATACACATCTAACTCCTGCTTTTTTCAAGTGGGTTCCCTACAGAACACAATTTGATTGGAGATTCAGAATGTGAATAACCATTTTATGGCTGATGCAAGGAGCAGGAAAATTCTGGGCGATCCAGAGGCAAACACTCTGCTTGGGCCAGAGTAATTACTAACACATTAGGCCAGGACTGAGGTACAATGGAGGAGCTGTGGAGAAATCCTGCAACATCACCGCCTCTCATTTTGTATTCCCCAATCAATATAATTCATCCATCATTTACTTTCTTAAGATTGCAATCTTTCTAGAAAACGAGAGAGCTGAAAAAAAAGATCTGACTGCAGAAGGAGGCTGCATATGGCCAATATAGCAGCTGATGGAAAAATCAATCTCCAACAGCCCGGCAGGTTAGAAGAACTGTGTCTCATAAAAGTCTGTCTTGCTCACCAGGTTTCTCAAATCATGATGTTGCTATGGTTTGGGGCAGGTTTATGGGGTGAGAAGGAGGAGGTGTACAGGCTGTAGCTTGTTATTAAAATTCCCCTAAGTGCAGCACAGGCTCCAAGGCACGCAACAGAAAGTATCTCAACCTGTGGCTGCAAGCATTACCTCTTTTTTCTGTTGTGATCACTGTTGCTTCCAGAGGTTCCCCCCAGCCCTGCCTGGTCTTGGCAGATGTCCGAAAGATGTAGGCTGACTCCGGGGTGAGATCTGTAGCAGTGAACTGCCTGACAGTCGAGCCAACCTCCACCGTTGTGAACTTGTTGGGGCTGCTGCTGGCCAGGCGGTAGGCAATCTGATACCCTGGAATCACAGCATCAACAGCAGACACACAAAGGGTTATTAGCATTTCATTTTTCTAGCAGGGACCAAAGAGCACCAAAACTAATAGCTTATCATAATTACTTGTTTAGCTCAGACCAGAACAAAGTAATTTACTTCTTTTAGTGTTATAAACCTCAGCCCTCCCTGGTCAGGCACCATAACTTACAAGGGAAATCACACACAGTGGCACACACAAGGGTCTACCGAATATTATCTGCCATGAAACTCATTTCACTTTCCATCCTTTATATCAAAAAGATACAAAACCAGTTTAATCTTTCCCGAGCATACTGGCATGCTTTTGGAAAGGCAAAGGGATAAAGTCCATGTAATTAATGTCAGCTGGTTGAGCCAGTTCAAGACAACGCTCTCAGCTTTCCACCCAAGCACGCTCACACGCTGTTCTGTCCTCTCACAGCTTCAGCATTGGCTCAAACTAAAGGTTCTTCAGCTGCAGAGCAGCTGGATTACCCAAACCGTGCAGCCTTCACACCACTCAAGTAAAAGCTTCCTCCTGCTTTTTGCACTTGCCTGTTTCTCAGCTCTCCCACCCCGCTGTAACTGTGCAGCGAGTGCCAGAACTGCCAATACAAGTATCCTCCTTCTGTCGTTCAACACTGCTGCCCTTGCCCACAGCCCAAGGAAGAAGGCTGCAAGCTGTGAGGTCCTGCTTCAACCATGCGGCACTTAATAATCAATTTTGTTGATGCCTCCAAGTGCTAACCCCCATTCCAACCTGCCTGACAATTAGGAGTTCACAGTTTAGGCTGTATTATTAATGATCCAACTGTGCAAAGTAGGGCTTCCAGAGTTCTCACGCACCACTAGCAACAACTGCCCCCCAAAGAGGATCTGCCAAATGTTCAAATCCATTCTGTAAACTCAGCAACTGAATCAGGCTCTCACTTCTAGAGCTCAACGGTAACTTTCAGTCCAGCTGCTGACTTCCAAAATCAATTAAAACCAGAACTGGTGAGGGGCTTTATTGCCCAAGCTGAATACAGTTGTATGATTAAATGCTTCATGGAGTTACACAGGGCAGAGGGCAGCCAACAAATCCAAATCAAACCAGCTGAAAACAAAACAGTCATGACATGAATCTGCCCACCCTCCGCTCATCTTCTGAATGACAAAGGTGTCTGCAGCACCTGAGACCGTCTCTTTCTCTTGGAATTAATACCTCAAATTAGACTTTGAACTCCCACCACGTTTTGGCTGTAACAAGAAGAAGAGGAGCCAAACCTGGTGTGCTTCGCTCGTGAAGGTCAGTGCATGAAAATAGAGGTTTTTATCTTACCTGTGGCTATTGGACAAAATCAAAGGGTGTTTATTTCCCATTGTTAATATGCAACAATTGCCACATGCCCACTCACAGGAAAGGCACAGAGTTCCTACACTCTCTTGAATGCATGCTGTACTTGTGTGTGGTGCACGCTGTCACAAACCCTGGAACTTAATTGGGATACAGATGGTATCAATTCTGGTGTGCTGACTCTCACAGTGCTGCTGACAATGCACCAGCCTTTCCTTGTCCTATTTCCTTTGGCAGCTCTTAGGGGATGTGGGGCAACAGCCTCACATGAAACAAATTTGATTGCACCGACACCTCAAAGAGTCACTTGACTTTTCTGAGTGCCTGTGACTTCAGCCCGAGCTCCCACCAGCTGGGGTTACAAACAGGTTTGGGTACAGAGATTCTCTGCAGTGCCTTAAAGTGTCCTGGGCACCATATCTGAAAATGGGCATCAGCAGAGGAAGGCTCCCAGCACCCGAGTGGGCTCAGCCCGTGCTGCCTGGGGTACCCTCACACACCCCAGCTCTTGGTGTGTCAGGTGAATCTCTACAGCAGCATTTTCACAGTTGGGTAGATTGTATTAGACTGCTAGATAAAAAGTGGCCTGATTTTTCAGAGCTCCTGAGCAAGCTTAGATCCCAGCAAAGTCTTAGGGTCTTACACTTGAAGGTTTCATTTTTCCACCTGAAACTACCTCCTTTTATCCCTGCACCAACTCTCCCATTACCGGTCCAGTATATTTCACCAAAGTATTTCTGTATCTTTAGTACTATAGTATTTTGATCTTTTTTTAAAGTCTACAGAAAGACAGGGAGCAATGGGGAGAAGGAATGGATACACTACATCTTCTTTTTGTTTATACAGATGTGAAGAACACAGGAGTGAAAACCGCAGTGCAGGATCTCAATAAGGGGGAAAAATAGTCAAAGAAAAGCACTGGGGGAATTTTTACAGCAGCAGGAAAGATGAAGGAAGCCGCAGCTAAGATGGCTAAAGAAGTTTGATAAAGGGACATAAGACGTAAAGAATAAGACCTGGAGGGAAAGAGAGAATATTGAAAGAATAGAAAAGTTGATTTATCTAGTTATTAAAAGATAAGTATGATATCTGGGACACATCCTTGTCGAGCAATTTCCTCTCTTTTCGAAACCTTTGTAAAATATAAAGTGTAGTTAAAATGTAAGGAGGGAATAGAAAGATAAGTATTTACTGCTACATGGTGGTACTCATGCTGGAAAGCCAATTACAAACATGCTCAGATTAGGCAAAGGAACACACACATATCTAGGCCATTATAACTTACACAAGAGTGGTTCCTTGGCTAGTGAAAAAACTAATTTAGACGTCGAGAAAGAAGAAATCACTTGTCACAGCCAGTCTCTGACAGGCTCCACAAACTGCCTTTCAATGCATCCCTGTGAAAAACAGTATCAGCTCTCACTGTCCTCTCCTACATCTGTTGCATTTGCTGACAGGCTGGGTAAACATCTATTTTCCAGGATATCTCAGTTTATACAAACACAGCCATCAGCTTTACATATTTCCTCAGAAACTCAGCACTTCCCTCGGTCTGAATCAAAGATACACAACCAACCTCTGCACCTGAACTCAGCTCACTCTTATTGCTGCCTACAACCCACCTGAGAGACACCCAGTATCTTAATTTTGATCCTCTCCATCACCTTCTTCTATTAGACATCTTGGGACAGACAGGATATGTACTAGCATAAAAAATACTGCTCGCTTTTTTTTTTCTGAGTGACACAGAAGACAGAGTATTTAAACTACAGCTTGGATAATAATTAGGGCTAATGCAAGATCAAAAAGATAAAATTATTAAGTTGATGAATTTCAGCAACAAGGGATGAGAGAAGACAGGAAATGTTAAGTGAAATCAAACGAGGCAAATCAATAGAGGTAAATGGAAAGTGTTCAAAGAGAAATTAATGTATGCTCGAGGGCTATAAGAGGCAATAACTGCAATTGCTGCAGTGAAGGAAGAAGGAAGCTTCCTTCCCTTACTAGATTATGACAATAAGATGTTGCAGATACCTTAGATTAGAAAACAATAATTAAAAAAAATATCAAAAGTTATTAATGATGGTAAAATCTTTAAGAGGTCATAAGAGCAAACTTTTTTGTGGAAGGACTATCTTATGAAGTGTGAAGTATCTGAATAGTCAATAACAAGAATTTGTTTTTTCTTGATTTTTCTTTTTTTTTCCCCCCATAAAGCATCAGATCCCAACTCTCTTCTATTGTGAGCTCTCTGCTTCATCAGGTCAAAACTGCATAAAAATGCCCTGAAAGATCAACTGTTCAGGAGTTTATTTATTCATTGAAACCCAGCTTATTTTTGCATTAGCATCTTTTTAAGTATTTTTTTGCACAACTGCAAGCAGTTCCATGAGCCACGCTTCCTCAACTCAATAAATGGCAACAGTCTGAGCTGCCTGTGAAATGTTAGGTCACTGTAACACAACCAGTGGATTCCCCAAAGCAAAGAGGCAGGGAGATGACAACACCCCATGAATATCAAAAAGCTTTCAAGCTCATCACCATACAAAGCCCTTCAGAACTGACAGCACCCGCTCGTGCAGGCCATGGTGCAGCAGAGATACAAACACACATTAATTTGTCACAGAACTTAGGGAAAGCCAAGTGATACTGGGAGGTTACGGTCTGCCTGGTGGAGCAGCAATCCAGTTTGTTGATTTTACTGCTTATCTCTTTAAGGGCCAGCGGGTGTGCAAATGCAGCCTAGGATCAAAATATGAATTTGCAAACATGGATTACATCCAATTTTGGTTCTAATTCTCAGTGGAGTTCTTAGACTCTTTTGCAATAAGCTTCAGGTAAATGCTGAATACAAGGATACCACGAGGAATACTAACCAGAGCCTGGAAGGATGTGAGCTGAGTTCCTGCATTCAGGGGAAGCTCATAGCCATGAGTTAACATATGCACATTAATGCATCCTTTTTCTGTAATGGTATTTGAAGGAGCTATGTTGGGTGCTAGCTGAACCGAGTGCAGAAAAGAAGCCAGAGCAAAGCCTCGGATGGTTAGCCTAACATTCCCAAAAGGAGAAATGGAAATATCTCACAGTCTTTCATGGTAAAATATTTAAACAAACAAACAAGTGGTTTTCCCTCTTGGTGCCTGCCAGTATTTCATCCTGCTAATCTCTCTCTGAAATGCTAGAACATGTTTTGATATAGATTACAAAAATGTTAGCTGCAAAGGTGCATGTATACTCAGAGGACAAAGCGAGCAGAGCAGGAACATTAGTTCAAAGGCTCTGAATATAAGTTGCTCTTGCAAAGCAAGTATTTTTTCTTTCCAATCCCACCAGTGAATAGAAGGGCACTGCGCAAAATTATGTTAACTTGTTTTTCCCAACAACTCTACTTCAGTGCACTTCAGTGTGGAGGTGACAATGGTGTTTTGAAAGTTCATTACAGTAATGAGATTTCAAAGGTGTACAGGCAAAAAAATAAACTTGTAACCTTTACTGAGAATACCACACATGAGTTTTTATCTATTTTTGAAGCACACCTCAGTTCTTAGGAAAGATTACAGAAGTACCCAGCATGAGTAATTTTTGCTTTTTCTCTCTGACATTGGCAGCTAACCACTTCTTCCATGAACCTCAGTATTTCTACTACCAAAAAAAATAAAAGAGCGAGAACCACTGAATAAAGACAATGGACTTCAAAGAAGTGGACTGGGGGAACTGGCAGGTAACATCCCTTGGGAAGGAATTCTAAGGGAAAAAGGAATTCAGGTTAGCTCACAGTTTTAAGAGAGACTAAAAAAAGGGTACAACTATCCCAGTGCAGACAAAAGATGTTAAGAGGCCAATATATTTGCTCACTAATGACCTGAAAATCAAAACTGAACTATACAAAAAGTTGAAACAGGACACAGGTCTAAGGGAGCGTATAAATAGACAGCACATGCATGCAGGGACAAAATCAGAATAGCTAAAGTGCAAAGTGACTTAAAACTTCAAGGGCATCAAAGGCAATGAGAAAGATTTTATAAATACATTAGAAGCCCGAGAGATAGGAGGACAGGTCAACTAGTGGGAAGAAAAGGTGAGCCCAAGACAGGTGAGCCAGAAAAGAACATGAGGCTGATCCCTCTGTTGCTTCATCTTCACACACACGAAAAAGTTGATGCTGACTAGATACTTAACACAAATTAAAAGTGACAACAATATAAATAGGGATGTAGGCTAGAATAGAGAACAGGTTAACGAATATTTCGTTAAGCTAGATGTAATCAAGTCAGAAAGGCCTGATGAAATTTGCCCCACAGTGCTTATATAACTAGCTGGAGCCATCTCCAAATAATAAATGATTATCTTCAACAACTTGTGGAGGACAGGTGACATCCCAGAATATTACTGAAGGGCAAACAGAGTACTCTATCTTTTAAAATGAAGGAAGACAGACCAGAGGAATTATGGACAAATCAAGCTAAAGTTCAATACTCAGAAAGATCCTGGAAAAAAAATGACTCGACATGTAAGCATCCATGAGAATAATAAAGTGCCAAGGAACAACCAATATGCATTTGTCTGCAGCAAATAATAAATATCAAATAATCTGTTTTCAATTTTGACAGTATAATTGGCCAGCCTTACTTCAAGTGAGGCTTTAATATGATTGCACAGAGCCCCATCAAAAGCAAACAGGAGAAATGGAATCTAAGAAAAACACTGCACATTTTGACTCGAACACTTAAAAGTCAAAGTGTTGTTATTGATAGTTTGCTAACAAACTGGGAGGACATACTAAGTAAGCTCTCAGGAGACCTCATGAATGTGTCTGGTTCTGTTCAACATTTTCATTAATGACCTGGCTGATGGAATTGCCAGTCCACTTGCAAACTCCAAAAATGAACCCAAATTGTGAATGGCTGTGTGCACTTTAGAGGACAAGAGTGTCATTTAAAGTGATTTTGATGATGATGAGCAATGATCTGGAATCACTAAGCTGAAATTCAATAAAGGCATCTGTGAATTATCACACTTAAAAAGCTTAATGTCCATATAAAAGAGGGACTGACTGACCTGGAAGTGTATTGGAGAAAAAGGGTAGGAATTAATAGTGGGTCATAAACCCCCCTAGTTACACCATTAGTGTTGCAAAAAAGTCAAACCAGATAGTCTCAAGTATTCTGGGATGTGTTACTGGGCATGGACTGTACAAGACATCAGAAACAACAATCTACATGCTGAGCATGCCAAGCATCCTTTAAACCCTTCTCTTTTCCTTCCAACCCTGCATTTGTTGATTTTATCATCAACATAGTGGCAATGAGTAAGAACCAGCTGAGAAGGGGACGCATTGCACACAGCATTCTGCAAAGACAAACAAAAGAGTGTTCCTACTCCACCTCAGCAAGTAAGGCTGACAAAGTGCAGCACCATGAGACATTGGAACTCATCAGGAGAGCAAAATCTCTTTTGTACTTTCTCATAATTCCTATCAAATGATTTTTTTTTCTCCATAACCACATCCTGTGATTCAAATCCCAATCTCTGCTGAGAGCAAGTTCTAGGACACACAGTTCCTTAGAAAAAGCAACAAATCAAAGCCACAAGACAACCTGGAAGCCAAGCTTCCTTGAGCTGCAGAGGAACCCCGCATGGACGGGTCTCTGACAGCTCACCACTGCCAAGCTTCACACAGACTCTTCCTCGTGCTCAGAAAAATCCCCACAGCACCTGCATTCAAATCCCATTTGATGATTTCCCAGCATCTTCAGGCATCAGGATCACTTTAGGAAAATACACACCTGAGCAAACACTTTTTGAGTCCTTGACTCGAGCTTTAAATTCAAGGTGAGACCAGTCCTTTCATTAAAGGGGTGCCACCAATGCTGTAGTAGTTGAAGTAGGCACCCTCCACCCAACAATGAAGGCTGTAGGAAATATTGCTAAAAGACTACATGCAAGTCTGAACGATGGCAGTGAAATTAGAAGCAGAAAGGCCTCACAGACTGAGATCGAAGCAAACCCTGCTTTGGTTTTCAGAATGGAGAGACAAATCTTTACTCACCAGCTGGAACTACTGTAAAATCTGTTTAACATCAGCAGAGAACACAAAATTGCTGGGTAACCATTAGGTACTTTGATTTTAGAGGCAAGAATAGGTTCTTACACTGTAAAAGTCTTCACATTCTAAGTACAAGCGGTGGCTGCTGTACATACTGCAAAGGCAACACAAGAGTTGTGAGAGCAGGAAGGTAAGAAGGACTTTCATAAATTCCTGTCATGCCTTGTTGCCTCTATTTCCCTTGATGAAAAGCTAAACATGAGTTAACACCTTGTGACCTGTCAGACAGCATTATCCAAAGGAAGCAATAAAATGGAAGCACACATGGAACTGAAACATTGGGCATGTCTGGCAAAGGTGAGTAGGAGAAAGAAGGGGAAAATCCAGCTCTTGCCTGCNCTCCACTCCCTTCATCATGTTAGTGACTCTACAGGTTGGGTTTGGCCCAATAGCCAACCAAACAGGTTACAAACTCAAATGTAGATGGGAAGAGAGACAATTCAAACACAGCGCCATGAATGATACGTAATTCTGGTTCAGGAAAACACACACCATGGAGCCAGGCAGACTTTTTCTCCTCACCACAGGGTTCCATGTCTCTCAGCTGACACCAACGTACTTTCCTTCCTTTAGCCACCAATTTGCCAATGTGTGGCTTCTAATCCAAAGTGCAAAGGGAAGGAAAACCCGATAGCTGGAGCTCGCTCTGGCCACCAGCTGGGCTGGCTGCTCCCTCTTACCTAGAATGATTCCATTGGGCTCCTCTGGTGGCTGCCAAACAATCCGTACAGATGTCAGCCTCACCTCGGGGAACACCAGCCTCACGGGTGGCCCAGGGGCTGGAAGAAAAAACAGAGCTCATGCTAGCAAGCATTGCACGTCAGAGGAATCACTAGTTTTCTGCTCAGCTTGCATACAAGACAACCCAAGCCATATCTCACCAATAAGTAGATGATTAGGAGCACCTACATATGTACATAATATACCTTGATTTTGAAGAATCCTGTCCATGGCAAGGATTCCTCTGAGCAAGATGCTCTGACAAGGGAGTTGTGACCTCTGTGGGAGGTCTCCCAGCAGCGTGGTGGGGAGTCCCTGCGAGCCTGGATACACACTACAGAGCAAGTCACCAAGCTGCCTTTACACAGAGTTATGTGTCAGCTTGATTCACTTCATACTTGTTGGAATTGAATATTATCTCCTCTCTGGCATCAGAACCAGCTTTGAACTGCCTTCTGATTTTCACATGTGCATTTTAAAGACTTAGTTCTGAGCAGGAGAAGCTGAGGCAGGTGAGATGCACATTAATACAGATGGCTCCTGGCCGCACTGACCATCCCAGGTTCACGAGGTGAGGAGATGCTACTTCATACATTAGCATCTACAAAATTTCCCTTTCAGTGCAAATTCCACCTGCAGTACCCTTGATGATACTTTTAATTAATTTGAGCCCAGAGGAGACACAACATATTTATGTCAGGGGTATGGAGATGGAAGAGCAATTTGTATTATTTGCCAACATGCACTTAAGGAGGGAACTGCTATAATGGGGCTGTCTAAAACAAACAGTTTTAAATATTTCTCATTATAGGCCGATATGTACCTTTCAGTGAGTGCTTTTTCTCTCCCCGCAGAGTTCTGCTAACAGTAATTTCTCTTTGTTTCCTTTCAAAGCAAAGCCAAGTCCCCACACAGGCAGTGTGCTGAGAAAATGGCTAAAAAACCATCAGGGAGCTGCTGTCCCTGTTCCTGTCCCTGTTCCTGTCCCTGCATGCTCTCACTCCTTCCCTGCACTCCATAGAAAATCTCTTGTTAAGCCAGGAATCTGAATGTGCTTTCAGGCCAACCAAATTACCTTAATGACATTGCTTATAGAAACCAATATTGTGAAAAGATTTTGATAAAAAAAGAGACTTTTTTTTGTTTAGTTCATTATCATAGGAAGCAATAAACAGAAGCCACTCACACCCATATTAACCTTCACTTAATACTGAAAAAGTAATGAAACTAAAGGTAACTTTAGCACCTGCAAAGCCAAAAATATTTCAAGAGTTGAACTAAATTTCTGTAAAGCTTCATCAGCAGGAAAGCTCCCAACACACACCGTGTGTTCAGACAGCACAGGGGCAAGGGGCTCACTTGGGTTCCTTCAACACATCAAACTATACTCAGGAGGTCCCTGAGCTCATTTTCTTGACTGAAGGCAGCTGCAAAAGGAAGCTGACGTGATCATCTTCCAGGGTCAATACCTTATTCTTCTTGGAAAAAGAAAATGAGAATGGATTACTGAGGTTGCATATTCCACAGCTCTCCTCCAGTCCAATCAGATTCAGATTTGTTTATTGCTTTCAATTGCAGCACTCTTTTTTTTTTTTTATTTTTAGAGCATGATTGAACTTCAATACGAATTTATATTTGGGCTCTAAAAATTGTCTTCAATAGAAATTGTCTACACCGAGCAGAGCACAATTTCAAAAGTTTTTTTTCTATTCATCAGCTGCAGAGAAAAAGGAAACTGGGGACTCTGTTCTCTCTGTTCTGTGTTTTTGCTAAATCATGAGCTCACAACCAATAGATTAGTGCTGAGTTAGACCAGGTAGGGACCAAGTCATTTAGGTTTGTAGTTGGAAAAAAAACCCAAAAAATTCCAAATACCTTAGTATAGGTTGTTGTCTGCCCTAAAAAAAAGCAGTGTTAAGAGGCTGGATCAAATATAAGACTTATTTTGGTAACCTTTAAACTTACCATCATCCTTGGTTCTTTCTATAAGTGCAGGAGAGCTGGGGACTCCATCTCCAATACGAGTGAAAGCCAATACCTGGATCTCATATAGGGTGTATTTCCGCAAGCCAGACAGCAGGAAGGACTGCGTGTGGTTACCCCTTACCAGTTGGCTCTTTGGTTCAGAGTCTAAATCTTTTGCTCTGAAAAGTATCTGCAGAATAAGCGTAGGCAAAATGCAGAAAGAAAAAGATTGTTACAAGAGGGGTATGCATTTTAGATTCCTCCTTCACACAAAGTACAAAATTAGATTGTATTCACCAATCACCCATTTCAAACGCAGCTTCTCCAGCTGACTTATGAATAATATAAATATCCAGTAGGTGAATAATAAATAACAAATGCAAAAACATACCCAAGTAATGCATTAAAAATTAAATAAGCAAGAAACTCCACTGCATACCTTGTAACCCAGGACGAGACCATTCTGCTCAGACTCGGGGACCGTGGTCCACGTCAGAAGGATCTGGGTTGAGCTCACGGCTTCAGCAGAGACGTTCTCAGGAGGAGCAGAGGGAACTGGAATCACATGGCATCACCAAAAAGCAGAAATACATAAGACATACCAGGTCATTTTGCTTCATCTGACCTTATTAATGTTTATAAATACATTAAGGGAGAGTGTCAGGAGGACAGAGCCAGGCTCTTTTCGGTGGTATCTAATGATAGGACAAGGGGCAATGGGTATAAGCTGGAACAGAGAAGGTTCCACATAAATATGAGAAGCACCTTCTTCCCAGTGAGGGTGACAGACACTGGAACAGGCTGCCCAGGGAGGTTGTGGAGTCTCCTTCTCTGGAGACGTTTAAAACCTGCCTGGACTTGTTCCTGTGTGACCTGATCTAGGTGATCCTGCTCCAGCAGGGGGAATGGACTAGGTGATCTTTTGAGGTCCCTTCCAATCCCTAACATTCTGTGATTCTGTGATCTCCCTATCTGCTTGGGATTGTTCCAGAATCCCATAGAAGAGTATTCAAATCCAGGAAAGACTGGAATAGGTTCTAGACAATCCTTTCTTCTCTCGTTTTCATTCTACATCCTCCTTATATTTCAGTCTGCTTCACAATTTCTTGCCAGTTCATGTCAGAAATCATATCTGTAAAGAGCTGAACACTTAATACTAATCAGTGTCTACAGATAGTAAATATAGATAGATATGAACACATCAAGTTCTATATATTTCCAGTAATTAGAAACAAGTTTAAATTGCTGGACTCCTACAGAAGTCTATTTCCTAGTATTTCTTTCCCACACATTTTATTTCCCTATGCCAAAAGCCAGAAATCTTTCTGAATGGGAGTTTATCTTATGGTACGATCTGTTCTAACAAGAAGTTTTACGCCACCCTGGCTTCCTATATTATCTGAAAGGAAATTATAGCATCTTGTCTGGAGTTAGCAATAATTTCAACCACCGGATTGCACTCCCGGTTCCATAAGAAGTTCTTTAACCTCTAAGCCTTTTGATTATGTGATAGTGCTCAACATTTGCAATCCATCAATTACAGACGGATACATTAACGCAAGGTGTATTTTCATGGACTGATACGGTGTAAGTGAAAGATATGCCTATTTCATTTATGTTGCAAAATTGGCTCTTATGAAACTAGAAACATCATTAGAACTGATGGCACAGGAACACTGTAATTTTCTCTGACTCGAGAGAAAAGCAAACTTGCATTTTCTCATGCCATTAAAACTCTAACTGCTGCAGAACAACCACACAACTGCAAGCTTTTGTAGGCAAGCTTAATAGCATGCCATGTTAAGCAAGCAGAATTTGAGGCTATTTTTAAGAGTTCACATTTTAAGCTGCCCTTTTGCATTTTTTCTCCTGTGGCATTTCCAACATCTGAAGGGGACAGCCTTTGCTAAAGCACGCTACACCTGTCAGACCTCAGGAGAACATTTCACCAAGTTATGTTACACAAGCACTTATGGACAGTAAGGCTTGATTAGGTCCTGAATATATCACAAAAAAGAGCACAACTCTCTGCCAAAAGCAACGCTTTCCTGGCTGTCTGAATGAAAGAAGAGATGTGCTGTTTTGAAGGCAAGCTCCTGAAGCTCCTAGCAACATGAACGAGATAATGAGTATGACACCAGAATTAATACAAATTGAAAAAAAACCACACCGCCCCACACCCTTGTGCACTCAAGGTTAACCACAGAGATAGTAATTTCTGAAACAATTTCCCTGTTGCCAATTATTTGGGACATGAGAAACAGAGCACCACCACACAACACTGCAGCAGACTAAAATCCAATTTTTTTTTCCCCTCCAACACTAAAATGTCTTTTTTTAAAAAAAACAAATCTTCTCCTAGATTTATCCCCCACAAGGACATAATTATGTTAAAGGAAAATAGATTGCCAAGAGCCATGAATGTCTTTGGATAGATGCCATAACTTTATCTCTAGATCTCCACAGAGAACTATTCCCACATGAATCCCTTCTGGAGAAAGAAAGGGTGGAGGTGAGTCGCAGGAAGCGAGGATGTGTGGAGGAAAGAAGCCCTTTCCAGCCACATTTATTCATATTTTATCTGGTTTGAAGCCTTTCAAGAGAGAAAAAGTTTCTTTATTTTGCAAATATTTATTTTCCTCTTTGATCAGCAGCCACAAGATTTCTCAAATTCACAAAAGGTGGAGGCTGTGCCCGGGCTGGCCCCGTGTGTGTGATTGCTTTGAGGTGTGTGTCCGATCACACTGCTGGCTGGGGATTCGAAAGTGAACAAAGGAGAGGATGGTCTGGCTGAAGGATTTATTAGCCCAGACTCCTCTTAATTGCCACTGACAGCCAGAGCAGCTAAATGTCCCCTCTTGCTAGAATCTAAGTCCAATGCCTAAATGACAAAAATCCCTGTTCAATGAGTGTGCCGTAATTCTCCGGTTCTCGTATTAGCGTTGAGAATTTTATTCTAATATGGATGTATGAATTCAGAACTTGCAAGTGATCTTATGGATCTTACTGTTGCCAGTCTTTTAACAAGTAACAGACTTTGATCGACCCTTTCAGAATGAATTGAAACGTAACTTTCACTTCTCCGACCCCTCTCCTCTCACAGGATACTGTGATTCAAAGAAATTATAGTTTGCTAAGACTAATTAGTGGCTTGAGTGAGGCATATAGATCCCTTCTTCCTCTGCAAGCTCCCTTCTCTAATGCTGGTTTCCTTAACTATTGCATTGAAGACTTTGTTACAAGCTCCATAGTCGAGTTCTCATTAGTAACCTGCAAGAACACTACAGAAGCCAAGCAACAGTGTCCAAAAAAATCTCAGAGCTTTAATGAAACGAACTGGAAATACTGGAATTAAATGATGAGCTAATCCAGCAAACTGCCAGCTGCACGACGTACTCTAGGAGATCAAATGTAGGGAATTATAGAGTTACTGCCACTTTGCACTAGAACTTCAATGAGAACTCAAGTTTTAAAGGTTATCCGTGTTGGCATCTAAGATCATGCATCTTCTTTCTACATCTGACATAGCCATAATTGATACATAGCAAATGATGCTGTTTTATGTCTCTATCTGGGCCAAAAGCAGCTTTTAATAAGCTAGCCTGTATTCTGGCTTTCTAAGAAAGCTGGATAGTGGGATGCAGCAGTTCTCTCCACTTCTGCAGCTCATTTGAGCTGAACATTCATCACTGGTTTTTGAAAGTAAAAATTAAAGTGGCATATTGTGCACCTGATGCCAATTAAGAAGCACAAATTTAGAGCAAGGTTCGTGGCGAAAGTAGCATAGCTGCAACACAAAACCATTTTGCTTATAAAATTAGATACCACAGGCCAAATCCTCAGCTTGTATAAACTGACAAATACCCACAGTGATATTGGATCACATTTGAATCATCAAGCAATGCTTTACACACCATGGTAACTGCTTTGTGAAGGTCAGCCTCTGAAACACCAGGAGATTGATCTTGGCATAGACAGGTGACTGTGCTCATGTAATACCTGATTTTGTAAGACAAGAATACACACTCATGCAGCTTCATATTAGGAGCCCAAAAAGTATTAAGGCACTGGGTTAAGGTGTATTTGAGATAAATTGCTTGAAAATAAGTGTTTGTATCTAAAAGGTAGCAGCCCTGTCAAGGTTGTTCTAATACATTAGAGGTCTTCCCATTTTCTTGCTTTTTCTATATTGTGCCTGCTTTCATTGTCAATTTATTGAGTGGAAATTGAGCTCGTTACTCTGCAGTTAGTCTACACTGTAAAATTTAATGAGTTATTTAATTTCTAACGTTATAAAAACATTTTGGATTGATAAAAACCTGTCCTGTTTAAAAATCCTACTTCATCCCTTTCCATCTTCAACTGCTTGCAACGCTATCCCAGATTTGCATTTTAGGGTTTCCTAACTGGTTTTCAAGCTGGGGTTATTTATTCTCTCATCATTTCTCTGGTTTCAATATGTTTGATATTCAAGAGCTTCAGAAACCAGAGAGTACCAGTAATGGCACGCTCCTTTATTGTTAGCATGTGTGCTCAGCTATTAGTGACACGATCACACATCCTTGAGTAAACACAAGTGCTCAAGTACAGATTTATTTTCAATTTACAATTTATTTTCAATAAAGATTTTGGACCCCAGTGGCCACACTATCCTTAGATACCGTGAGCTGATTTAGCACCCAGGCTCTACCTTCTTTGGCTACTTGACAGTTTAAAAGACAGACCCGTGAGTTCTGCCAATGAACCCCCACGTGATCCTGACCAAGGCACCTCTGGCCAGCTGTGAGGGATGCCCACAATCTGCAGCACCAGGAAAAACCAAATTCCCTAAGACCCTGTATCTATAAAATGGGAAAAGAAATATTTAGGATACCCACTTTTAAAGTACTTTGGAAACATAAGTGATAAATAGGCTTTTTTCTTAGACTTCAGAAGTTAGACCTAAAATTGCTTTGACCTTTCTCCCTGGTATTAGATATCTTTTATTTGCATTTTAACCCCATTTGACTGTGCATACAGGTTAACTGCAGATTCCCTGGAGTTCTCTCATGCTGCTATGCCAGCACTTCTATATTCTAAATCTAAGAAGATACAGCCAAAAATCTGAGCCCTGACTTGCTCTATTCAAAAAAAATCAGATGTTAGTATCAAAGAAAACACATGGAAAAAACCAAATGAGTCTTTATGGCCTAGATCACAGCTTTGTGTTATTTTGATCCCAGTTTCTATGTGCCTCCTACAATCAGTTTCAAGTCAACCTCCTTTTAATACCGCGAGAGAAAATGCCAAATACACAGGTAACCTCTGATCTTTAGATGCTGAGCAAGAGCACTATAATCCTGAGGTTTTATGAAATCACTTAATCTTAGTATTTACTACATATCAAAAGAAGTGTTTGAAGAGCAGCAGAAAGGAGAATGTGGAGAATGTGGTATCTTTTTATTATGATACAGAACACTTCAAAACTATTTTGTCTGGGTCATGCTATCTCTAGCTCTAGCACAAGCACACCTTGTTTAAAATACCACTGGCAATAGTTTTCCAATTACTACTTCCCAAAAAGCAGCACTTTAAGAGATGGGGATGACTTTCTCCTCAGCTAGTTCAAAGGATAGTTATCTGAACCAGCAGATAAATCCTGCCCTGTACAGCATGGTCACGCTTCCCACCAAGTAATGCTGCACAGTACAGAAATACAGAATGTGTGTCTATAAGTGTAGGGATACATAGGATGAAATTCCAAAATATTTTTAATGAAGAAAAATAGGAAAAAAATAATAAGAAAAAAGATCAGCGTTGAACCTTGCATAAATACACTTCATAAAGAGCTTCCATTATTAAACTTTTAAGCCATGTATGTCATCCATTTTGTTATTCACTCGCAATATACATTTTAATTTATTAGGTGAACGTAGGGTAGGTTTGGAAATAGGTTTTGTGGAAGTTACTGGCCAAAGAGCAGCTTTTTCAAGATGTGTCTTTACTATTGCTACTAAGCTAACAATCATTTAGTGCTTCCTGAGATTGAAAGTTTGCCTCTGGTATTTGAAGTCTCTATGCTAGTATGGACAATTCAGCCAGACAGTACAGTGCTTGTGCTCCAAGTCTATATGCAGGTTATGTCTATATGCAGGTTATGTCTATAGAGCCTTGTATACAAAATTTTAGAGGCAGTTTTGAAATCGTATCATCAAAAGCTTAGATAATTATTTTATTTCTACATAGGTAATCAGCTCTTGAAAATAACTTGTACCCTTTTAGAAATACTTAGTGCTGAAATTAAATTTCAGATAACCACAACTGTGAGAACATCTGGCCGAGCCTAGAAGCAGACAGAGAAAGGGGAGAATGAGGGACAATGGGATCCTGGGAAGGGAGAGGGAGCATGAGGGAGCTGCTCATCCAGAGAAGGCTTTATGGAAGCTGCTCTTTGTGGGCCCATACTGCTGCCAAACAAGGGCAGGAATGGGGAGAGGTTTTCTTTGCTTGAAATAAACAACCTGCAGGTTTATGCATGAAAGCAGGGTAGGAATAAAATAAATAACTCACTCCCTCAAATGTCTACATTTCTTTTTGCATTCACAGAATCACAGAACGTTAGGGGTTGGAAGGGACCTCAAAAGATCATCTAAGAGCAGGATCACCTAGATCAGGTCACACAGGAACGTGTCCAGGTGGGTTTTGAATGTCTCCGGGCATCTAGAGACATGGGCAGAAAATGGTGAAGTTCTGAGCTGTGTCCTTCACAGCAGACGTGGTGCTTTGACTTACCAGACTCCCGTGTGCGACCTCTCACTACTTCACTCCACGGTCCTGCCCCGATGGCATTGAAAGCCTGGATCTGCAGTTCATACTCTGTCCACTCCTCCAGATCTTCAACCGTGAACTCTCTTTCCAAGCGGTCATTGATAACCTTGGTCAAGGCTGGAGACTGCAGATCCACACGCCAGAACTTGATCCGGTACCCCACTGACTCTGGGTTGCCATTATACTGTGTGTCAGGGAGGGGCTGGCAAATGACAAAGAAAAATACAATATTCCCATACAGGGCTTTTCCAAGCTATATACCAAGGCTGCCTGGACTCATATAAGGCCATAAGAATGCCAAAAAAAAAAATCTGATTTTCTGTTCTTTGTTTCACCATCTCTACATTTCTGTGGTGCTTGAAATTCTCTTTTAATTTCTACCTTAATTTTGATACAAATAGATATGCTCACAGAACTATGCCATTTGCTGTGGGCGTATCAACAGAGATGATATGAATACAATATATTTCAGAGCTTTGTGATTAATTATGGAAATGAATGATAAACTGCTGAAGCATGTGACAAATTCATTTATCGTACATTTTTTACTTTTTTTACTGACTCTCTGCCTACTCATTTATCAGCAGAGATTTATTCTAGTATTCTAATTCCCCAAGCTATTTCAAAGATTAAAATATGAAATAATTAGCCTACTTCATGAAGTTTATAGAGTTTTTCCCCATAAAACTAACTACGTGATGCCACAGATGGCTGAGACTCGGTTCTGAATCACTGGGAAAGTTTGATACACATTAACATTTCACAGCTTAGAAGACCATATCCCGCAGGCAAGCAGGGCTAGAACTGTGACCCTTATTCTGTAGGAAGGAAGGAATTCCCAGCTCCCAGGGAGACACAGATTCACCTGCAGGTCTTGGAAAAAAAGAGATTAAACACTTTCAAATACTGACGTTATTAAACATGAAAAAGGCGTTATCGGGTCATTTTTAGCTGTGGCTGTTGCTCCTCCTGAACCCTGCACAGTTTGACTCATGAAAAACAGGCTTCCACAGCAAGGAAACACAATCTTAAAAATGTTTTAAAGTCTCTTAAGTCAACCTTGAGTTAATTTTGGCAAAAGATATGCAGGTCTGGACATAATACAAAAGGTTTTAACAATGTTGTTCACATGGTAAAGGTATGAGAGGGTTATGTGGGTCCTATCAAACGAATAGCAATGGATAATGAGGTGACACCTTCAAGTTTGATGTTTTGATCTTGCAAGGTTCAGAATTAAGTGCAGAGTTCCATTGAGAAAGTGGAATTATTCCTTTCTGACGGCAGAAAACCCTCTTGTTTCTAAGCCTGATTTTCAGTTCCAGCCATAATGAGTTTATGCATGGAAAAGCTAACATTTGGGCAAAAGGAAACCTGTGCTTCATCAACTTCACACCACAGTAAACTCAGTGGAAAATCCTGCCTAACAGGGGAGAAGAAAAACCATTCTGGAGCAGGTTAATTGCCAAGTAAATCCCAACGTGGCAGCTCTGCGGGTAACCGAGACAGTCAAAGGGGCACAACAATGTCATCAATCACTGCATCTTCGCTATTAATCATTCCTTCACACAACTCCACACCCTTTCACATGAACATAATCTTCCTACAGGAGTGTAAAGTGCAAACTTTGCTGCCTTTGAGCCACAGCTCGGTACTTGCAGGGTGATTGCCAATGGCCAGAGTGCACCTTCTGGGGACTGTTTTGTACAAAGCAAACAATCTAGCCCTAGGAAACTGCAAATTGGCTCAAGCATTATATTCCTGTCCCACATCTTGACCCAGACTGTGGTACTAGAGAGTCTCAAAAGCCAAGGTTTTACACACAGGCATATATTCCCCTCTAGAAGTGGCAGAAATAGTGGCAGTAGGCAATTTGTGTGATTAATAAGGCACTTAAGGTAAGTCTCAGATTTCCGACTATTCTGGAAAAGGAAATAACTTTGCTTTATGCCAAATGCAAGGAAAAGGCACTTTGGAGTGCTGGCCTGACCCCCTGGGGAAGCAGCCACAGCCCCAGCACCCGGGTCCCCACTGCCCCCCAGTTCCTCCTGGCTGGCTCACCACCCATCGCAGCCACAGGCTGGTCTCGCTGGCCGTGCGCACGGTGACGCTCCCGGGGGCAACGTCTGGAGGAGCCTGCAAGGTCTGGATGACACGGGAGGGTTGGCTGAGGGGGCTGGGACCCACCACGTTCACCTGCCTCATGCGGAACCTGGAGGGGAGGAGAGATGCAGTGCTTGCTGTAACAGCTCAGCCAGTGGGATCTCTCTTTCCAGAGGAGGAAAAAGATGGAAGAAATACAAATTGGGTCTTTCTAAATGTTCCGCAAAGGTCGTCGCATGCGGGTCCCCTCTGTATTCACTGCTGAATGCTTTATGGTAACTGCTTTCAGATCCTCTCAGGTATTAAAAAAAATGAAAATGAGATTAGCTTAGGGTCTATTAGAAACTTAGGTATTTGTGTGAGAAAATTATGTTAATTATCCCAAGCCTGATGAGCTTACGCTAGCAGTAAGTGATTTTCTCTCGCAATGCTTGTACAATACATTCAGAAAGGTATTAAAATATCAAACTTCAGATATTCTCATTCCCTGTCAATATAAAAAATATACTAGTGATAACATTTCCCCTCAATTACTGGTTGAAAGAAGCTGATTTATCCCTGTGCTGCATTTTCAGCCTTCCTGCACAAGAAAGATTAAGTTACTTAATATGGATATGCGTCTTTAAAAAATACCCTGTCTGCTTGAAACCATCTCTTCTACAATAGAAATCCCTATTGGGTCACAAAAGATTTAGAGAAATCTTTTTTGCAGGAAGCACAAAATAATTAAGACGTGCTGTACATTTCAGATACTCTCTCCCATCATAAGCAATTACAGGTATCCAGCACATAAATATATGACCTCTTCATACTACACACTTAATTTTGGGGCCTCATGACTGAGCTTGGGAAAAGGGTGAGCTAGTCAATGTAGCAGTGTTTATTTATCTGCTCTGATCTTCCTAGAAAATGCATTAAAGGAAACACATTAAACAAATACTGTCCCTGGCACAAAATATAGGAAAGAAACTGGCTGATAAAGATGTGGTCTGATAATTAGCTCTCATGGTGCATTTCCTCAGTGAGCAATGACTAAAGCTGACCAGAGGACAACAAATCCATTTGGCAACGACCTTCTGGGTTTCAAAAATTTATATAGAATTGCTCCACACTGAAACAAACCCCAAAAATATCGTATCTGTGCACGCATGAGAGAAAAGAACTAGGCAAAAATCAAGGAGCAGCTTTAAGATGGAAAAAATCAGAGAGCTGGAAGTGTGAAAGATCTCAGCATAACTGGGATCACTCCATAATTCAATGGATACAAGAGAGAAATGAGATGTAGCGGTAAAATAAACCCAAAAATTTAACAATAGAAAAAAATGCAACCATCCCAAATTCCTCATGCACTTCCTCATTATTTTTTATCCCGAAGTCATTTCTCCAGACACCTGCCACGTGTGCAAGTCTTTCTTATTTCTCATGGACAGTGAATGTTGAACTCTGGTACAACCTGCACTTCACTCTTCACTTCTGCCTTTTCAGCTTGAAGGATCCACCTTTATGAGGAGAGTAAAATCTTCTCAACCTGAAGATAATTTTCATAAACCTCTGCACTAGGAATCTCTGCTCCAGCTCAAAAATTTTCAAAGAGCTCATAGTAAAATGTTTAGCTCTTGAGGATGAGGTGTAAAACACTTCAGTGGAGAGGTTGTGAGGAATTCAGTATGTTCCTAGGCTTTTGACTAAGGGAAGAAAATTAGTGTACCAGCACTGAATTGGTTGTAAATGATACAAGCTCTACTTGGTTACATCTACTACAAGCTCACAACAGCACATGGGCTACCTAATAGCCCCTTCAGCCAGTGCAAAATGGACAAGCTCCTAGTAAGCTGATTTAACACTTGCCATGGTATCTCCTTGCAACCAGCAAGCTATTTCATGCAAGTATTTTTCATTAGGATTGAGTACCTCAAATTCTCAAATCTTGTCTACACTGAAGCAACGCATCATTTCAATGGAATTGATCTAAAAATCAATCTCGTTTAACTGGGGTGCACCCATAATGTAGGTTCACTTCAATCACTTCAAGCACTGCATTTATCTATTAAGCTTAAGTTGGTAAATTCTTATAAACAAAGGTTTCATCTAAGTGATGTTACCAAATTAAGCTAAATCGATAAAACAATGTTAGAACTGATGTAAATATGTAATTACAAGTTTGCAGCAGTTTAACTACAACTGATTTGTCACTGACTGATGTTACACTGGTGCACCCTTCAGATGAGGGAAATCACAAGATATCAGTTACTCATAAAAGCCTTTCTAATGTTACAAACTGTAATGTATGAAAACTACAATTAACAATATCAGGGAAGTAATTTCAAGCATAAACTATGAAAACAGCAAACTTTCTCCCTTTTGTTCAGATTATAAAACACAGCCAGATGTTTCTGATTAGAAAAGCTGTTCCATGCAGCTATTGACTCATTTTTTTTCCATGCTGCAACTAATTACCTGCTGTTCTTACCTGTAATGAGTGTAAGGAGTAAGGTTCGGTACCTCCAGCATCTGAGCATCGGGTTCATTCTCCACCTCACAAAGACTCACCCATTCTTCTTCATCACCCAGTACACCAACCTGTACATGGGAAAGGTAAGAAGGAATACAAAGTAGAAAAAAAAAAAATTAAAAAAATGTAAAGAATTCTATATATAACCTCTTTTGCAATGTGTGTCACCACAGCAGTGGAAGGACAAATGTTTTAAATACATATTATTCAGTTGTTATTCACTTCTTGTTATTTGTAAAGCAACAACACAGCCAAGTTAGCCAAGTTTCTTTGTACCTGCTGGGACTTCATTGGGATCCTCTAATAAGATCTAGTCCAGAAAAACACCACGAGAGCGTTAATACCCTGTTCAATCTTGCTGCCACAATACAAAAGTATCAAGGAATAATATAACAAAATGAAAAATAGCCTTGATAATAACTCGCAGGAACTGATGCATACCAAGTAAGTCTCAATGGAGGCAAAATGCCACAGAAATGAAGACAGGGAAACAAGAACAAAGAACAAAAGTGTTTTAACCTCATCTGCTGTTCTGCACTTAGACCAGACTTTTCCATGTGCAAGCCTTTGTATTAATTAATCACAACATGTTGCCCAACACAGCCCCTCAGCTCTGGCAGCGTTAGAAGGGACAAAGTGGTGATGAGAATTGAGAGCTTTACTTTCCATATAGCTTTCTAGACATAAAATGAAGATAGATCTGGTCTTAAAAGGTAGTCAACAAGGGATGATAGAAAAGCCAGAGTCTGACCTGGCACCCTGGAGGAGGCAGCATCAGCAGGCAGGGTTGTGGAAGAGCCACAGTAGGAGTGTGGAAGAGAAGAGAGATGGTAGATGGCTGGGCTCCACTTTGAAGATTCACAAGTGCTGAAACCCCAGGGATCTTAGCCAAGACTCCCTGATAAAATTCCCTATCACCGTGCACATTTACTCTGGCGTTTCACCCCTATCATAAAGGACACTACCTGTAATCCAATTCACTCATCCTATCTTGGTATCCACCATCACAGGCTGAAGGATATTAGAGGGTACACAGGCAGCTATTCCCTTTAGTGCCTATTTACAGACTTAAAATCCATGAAAATGCCTAATCCTTTTTTAACCTGCTGACACTATCTACTCCCCCAGACTGCTGTGGCTACAAATTCCAGAAGCTCACAACCCACTGTGTAAAGAGCTATTTCCTTTAATCTTTTTTAAACAGATCCCTTACGAGTTCTCTGTACTAGTTACAGCCACAGACACTGTCAAAGCACTCGATAGGCAACGTAGCCCAAAGTACCCAGCATACCCCAAGTACTTCAAATAGAAAATTAAGTTTCCTTCACTCTTTTTTTTTTTTTTCCCCTCCAGGAGAAGCAGCCTGATTTATTTATAGATGTTTTAGTTCTTTGCTCACCCAGGACTTGATGTGCTGCATATTTATGTTTGTTCGTGAAGAAATGACACAAGGAAAATTAGGCCAAAGAAATAAGTTCTGCATTGCACTGTGGAAAGAAGCCTCTGTCATCTTCCTAGCAGAGGACTTTCCTCTGGTTGCACAGGTCTTGATGGGCATCTTGAGTCCTGTCAATTATCACGGACACTGCCACACACCCAAAGACATAAAATGGATGTCAGTGAAGATTATGGGCCTTTTAAAATTCCCAGACCCAACTGAATGCCATAAATTTTAGTAATGTCCAGGGATGCAGAAGCTTAAAGGAAGCAGGTTGACACTGGTAAAACAGAACAGCCTAAACTGGACATAGAGAACAAAGACATGATAAAGAGAATTAAAAAAAACAACCTACATGAACAAAGAAAGGAAGAGAGGGTTGATTTCAATCAAGGAAACAGAGAGCACCTTTTAATAGAAGTTTTTGATTAATACTCTAGAAAGTCCACAGTAAATGCTTCTTTTTGCACAACTCCTTGCTCATAACAGCATCACCTCAAAGTGCTGCAGTAATTGTATAGCAACAATCCACAGGACTTTGGAGGCTGCAAATAATCTCCAGGAGTGAGTTAGTCATCTTCTGGTATTCCAGGAACAGTAAGAGCTTTTTAGAATATTTCTTGCATAGCAAAAGAACAAAAAAAAGACCACAGGTTTCAATTGTGATGCAGCAGCAGGCAGGTCATTAACACACATTAAGGACCACATGGTTCAGACCCAGAGGCCCACAGGGCTGTGAACAATTGACATTGACTCCAGCTTGAGAGGTGTCCAAAACCCCCTGCTTGTTTTGCAGCTCAACATTTACCAGCTGGCTGCAGAAGTGGAAATATGAAGGATCTTTTACTGACTGAGAAGCAGCAAAAGCTTCTGTCTGCTCAGGACTATGGCAAAGGCTATCCCAGGAGACAGCTTTCTGGCTGGGAATGATCTCCCTGGTAGGAATGATGGGTGCAGCCCATAAGGAAATGGCAGAGGCCAACCAAACCTGGCATGTTGGGTGTTCCTAAGATTCAGGGGCCAGCTGGTCATCAGGTGGCCACTACCAGTATTGGGAGATGGGGGACCCTGGGCAAAGCAGCAGCACAGAAAGTCCCAATTAACCACGTTTATACTCATTTTCCATGGAAAGGTAGTGATAGAGGGGCATCAAGAAAATCAACCATAGGCATAGTTCTGCAATTCAGCAAAAGATTTTAAGAAAAATAGATTGGGAATTTGCTTTAGTTAGAATAATACCTTGGAATGTTCCTAGGATCTGGTGCCAGCATTTGGGAAACTAACTCAAAGGGTTAGATCTTCTACTGGAATCAGGAGTATGTTTTAAGAGAGTGCTGCTCACATGGGGAGTTTTTCTAAAGGAGGAGGGTTGAAGTGTGAATGGTTGTTGGGTAGCTTGGTGAACAGCCTGGGGACTTCTGCATGACTTCTGACTTGCACAGCCAAGCAATTCTAGGTCTGTGTTACTCAAAACATGTTTCATTTATTTAGCAATAATCTCAGAAATGAGTCTAGGAAGAGAACCTTCAGTGATAGACTTCTGTATTTTTAGCATCTGCAACATCTATAGTAGATTCCAGTTTCGGGCTCTTGGAGGAAAAGGAAATTATTTTTGCTGAAACACTCTGATGTCGGATCAGAGGAAATGTATCAGTTTCAAGCATCAGAGCACAAAGGGATTCCTACGGGGCAAAAAGAACTAGGGGCAGTGGTAAGGATAAAAGAACCCTTTGAGGGGCAAGAGGGTCCACTGCGAGCTGCTCTGCATAAAATAAAGCTCATTTAGAGGCTTCTTTCTTGTTGCTGTATTTTGATTAACGGTGTATGCAAACTTCAGAAAAGGATTATGTTTGTTGACAGATGTACCCATGAATATGTGTGGTTTAGGAGTGTCGGGGTTTAACCTCAACAACCACTAAGCCCCAGCAGCTGCTTGCTCACTCCTCCCCTCTCCCAGTGGGATGGGGAAGAGACTTAGAAAAAAAAGTTGAGATATGAACAATCAAATAACTAAAATGAAATAAAATATAAGACTAATAAGAATAACAATGAGAAGAAATATAACCAAAAAAGGGAGAAATAAAACCCAAGCAAAGACAAGTGATGCACAGAGCAGTTGCTCACTACCCACTGACTGATGCCCCAGCAGTGCTCAGCTCCTTCCAGCCAGCTCCTCCCAGTTTATATACTGGGCATGATGTTTTATGGTATGGAATATCCCTCTGGCTAGTTCAGATCAGCTCTCCTGGCCTGAGCTTGTGCTCACTGGCAGAGCACAGGAACCTGAAAAATCCTTGATTTAGGATAAACACTACCTAGCAACAACTGAAATATCAGTGTGTCATCAACATTAGAATCATAGAATCACTACGGTTGGAAAGGACCTCTAGGATCATCAAGTCCAACCTTTGTCCAACATCTCCCTAACCACCAGACCATAGCCTCAAGTGCTACATCTACTCGTTTTTGGCCCCCCTCCAGGGATGGTGGCTCCCCCCCCTCCCGGGGCAGCCTATTCCAGTGCCTGACCACTCTCTCAGTAAAGAATTTCTTCCTGATTATTCTCACAATAAATCCAAACCACAGCACCATACACTCTATCCCAGTCGAAAGCAGGACAAGGAGGCAGATGAGAACACTAACTACTTTTTTGTTACTACGGGTATAAAATCTCCATTAGAAACATGCTCTGCATCTTAACAGCTCCCCGTACAATAGGGCCACAACCCCCAGGAGGCCCCAGGAGTGCCACAATAAAAACACTTGTGTCTACTGAGACATTTCATATAATTCTCAATAATGATCAGTCATCACAAGTTAGCACATATTCTTTCCCATCTCTCAGTTATTCCCAAGGCATTACGTCAATAAGAGGGCTTATTAATTTATTATTACAGAAATCAGACAGTATAAAACAATATTGGAAATGATGTCAGAATCCTTTACTTCTATATGCATTAGTTTCTCCATTTCTAAAAAGGAAAACGTTAAATGTTTTATAAAGCGACTTAAAATTTTCTGATGGGATGCACTATATGAGCAAAGTTGCAGAACTTTAAAAGAAACCAAAAATAATTAAAATTGGGGATGAGAAAATAATTTGCTGTCATATTCTGTAAAGGACAAAAATGCTTCCAAAACTTTGAACAGTTATGAAGCACTAACTGCAGGAAAGGAAAACACTCTGTTTCTGTACATTACAGAGGTACCCTGTGTTCTACTATAGTTCAAGGTATGTCAGAGTTTTCATTATAGAGGTCCATAAGTCACATATTTGAAATCGCTCTGGGAGAAATTCAGCTCACAGGATGTCAGCCTGGGTGCAATTTTTTTCCTTACAAAATCCTTAAATCGATGCAGCCATTTTTGATTTAAAGATTGGCAAAGGCATAAAATTGTCAGAGTTTCAGACACTTTATTTACCAGCTCTGAAGTGAAAATGACACCAAGAGAATCACCCTGCACAATGGATGAATCCTATCTGGGTCACCAACTCCACTCGCACAACCAGATAAATTCTCGGCTAAGGTTACAACGTCTTTCCCAGCTCACAGCTTTACAGGCAAATACAGCAAGAATGCTTTAAAAGTTTTACTACTTTGAAACTCTTACCATGATATTCATAAAAAATCTCTCTAAAAACAGCAGAAAGGCTTCAAGCAAAAACTCTCTCTACTAGCACATATACTCATGGCTCCATGACTTGCAACACCTCTTCGTAAGGGGTCTTCAGCTGTTCTACAGGTCTTCTGGTGTCTGCACAATAACATTAGACTGAGAGAGTTGGGGTTGTTCAGTCTGGAGAAGAGAAGGCTCTGAGGAGACCTTCTTGTGGCCTTCCAGTATCTTAAGGGGGCCTACAAGAAAGCTGGAGAGGGACTTTTTAGGATGTGGGGTAGTGGTAAGACTAGAGGGAATGGATTAAAACTAGAGGAGGGTAGATTCAGATTAGACGTTAGGAAGAAGTTCTTGCCCATGAGGGGGGGGAGACACTGGCACAGGTTGCCCAGAGAGGTGCTGGAAGCCCCATCCCTGGACATTTTTAAGGCCAGGCTGGATAGGGGCTGTGAGAAACTTGATCTAGTGGGAGGTGTCCCTGCCCATGGCAGGGGGGTTGGAACTAGATGATCTTTAAGGTCCCTTCCAACCCTGACGATTCTATGATTCTATGATTAATTACCAGAAAACACACTAAATTCAGCTGAAATTAGCCCAGATTTTCTAATCAACCACTGGAAAGCTTGATGCTATGGTCTGAGCACCCATCAAGGCACAGGCAGGACGATGTCATTTATACACTTCTGACAAAACCCCAGGAAAAAATCCAGCATGGGAAAAAGAAGTTGAAACTGTATTACAGCAGACAGAGAGTGCAAACACAAAACCATGTGAGCAACAGCAGGGATTCATAGTCAGTCTTGGTTGCAAATTGCCAGAAAAAATATCTACAATATATACTCTAACTGCATCTGAAAGTGCTGGATGATTGGAAGGATTTGCTGAAATTCTTTGGGGATGAACATGTTACCTGTGAGTGTCAATGCCACAAGACAGTTACTGCTGGTCCCTCTGAACAAGCATCAGCAGAATCTTTATATTATATTAGACACTCTTCTCTTCAGACTATACTGTGTGTAATGGAAAAACAATGTTAGAAATATTTCTAAAATAGCATTGGTACATTTTTTTAGCTCTCTGGAAATCCAGTTTCCTCCAGTCCTCTGAGTCTAGATGGAAAGGTGGAAAAGAAACAGCCAAAGAAATCTCTTTGGAAGTACAGAACGTAGCTTCACTAGAAACACAGAAATGGGATTTTTAATGTTTGATATTGCAGCATCTACTGACACTAAAATCTTAAAGACCTGATTCTCCTCTCATGTTCATTGACATAATTGAGAATTAGTTCCACAGCGGCTCCCATGATTTTACATCCCAGCACAAAAAGCAGAAGCCAAGGCCAGATGTACAAAATTTCATGTCAACTGGAATTCCCAGCTGTGTTTTTCATCCAAATTGTTCGTGAAGTAACAGACTTCAAAAATGGCACTTAGCCAAAATGAAATACTTGGAACATTTTCTAGACCTGCCCTTATCAAGGAAGCTTTCTACCACACGAAGGAACAAAGAAGGAAAACATGTTGGTGGCACATTGTTTGTGTGAATATAAAACAGCTGAAGTTTGTCTGTAAGGACTCAGACATTCAGAGTAAAGGGTATATACAGAGATAGAAGAGAAGACACAATACGTAGGGGATGTCCAATGCAAAGCAATCACCCAGCTGTACACACAGAGGACATGACATAATAGAAGTGCATGATAGTACCATGTATTTGTTGGCCATGTTGTGAACCCACCAACAGCAGAGGTAGAGCACAGAGGGAACAGACCTGTGTGGAAGATCAACCTAGTTCTCCTCCTTCCAGGAGAGATCAGGCTGTAAAAGGTCTTTGTAAACCAAAACATATTTTTTCCAAAGCTATTAACTGTTTTCAGCTACTCTGCACCTTGTTGCAAACATTCAGAAAGGCTAATGGTAAAAAAATTTGCAAATGCATGGAGGTGTAGTCTCTGCACCTGCCTGGACAGAACCTTTATTCTCTAATTGCAAGGTACACTAGAACATACAGATGAGAATTTTATAGTTAAATATGACCCTGTCACTCAGCAATACCACCTGTTTTCAAACCATGGTATGTAAAACCACACCTTAAGTGGCTTTTAGTTTAATGCTAAAGCAAGAAACATTTAACAGTGCTACTAAAAGCTGTATATGGGCCAGTTAATGAAAGATCCAGAGTGAAAAAAATCCTCACTATATTTGTGTTTAGAAAATACCATTGTAGATTGAGTATAACCAGTGCCCTTCAAGTTGACATAGTCCTAAGGAACAATTGTTCGTCTATGATAAAATATGGATGTTGCAACAGTGCATCCCAGCACAGATCCCTGCTTAGAACAGACTACATGAAAGGCAGGAGTGAACATTGGGGTGTCACTGGCAGGGCTTTTGTGAGAGCTTGTGTGTCTTTGAAAGGCTGCCAGAAAAAACCTGAAGGTCCAAGGTTGCTTAGATCCAAGTCAGGATAGAGGCATTCCTGCCCTCGTCTCTGCTCCCACTGCCATGTTCTCATCCCCTCTCCTTGCAATGTGCTCTGCTGATCACACACAGCCTGCACAGAGAGTTCATCTGTCTCAAACTCATTCATTCTTGGCTGGATCAAGTCTTGTAGCAGCTCCAGGTATGATCATACCAGGATCAGTGTATGCAGGAGTAAGGAAGCCTTGGTGAAAGTGACGGGGATGAGGAGAGGGAACGGGAGCAGGACAACAAGAGCTCTGGTTTAGATCTGCTAAAGGTGGTGTGAAATTGCACTTGAAGAGAGAAGGAGTTTGAGAGGAGTGCTGGCAGAAAGGGGCTGTGAACAAAGGATTATATGCAGCTGTCAACCTGGAAATAGGATTTGCTGTGTCCTTAAGGAGTCACCCATTTCTCTGCATCCTGAAAAGATGTTTGTTAGTCATGTAAGCATAATTTATTTATTTTCTTTTGTTAAATCCACTTGAAACAACATTTCTTGTTGTCCCAAAGCTAAACGGTGAGCTATGGTGCAGAAGAAACTTGCAGGGTAGCTGTGGTGAAAATCATAGAATCATTTAGGTTGGAAAGGACCTCTAGGATCATCAAGCCCAACCTTTGTCCAACATCTCCCTGGCCCCTAGAGACCATGTCTCGAAGCACCACATCTACTCATTTTCTGAACCCCTCCAGGGATGGTGACTCCACCACCTCCCTGGGCAGCCTGCTCCAGTGCCTGATCACTCTTTCAGTAAAGAACTTCCTAATATCCAATCCAAACCTTCCCTGGTGCAACTTGAGACTATTACCTCTTATCATTAGTTACTTGGGAGAAGGGACCAACACCAGCCTCACTACAACCTCCCTTTAGGTAGTTGTAGAGAGCAATGAGGGCTCCTCTCAGCCTCCTCTTCTCCAAGCTAAACAATCCCAGTTCCCTCAGGTGCTCCTCATAAGACATTCTCCAGACCTCTCCCCAGCTTTGTTGCCCTTCTCTGCACCTGCTCCAGCACCTCAATATCCTTGACAATGTCTGTCCAGACTCCATGAAGACTGGCTATGCTCCTTCCCCAAATGGAGCAAATATTGCTGGATCCAGGCTCTAGCAGAACCACCAACCTCTTGACTTTTCTGACAATGCATGAGATGTTGATGAGGGTTTGTGAACAAGAAAGATTCTCCCTCCTCTCCTTGCACATGAAGAATCCTTCAACCACTATATGCACCTAGGGGTCTTCAAGCACGCAGATGAAATTCCTGGTAATTATTGCAGTTTTAAAGCATTCAAATTTATTTCACTTCAGTGGCTTTCTGCAGCTCGCAGAATTAACAAATTCCTAGAAATATCACTGTGGTGCTCCAGCACAAAAATGTTTCTCAGAATGTGCCAAACCACCATGTTATAGGATTTCAGTGTTTAATTCTGCAATATGCAATAATGTGTATGTAAATTGCACAAAATGTACCAACTTGTTCACAACAACCTCATTATCAAGTGAAGTGATTGTATCAACATGTCTAAGTGGTGACGGTGATTTAAGAAGTCCAACATTTGGTCTTAAAAACAGATTATATTATTTATAAAGATCTGTGGGTGGAAAGGAAGAAGCAAAGCTCATCTGTCAGGAGAACAAATGAGGAATATATAACTCCTCCAAGGCATAATGACAGCGGAAAGAGGGATATTGTTTAAAGCTGATGAAGAAGAGAATTCATCCTATTCATATCTAGAGGCCTGGACAGAAAACCTCAGCATATTCTACTACAAGATAGAAAAATACACTCAGTCTTGTGAATAATGGTACCTTTACTGTTCAATGCAATTTTCCTGTACTTCTGACTCTCTAAGATAATAATTCCAGGTTTGCATCTGGTTTGAAAATACACCTAACAGAACCTAAACACAGGTTTCAAGTCCTTTTTAAAATAAACAGATGGATTTAAGCTCTGTTGTATGTGTTGCTTATGATGCATCTGGTGCTCTTCTGAACATAAGCAAAGCTGCTTTATAAGAATCCACGTGGATTTTTTAAAGGACAAGCATTCTCACATAAATACATTACATCATAGTTTTCTTTTGCTCCTTTCTACACAAGTTACAGCATTCATATGACCCTTTTCTGACTGTGGCTACCACACACATACTTCTCAGCTAAGCCTCTTGACCTCCCTTGCACTCCAGCCTTTCCAGGACCTCCTGAACTTTTGCCAAAGAGCTTTCATCCAAAATTAAACAAAACCTGTAATCTAAACACCAATTCACTTATCTAGACCCTTTTTAACCCCTCAGAAACTTCATTAAGAGCTTTTTTGTCAGGGACATACCTGGCCTTCAACTATCCACTTGGAGATGGAGGTTTTGCCATCATACCCTGGGCGGAACTGGAGCGTGGCCGAGCGAGGGCTGATGTTGGAAATCACCAGGTTGGATGGAGCACCTGGAAGTTCTGAAGAAACAGAAACATAAAAGAGAGGTGGGAATGCTCTTCATCTAGGGCCCAGTAACACAGGGTGATGTTCAGTGTTTCAGCATGTAAAATACCTTGGTAACAATTATAATAGAGCAAAAGGTTGTGGGGTTTTTTTTTTTCCTTTTTGTATTACCTACAGAATTACTATTTCTGCTGCTCTGAGCATGCACCACATTTTTATAGATCAAACAAAAAAAAGGAGCCCATCTAT
The DNA here is from genome assembly GCA_013401335.1 of Brachypteracias leptosomus. Classification (NCBI taxonomy): domain Eukaryota; kingdom Metazoa; phylum Chordata; class Aves; order Coraciiformes; family Brachypteraciidae; genus Brachypteracias; species Brachypteracias leptosomus. The sequence goes on along the minus strand of VYZX01023850.1, from coordinate 24,974 downwards.
GGAATTACAGTTATTATTTTAAAGAAGTTGCATAACTGCCAGAGTGTGCTGGCTCAGGGAGGAAGGTGCTTCCCAGCTCCAGATCTGCCAGTCACCTAATTCCACTCTACTTCTGTTTCTATAGAATTAAATGACAGTAATTTTTTACTTCTTAATATATTAAAGTTTTATGTACTCTAACTAGAAAAAGACTCAAATTTTTGAGTAGTGTGTGGGGAAGATTTTGTGATTTTTATATTGACCNTATACTGGATGAGGGAGAGTGTTGAATTTTAAAACCAAAATATAAAATACATAAATATTTATATTTATAAAATTCATAAAATACATATTTATAGTACACATATATACACACATATATATTTATATTATATATTCATGTTATATTTATACATTTACAAAATATATATTTAAAAGTATATAATATATTTATATAAATATCCTCTTTTTTTTTTTCCTTTTTGTATTACCTACAGAATTACTATTTCTGCTGCTCTGAGCATGCACCACATTTTTATAGATCAAACAAAAAAAAGGAGCCCATCTATGGAATTACAGTTATTATTTTAAAGAAGTTGCATAACTGCCAGAGTGTGCTGGCTCAGGGAGGAAGGTGCTTCCCAGCTCCAGATCTGCCAGTCACCTAATTCCACTCTACTTCTGTTTCTATAGAATTAAATGACAGTAATTTTTTACTTCTTAATATATTAAAGTTTTATGTACTCTAACTAGAAAAAGACTCAAATTTTTGAGTAGTGTGTGGGGAAGATTTTGTGATTTTTATATTGACCTATCATAGATGGGGTTTAAAGGGCATCTCTGGTGCATGAATGAAGTAGATGAATTTTTTTTTTTAGTTTCCATTGCAAATAAAGAGGGTGACCTCTATGAGGGAAAATCTGCAACCTCAATCAGATCTTTGCCTCACATCAGTCAAGCTTACAGCAGCATTTACATTTTTAATATTATCTGAATTACCAACAAAAGCAAGCCCAGGAGAAAGATTAAATATAGATTGTTTAGAATAAATTCCCAATAGCACCTGCATTTATAAGTAATGGAAATCACTATTATAATCAGTAATCATTCATTATGTTCTAGTATATGCAAAAGCAACAGGCAAAAAATGGGAAGCTTTTTGACATATATTTCAAGTATGCACGAATACACAATATTTCTTGATTCTTACTGAACATTTGTGGGAACTCTGATCGATAAACTAACCCTGACCAAGTAGGATAATACCGTTATCTGGCTAACAACAGGGAGCATGGCATTGATCCAGTCTACAACTTGTCACAATTACCTATGGTTAGGGAACAGAAAGGCAAACACACTTCAAGAAATACAGAAAAGTTCAAAAATAATGGAAAAGGTAAAAACAGGATTACCATCAGTAATGTACATTAACTGCTCCACTTTGGAAGATTCTACTTCTATAACCTACACATTAACTGAAGCTGCTTGTTTAAGGTATGGATTGGCTTTTTAGTTTGTTTTCTATACTGGATGAGGGAGAGTGTTGAATTTTAAAACCAAAATATAAAATACATAAATATTTATATTTATAAAATTCATAAAATACATATTTATAGTACACATATATACACACATATATATTTATATTATATATTCATGTTATATTTATACATTTACAAAATATATATTTAAAAGTATATAATATATTTATATAAATATCCTCTCCTACAAGGATAGACTGAGAGAGTTGGGGTTGTTCAGTCTGGAGAAGAGAAGGCTCCGAGGAGACCTTCTTATGGCCTTCCAATATCTTAAGGGGGTTACAAGAAAGCTGCGGAGGGACTTTTTAGGATGTTGGGTAGTGGTAGGACTGGGGGGAATGGGTCAAAACTAGAGGTGGGGAGATTCAGATGAGACGTTAGGAAGAAGTTCTTCCCCATGAGGGTGGGGAGACACTGGCCCAGGTTGCCCAGAGAGGTGCTGGAAGCCCCATCCCTGGACATTTTGAAGGCCAGGCTGGATGGGGCTGTGAGCAACTGATCTAGTGGGAGGTGTCCCTGCCCATGGCAGGGGGGTTGGAACTGTATGATCCTTGAGGCCCATTCCAACCCTGACGATTCTATGATTATAAAAATTTACGGGTGCCAAATGGTACCTCAGACAATGCAGCAGAGGATTACCTCCTCCCAAATCTTTCTTAGGCCACAACTCCCAAATCTTGTAAATGAGATTTTACTTTCATTATACAAATGTCCTCTCATTGGTGACACATTTATGAGAGAAAAAACCTTTCCCTTTTAACATAATCCAGCTGGTTTTCCCCCAAAGCAACACTTTCTAAATTGATTCAGGCTTCATTCTTATGTTACTTTGTAAATGTCAAGAGATTCTCTCTTGTATCCACTTTATTACTTCGTCCATTCCTTCTGCCATCCCTAAAACTTCATTTGTATTAAACTGCCTCAACTTTCTGCTAATTTCAAATTGCAAGTGTGTTCATGCTAATGTTTTAATCTGTCCTAAAAGTTAAATTTAAATTACACATTAAAGAATTACAATGCTTTCCAAATAAAAATATTTTTATTACTACCAAACCAAAATAATTTGTGATCTTGGGAACACAGAAAAATGAAGAACCATCCTATTTTGACTTGTTTCACGAAATTTAACCAACCTGGGGGGACACCAGAAGAGATGGTGGAGGAAGTGACCCATCCACTGCCTTTTGCAGTCACAGCTGCCACCTCGATCGTGTAGGTGGTGAGGGATGAGAGCCCCGTGATCTTGTACTCCAACGTCGTGTTGGGGAGCGTGCGGGCAAGGCGAGACTCATTCCTGCCATACACCTCCCAGGAGATCTGGTACCCTGAAAAACAGCTACACCTAAGTCAGGGGTCCATAGCAGTGGTGGGGTCGGGTTTTAGTTCCAAAGAACAGTTCTACAATAACCCAGAGACTGGTAAAGTCCTGTGTCTGCAAGATTTCCTTGTGGTCAGTGGTGGTATGGCTTGTTTCTTACTCTACTCCATTGTGGTCACCTTTTTATAAGCAGGAAAAAAAGCTGAAGTAAACACTGGCTAAAATACACAAGTTTTTTTCTAATATTGTTACTTCCAGTAAGAAATTGATGTAGGTATCCCATGGGGTATCATCTGCCCATCAGATTACAGATGGGAGAGGACATGGAGTCTCAAGGCTCTTTTTTCTACAACACTATAGAGCCTGCTATGAAATGGTTAGGAAACCTGGGGATAATCTCACAGAAGGGTGGATTTTCATCCTGTGAACTCTACAAAGCAAACAGGAGAGAAACACTAGAAAATATAACATCTTCTCAGCAGCTAAAATAGCTAATTAAAAATCTATATGTGCTTAGTGGGGCTACTCCTTTTCCAGGCTGGAGTAACCTTCACCGCTGCGTATCTAGAAATACTTACAAACCTGACAATAACAATCAGGCAGGAACATTGTGGGAATCTTCTAGGAACTGCAAAACCTCTACTCCCCACTGCTTGTTCCTTGCACAAATCCTTTAGCAGGGTGAATCATCCTTTCTTTCAAAACCATAGTGTAGCCAAGGCATTGTCCAACACTGCACTCACTCTGACCTCTGTATTATTCTCCTATAACAGCCAGGCTTTCCTTTTTATCACTTTTATAACCATTTGCCTTCCAAGAACTTTTGAAACTTTCTACTGTCTGATTTGCTCAATTTTACCTCCAAATCTGCTTGTCCTCCTCCTGCCCAGTCCCACTTTATTCTCGTTTGAACCCATTTGAACCTCACTGTGCCAGTCTCCGGAGAGCGTGTCTGAAAAGTTTGCTTGATTGCATCTTTCTTTGTGATTTGACTCAGGGGAAAAAAAAAATAAATGCACGTAGCTCTTGAATGCCTGTGAAATGGAAGTGAGTGAAAAGGACTAGCAGAAAGGAACCCCTCTGAGTGAGCCATGCATGAGGCAAGCTGGCTAGAGAAACTCCCTACTGGGTTCCTGTTCCCATCATCTAAAATGAAGAATTCAGACCAGTTGGAAGGCTTAAGGGTTTGGGTTTTTTTCTTTTTTAAAAAAACCATAAGCTGATTAACATATACAAATTGACTCAGCAAAATATCTTATGGTATTGATCAACAGAGATGGCAGATCGATCATCTCATGAACTAAAAGCATGGGGAGACAAATATTTCTGTGAGAGTTTGAGATGCTCTCCTTCCTCTGGTGCTACCTGACATCACCCACAGAGATTCCTGTTAACTTATTTTTGCATGAAAACGGGCTCAGAGTACTCACATAGTCACGAATTATGTTTCGGGTGAGGGGGCAGTGATAAAGAGAGGAGATATTTCAACCTTTCCAGCTCGTCTGACTATGAACTGTCTTAGAGGAAGGGAAGAAACTCCTGAATGCTCCTCTGGACACAGTGTCTGAATGGGAATTCAGTAATTTACCAGTATCCCAGAGACACTGTGGTGTTTGTATGCTCTCTGAAAGGGCTTGAGAATCATTTACCAGCAATCAGTTTCTGTAGCACAGGTAAGATTACAATCTGTATGAAGATTTGGACAAAACTTAAGGATTCTATTAATAAAGGGCAAAGAGAAAGGTGGGCAATGACTGCCCACTCAATTTGAAGCTCAGTGAAGAGGCATGAAGGAGTTGCAAACAGAATGATCACCACAAACACCCCTTTCTTTCAAAAGTTGTGGGTGCTGTGTGTTCTACACCTGGCAAGGTGGAAGAATGAGAAGTCCAAGGAAGGTGCAATTGTGCCTCTCCCCACTTCTGAACAGAGGACACAAAACCAGCAGCCGTGTCCTCAGCCAGCAGAACATCCATGTGCAGCCATGGATAGAGCAGAGGCTGGGCAAGGGCCATGCCATGGCTCATCTGTCTGCCCAGGAGCTCTGGATGACCCTGCTAAGCCTGCACTGAACCCTACACATGGACTGGCAGAGGGAATCAAGGAGTATCACCTCAGAATAAAACAAAATGGGTTGCTCAAAGCAATAAATAACCAGAAGAAGACAAGCAGAGGACTTTTAATGCTCCCTCTACCCGTTTGTTGCTCACGAATAATAGAAAGTTTCATCCACCATGCAATAGGCAACCTTAAGTGACTGAGATACCTTCTCTCCCATCTAGATAAGCTCTGGATATACATCAAATGTTGGTGATTATTCTTTGAACATTTTGTATTTTCTCCCATGTGACTATAGGGATGAGACCCAGCTTTCCCACCCATTAGGAACATAGTCTCTGTTTTTATTTACTGAAAAAATGCTCACTGCGAAAAAACATCCTGAGTTCACATGCAAATTGAAGAAAAGGCAAAGAGGCAGCATTTCCTGCTGGATAGTTCACTCCTGAAAGGATGTTTAAATTCTAGTCACACAAAAAAATGCAAACAGAAAATACATACGTCGATACCGAGCAGCCACTGAGCCCGATGTAATCACCCATAACAAAGAGGAAAAAAATGCTGAAGGAACAGAACAACATCCACTGTACCCCCAAGTAGCACTTAAGCCACAGTGACTGACAGATGGGCAGAACTTTAGGACATGTGGTTGGTAGAAAGGCACTTTCTGTTTTAGAGATGTGATCAGTGCCAGAAAAGTGCACGGGGGAGTCCAGCCAACCTGGGTTGAGTGTCTCCTCTGGCTTCAGTGGCAGCGAGAGCAGGAGAGGTGCCCCAGAGCCTCCTCGGATGCTTTGGCACTACCCCCTCTCCACAAAACGCTGCCTAACGGAAACTAATGACCAGAGGAGTTTCAGAAATAATTTTCTGTTGATCTGGAGTAAATTCTCTACAAGGGAGCAGTACACCCAATCACCAACTGTCCGTCTCCATCCAGGTCCTCATAAATCAATGTTTACTGAGAGAATGAGGAAGACACTGAAATTTACAGCAAGAGTAATGGGCAATTTCCCAGAGCAGGTTGGCTGCTGGCACCACCTTCCATTCCTGCCTCCTCCCAGCTCTGCCGCACAGAACAAGAAGGTCCAGTAAAGATATCAATGAGCAGAAATGATGAATAATTGCCTCTCCCAGCAGCCCTCTATAAACCTTCGAGGTACTCAGGGCATGAACAATTTTTCTGCTCTTTTCTTCTATCCCAAATGCAATTTACATCATTAAGGACATTTCTTTTTCCTTACAGACTTTGCTGGCCATTTTTACACTGGTGTTTCTTCATGAACAATAGAGCTTCTTGAGTTAATCCTTTCTGAAACAATTTGCCCCAAATATAATATGGTCCATCATCGTGCTCCACCAGGTTTCAACCCATCCTGGGAGGCAGCAGCTTGCTTCTAGCAAATCAATTCTGCAACACTAAGAACAGTGCTGCTAACTTGTGCTTAACAAGGATGAGTATTACATGGTCTTACTTAGCTGGACTTGGGTTTAGGTACCTAAATTCAAGCACTTGGGCCTGATGGGTTTGGCCATCCTCACTGAATCAATGCTGCTCTGCTTTCAGAAGTCATTAGTTTCTGTTCTTGAAACACTTAAATCAATGCATATTCCAGGAAGGTTACTATGGTATAAAGGCATAAGATTATCTGCATAAGGACTCCACATGTCCTACAAACAGCATGGAAGGCACATGGACAAATGGTGCACGTTAGATACACAGAGAAAACACTGAGAAGTCCTATCAAAATAATTAGACCTGACAAAGTTAAAATGCTTCAGAAAATTAGACTGATATTTTCTGGAGGCCAGAAAATCTGATGTTCTTAACTCCTAAAATCTATTTTATTTTTGCAGATTATAAAACAATTTCTTAAAGAAAAAAATAAAATTAAACATTTCATCATCGGTGCTCCCAAAGCAAAATATTTTGATCTATATGAAATTATCTTCTCCCTACCCAACTAGGATTTTTAGCTCCAGCAATTTAACATTTGGGACCTTGCACTTCAAAACCTTGAAAGCCTTTGTTAAATGGAATGTCCGCCCTGTGCAGCTGTAATAGTTTCCCATCTGAAAACAATATTGCCTCTGCTGATAAGAACTAGAGTTCTCCCCAACTATTTATATCTTCCTTTATGAAAAAATAATGAAGTTGTTGATGTTGTATCTAAACTGGCATACAGTAAATAGATAAATAGCTTGTCAAATGGCAAGCTCATCAAAGAGAAACAAGAGAGTTCTGAGCCCTTGTGATGGTTTATACAAAATTAAATAATGACATGCAAATTCTATCAGTCAGTCCAGTCAGACCACTTGATCACAGATGAAGGATACTGCTGATCTCAGGCTTGGTCTTGATTGTACATCTTAGCAACGTCCACCTAGATTGTGCAGCTGTAAACTGCACGTAGGAACCCCCCACCTTTGGGGTAAAGGGCAAACACCGTCTCGCAAAGTTTCAGAAATTTAGTAACACAGGTGGAGGTCACAGAAGATTTAACAAGACCAGAAGCTCCACGGGGAGCTGATTTCTAATACAGGTTGCCTTTTCAGTGACCACAATCATGAGCTGCCAGTAATTGGAGCTGTACTTTCTATAATATGCCCTAACTGACATTTCAATTACCCAAAAGAGGCACCAGAACCACAGTAGCTGGTTCTCCCTAAATGCTCTATTACGCAAACATTTTTTCACTGCAACAAAGCATTCCACCCCACACACACTTATAAAAGAAAAAAGGAGATAGCAGCTGATACTTGCCTGTAATGATGCCATTTTTCTCTACAGGTTCTTGCCAGCTGACCTTGAGAGACGTGTCCAGAATCTCAGTGAAACTCAGGTGTCCCACCGCTCCTGGCTCTGGCAATCAGGAAAGGAAATCTGTTAACAGGAGAGCCCCACGTACTTTTGATCTGATTCACGTGGCAAGGTTAGGGCTGAAGAAATAAAACACTGAGCTGGGGCCAAGGGAAACCTGCTGGAAACATCAGTGAGAGCTGCGGGGGAGAGGGGAGAACACAAGGTGTTAAGAAGCATTCTGGCTATCATCACATAAATTATTTTATCCGGTCATCATCCTAACTGTGCGGAGAACTAAAGAGAGTGGCAGCAGGAGACTTGCACGCAACTTGTTCTCTGCCCCCCTTCTTCATCTAATCTAATTAGAACAATCAAGCTGGCAATCCTGGAAGGGACTGTGTTTGCTGTTTCCCCTCAATGACAGCGTGGGGTGTTTACCTGTGCTGCTGTGTGTGCCTTATCTGGCCTTAAGTCTGTAGCAACACCACCGACACCCCCCTCACCTGGAAAGAGCCTTTAGTCTATGCAAGGTGAAAGCAAGGACAGAGTCACCGAGTCACTGCTTGGATAGAGTCTCTCAAAACAATTCTAAAAATGTCCAACGTAATGGCAACTGTCTTCTGTAAAACGAATACAAGTGTGTGAAACTTTTAAAGGATTTTTATGATGTAGCTCAAGAGCTCTTAAAAATTTCAGCTCCCTAGTGTGCAATGAAAGAGCATAAAATGGAATGACTGTCAAGAATATGCCATCCTCCCTCAATTTCGATCTTCAAGCAAGACATCCTGACTGATTTTTGATCCAACTGCTGTTCTGTCTTCAATCGATGTACTGGAAAAAGGAGGTTTTGTTCACTTTATATTCACTGTGCTTCTGCCATTGGATCCCTGCCCGAATATCCTCCAGCTCTAGTGACATCAGTTGGCAATTTCTCATCTGCAATTTCATATTTGTTTCCTCTTCACTTTAGTCCACTTTCTCATTCCCCTCCAGCTATGATAAAAAAAACACCACCAAAGCCTGGCAGTGGGTCAGCTACAACCACATTTGCAATTCCGCAGCCCTAGTGAGGAAAATTTCCAAACCCATTCTGCAACATCCACTGGTCAAAGCTCTGCAGAAAGAACTGCTGATCTGGTCGTGATCTCAGGAATACCCAACAAGAGCACAGCAAATATGCACTATTTGGGACCACATATCTGCAGACAGGCAAACTGCATTCTCTCAAAGCTTTACTCCAGTTAGCTCCTGTTGTTGCAGCCCAATTTTAATGCCATAATGAAAAGCAGGTGCAGGTTACTCCACGCCAGGACACGGGGCTTCTGACTGGGTGCCAGATTTTATTTGACCTACAGTTCATCAGCAAACAGATCAGTTTGCACCATGTTTTTTCTGAAGGATTCCCTAACTTTGCTCTACAGATCGAATACAATCACCTGAGAACATGAATGAGACCTTTCAAATCTTTTTCCCACTACATAAATCATGAAGCAACTTGGAGTCAATGAGTTCTCTGCAAAGATGCATTGTACCATCCTGCACTTAACTTCTCAGTCACCATGAAAACTGAAGAAAGCAATTAAAAAATAATAATTAAAAAAATCCTGCTCATCTCTACTGCTGAGGCTCCTTGCAGCATGTAGCTGTATGCACCAAGAAATGTTCTAAAGGTTTTACAAAATACAAGTCTTGCTTTCTTTCATTTTTTGTTCCATTGTGGAATTTTTCTTGTGTTTAAAATGGTATTTCCCTGAGATCCTCTCAATGTCTCAATGCTCTGCTCCTTCCCCCACTTTTTGCAAAGTCTTTAAGGCTCATTTCTACAACAGAAATATTAATAGTCTCTTTCCTCTACCCAGCTGGCTGATTTTTGTGAAATCTTAGGAGTCTCCTATCTTTGGTTTCTTACTCTTCTGTACTCACTGAAATCAGCCACAGGGTTCAAATGTCACTAGAGGGAGAAAGACAGATGGACTTAGGGCAGACAGTTGAATGCAGTTACAAACCACCATTGTCAAAAGCTTCATTTCCTTAGGAAAACACAGGCATATCATGCACGTTTCTCTTCCCTCCATGCCTTTTGCTTTCACCCTAGATAAACACCTGTGAGTTCATATTTATGCTTCACATGCATTTCTGACAGTTAAATCACTTTGTGATCTTCTAGCAAGCAAATGTTTAAGTCTACAACCTGCTCTTGGGGCACAGGTTTGGCATATGAGGGAGACTAACCACAAAATGAAAGTACATGGGAAATTATTTAATTTTCTTCATGTTCTTTCAAGATTATCTCATGAAAGACTGGATTAGCACTATGAGCCTTGCTGTAAATGTGTAGCAGTGTGTATGATGCTCCATGCCAGGAAGATACTGAAGCACTGGCCAGAGTTAAGATCACTGTGGACACAAAGTTATCTGAGAGGGCCATTGTAATTTAGTTGTTATCTGCATCCAACACACACACTTGACTTGTTAGTCCCAAATATGTCTTGAGCAAACACTTCCAAGGGGCCACAGGGGCCAAAACATTTTCTGATGCAGGGAATAATTTCTATGCTAAACTATCCAGCTCATTTTACTTCATCCTGACTCCAGTTTTGCAGAATAAAAGTTACTGCATTGTTATGATTCTGGTTCTTTTATACAAACATTTGTAATATAACACAGATAGAGACATTTTCAATATATTGAATAACAGAAGGAAGCAATCATAAATAAATCATTGACCTCCATAGGAAGTTCCAGTGCTCGATTCCTAAGATCAATTCACATTTATTTGGATGCCTGAACATGGATTTAAGAGCATAAGGGTTCACACACATAAACAATGTGTTGCATGTTAGCTGAACCAGGCTATGAAGCTTTCAGCTTCTGACCAAGGTAAAAAAATCATCCAGGTTTAGTCCCTAATGAAAAAAAACCCCATCAAACATCATTCTTTTGCCATAGGCTAAAAGAACATACATTGACAACTGGCTGAGACCATTGTCTGGTGCAAAGCAACACGACAAGAGATGGCAAACCGATGGTGAACGTGAGGTTGAACTTCAAAAATTTAAATATTCTGGGTTTTATATCCGACCAAACAAAATCCGAGCACTGAGATTCTCTCCCAGTGGTGACTACTCACTGTCCTCCAGGGTGCGCAGGAGCTGGGGGGTGCTTCGTGGCCCATCACCAGGTGTGGTGAAGCACAGAACCGAGGTATAGTAACTAGTGTATTTCTTCAGGTTGGTGATGCAGCCACTGTGAACACCGTGAAAATCAGGAGCGATGGTGACCACAGTCACAGTCTCTGGAGCATCCACTGGCCAGGCTAGAAGCTAGAAAATTGAAACACGGATGAGCTCTCATTAGAAGTTGTGTCTATTTGGAAGCAAAGTAGGCTTGGCTGCCAAAACCATCTTAATCTGATTGTAAAAAAAACAAGCAATGCTCTGAAAATCCTGTCAGCTCTGACGCTGAACAGATGGATATAACACTGTTACTATGATAACTGGAGGGATGTGTGTAATATACTCCACTGATGGGGGATATACTGATACCATGGAGGTGTTGCAATTCTCCATGTCTGCTGCTCAACAATGCCAAAATTATTGCAAATTCTTACTTGTATAACATGAGCCTTTTATCTCTCCCTGGGCTGCTCTGACCAGCCTGGATGTCTCTGCTGCTGAAAGGAATCATAGAATCATAGAATTATCAGGGTTGGAAGGGATCTCAAAGATCATCTAGTTCCAACCCCCCTGCCATGGGCAGGGACACCTCCCACTACATCAGGTTGCTCAGAGCCCCATCCAGTCTGGCCTTCAAGATTTCCAGGGATGGGGCTTCCACCACCTCTCTTGGGCGACCTGTGTCAGTGTCTCCCCACCCTCATGGGCAAGAACTTCTTCCTAACATCTAATCTGAATCTATCCACCTTTAGTTTTGACCCATTCCCCCAGGTCCTACCACTACCCAACATCCTAAAAAGTCCCTCCCCAGCTTTCTTGTAGCCCCCTTAAGATACTGGAAGGCCACAATAAGGTCCCCTTGGAGCCTTCTCTTCTCCAGACTGAAGTACAAGCTGAAGTACTTTCAGTGCTACTCTGAGGTAAATATTTTGACTTGTTTTGGGGTTCCTTTAAAGATCCCACTGGCTGGGGAGGTTAGTGAGACAAGGGGAAAGGAGGGACAGGACCACACATCCTCCTCCTCCTCCCACAGCCCCCCCAGCACCCCATTGACCAGCCTAGCCCAGGCTGAGTATCACAGTGCTCAGTGCTTTGAGGATATCCACACTGTGAATGATTCAAGTGGTTCTGGTACTACAGAAAGAATAGAAAATGGTTGTAAAGATGATTACTACACTTTTCAGCACCTGGGTCCCAAAAGTTAGGCCCCAGAAGACATTTTCATGCATTTAAAATAGTGTGCTTATCAGATGTGCTCCTTCTTTCAGGTTTCATTCATCTCAGTGCATCTTCTAGGGGATCAATATTTTTTTTTTGACTGGAGTACCTTATGTGTAGGTACCTAAAAGAGGACTTAAAAAATTCACTTCTGGCAAATGATTTTGAAATTTTAAAACAATTTTTGAGATTGCCTTAACAGCTTAGGACTCTAAAGCTTTAAAGGGCTTATGAAACTTTTATTTTGTCCAAAAATCCTTATCGTGTGGCTCACACAAGCAGTTGAAATTCTAGGCCTTGCTCTGTATCTGTGTGAATCCTGCTACTTGTATTGATTTCAGGCTCATAAACATGAATAGATGCCTGAAATTAATGAGCCATATTTGACACATTTAGCCAATGTCTATAGCTTCTGATAATCAGAAAGCACAGTTAAAGGACTATAAGGAGTAATTTTGTTAGGAAGATTTCATATTTGAAAATGTGCACTTTACAACTTCTTGAAATGCAAATAAATTTCGAAGAAAAGATAAAAATGGAAAATGGTTGATGGGATAGTAAGTTTTATTTTCTTTTCTAAATCACCTTTGTGGATTACAATTGGCATTCATAACTTTGAAGGACTGAACTTCTCTGAGTACATTTCATTGCATGTTCCCTGAGAAACGTGCAGAAAATAAAGGTGGACAGTTCTGTCAGCTAAAGGAAAAAATGGGTTTAATCCTTAAGAAAATCAAAGGCTTACCTTTGACTACTAGTAATTTATAAATCACATAAAAAACCTACACTATAGAAGTTACTGATCGAAATGTTCTCACATAGTTTTCATGCTACAATTCACAATCCCTATGAGAAAGAGGAATGGTAAAGCTGTTTCAATCTACTGCAATCAATGAAATAAACAAAAAAAGAGAGAAATTCTGATCATTTCAAAAGTCTTTACTGACCACTGACAGATAAAAATTACAATTCTAGTTATTTTACACCATTGTTAAATAAACTGGAATATAAATTATAGGTAGCTATGCAATGAGACTAAGGATCTTTAGACTGAATCTCAGTTTGAATAAAACAAAGAATAAAACTCTGAAATACGACTTTTGCAAATCTGACTGAGCTCACCACGCTTGGACTTAAACCAGAAAATTATAGTTCACTGCAGTCCACTGAGCCCAAAAAGTGCTTTTTATTCTCCAGAGCCTGAACAGAAGCCAAGTACCACTTCTGTCCTGAGGTCTCAGGACATACCCCTGCAGCCCTGTCAGTCATCTAGTCGTGAGAGCTGATTCCATCTTTGAGGAAAATGAACATATACATCTACATGTATATAGTACTTCAACAGTGGGATTCTGAAACCACTGCTGTCCTTTATGAGAAATATATAGATCTGGGCAAAAATACCAAAACTGCTTTGCATAATTCTGTCTTTCTTTCTCCATCACTTCGAGACATTCTTAGAGAAGGATCAAGTCTTCTGAAACTTCTTAAATCCACCTACGATCCCTCTATTCAGAGCTTCTCTTCTGCACTACGCATCCTCCTCAGCCCACTCAACATTCCTTCACCCAGCACCTAAATCAACCTTCCTCCTCCCTGCTCACAGAACATACCTGTCTCCCCTTCTCCTGCCATTCCTAACAGGATTTCTCTTTCTTCTTCCCATGGATGATGTTTTTAAACCCTCCATTCATTATGTCCCTACTGCAGAACCATTGAAGGAGTTTCTGTTAAGCAGTCCTTCCTGAGAGACAGAAATAAACCACTCCAGCAACCTTCTTAGCACACACTCCACTGGTCAAAGTACCAACAAGTGCTCTGTTAAGCACTCTCTACTCTGCATACTGTAATAGATATTGCCAGTTGTCCCATCAACAGGGACTTACCATGCTAACTCTGTGTCATCAAGCATGATTAATAAATTTTACATTCTTGTATTTCCCAAATCGTCACAGTGGGAAAGTTAAGACAAATATTTACTCTGATGTCTTGGTTCCTAATGAAATGAATGGGAATTCTGCATTAAACAGACATCTCAAGCTTGGTTTTCAGTAGGACAACACCACATCTCCCGAGCTGACTTTCCAAACTGTTTGACATCAAACTGGTTTTTTGGCTTTGGAAACTCTCCAGGTAAATGACAAAGGTATTAGGACTTCCAGCCTATGGCATATTCCCTTTTCAGAACTTACATAAATTGCAAATGTTAGAGGCAAAACCTGCTCACTTCTCTCTTCATTCTACTCGTCTAAGATACTCCTGAAAATCTGCAGCCACTTTGGAGATTCAGAGATTGTTAGACTCAACTTCTAATTGTTCCACACCGACACTGTTAAGGCCAACGTCACGTGAAGTTACAAAAATCTTGTTTCCATTTACCTTGTATCCTTGGTTAATGCCATTGATGAACTGCTGGGGTGGAGGGTTCCAGAGGAACTGGATGGTTGTGGAGTTCACGGCTTCGACTTGCACATTCTGTGGTGGGGCTGTGGGCACTGCTCCCAGTCAGCAGAGAGGGAAACAGAATAAAACAGAGTGGAGGAGAGATGAGGGGACAAAAGAGAAAGATGAGCACAAAACCCACTGCCTGCCACTTGAGAATCATGGAACAATAACCTTGAGAGAAGGATGCACTTCTTGTGAAACAGTACCCAGCAGTGACTTAGAAAGAAGGGTAATCGGGTTAATTCCTCATTCTGTATGGGAGATTCTTCCAAGGGGAGGGGATGAAATGATTTCTGCAGCTTATTATTCAACACATGAGTTTCTCATAAAGGCTTGAGACAGAAGCTAGGTAATGATAGGTGAACACATCTCTTTCAATTATCCATGACTGCACAGAGAATGAACAGTTTCAGAAAGAAATTTCTTGAGTCTTTTAATACCTCACAATTCCCCAGATCAGAGAAGCAAACATGGAGTCCACACAATTACAGTTCTAATTGTGAATTATAATCTAGCAACAGCATCTGTTTATTATTTATTGCTGCTTAAAGAATTAGGACCAGTCATATCACATGCAATAAAGATTTGTCTTGGGAATTGGAGATGTTCTTCGTTTATCTTGATATGATATTCATTCATGTATATTGAATTGATTATATATATTCTGAGCCAATACATCCTCTAATCTACTAAAAGTTGCATAAGCATTTTATGCCAAGTATTTAATTAGACAGATGTTTTCTCAATACAAAAGAAAGCACAGAACATGAAGGCATGCTGCCTTCAAACAACAAAAAATAACACCTAAATATTTTCCCATTTAATATAATGTCTCTTTAAATAAATTCCAGACAATTTCTTCAACTTATTGCTCTATGATGTCATTTCTATAGTTCTCAGAGGAAAGAATACTTATAGACAGGTCTGTTTTTTGGAAATTACCAATCTTATAGCAAGTTTAAGAAGAAAACTGCTATTTGAGTATTAAGAATGGACTAATACCCTTTGAATTCTATGAAATAAGTTTAATAAAGCTTCAAAACTATTACTATTGCCAGCCATGTGCATTTGTATTCCACGGAAGAGGAAGTGGTTTTGAAGTCTGGAAAGCTTTGTTCCCTCTGCTTCCAAGGGAAAATTTATACCAAACCCCAATGACCTGTGCTTTTAAAAAGTAACCACAGTTCCCACTGAGAAATGGTGGTTGGTTTGCTCCATGCTTTTCAAATCCAGGTCACACACTTTTAAAGTTTCAGATTACTTTTGGAAGGTGAGTCTTTGTGTGGAGGGGAAATCAAGACACCAAGTTCAAAAATGTAAAAATGTCCCTTTTTCCACCCAAAGCTATGGTTGCTTGAAAGAGACAGAAAGGGACGTCGTTCATAACTGGTGTACAAGCTGTAGTAAAATTGCAGCCAACGGAGCTAGGACAGTGTATGCTTATCAAAGACATCCACAACCTAGAAACAACAACACAGAAAAATGGAGAAATCCTCAAAGATGGCAGGTTTGAAATGCTCAGAACATCCACTTTCATGCCCCGTCTCACAAACTCCCTGATGACTACACCATGGCTTGAAAATTTAGCTCTGCACATTTTTTTAACCTCAGAAACTGTATATTATTCCAAATTTTCTTGCCCTGCTTTAAAACCCAATGCCACAATTTATGAACTGTGCATAATTATTGAGTTCTAACCCCAGAATTTATCTGATACTACGCTATATTTTCATTAGAATCTGGGCCCTACTTCTTGCCATGTATCATAATTCTCTGCATGCTTTTGGAAGGTTATAATATTATCTTACTGACCTATAGACTTCATAAAGTTTTTGTAGTGCAGAGATTCACCAAATCATCCTGACATACAGTCACTCTACTGTTAAAGTCACACTAAAGTTGTAACGAGCTGCTTAGGCTACAATCCCCTACTAAATTTATTATTCCTAATTCATGTTCTTTGATTGAACTGTTTATTAGGAGGGATACAAGATGTATTTCAATTTGCTTTTGTGTGCAATACTTGGTATAATCAAGGCTTAACGTGAATAAGATTTTTTAAAAATCAAAATTCTTACTTTCCTGCCTATTTGCATATTCAGATATTGTAACTGCCAGAAATGTGCTATTGCAGTAGAAGATTGTATTGGAAGCCTTCAAGTTAGTTTGTTATCAGAAAGTCACCTGGATGTCATTGATAGATTAATCTCCTTCTGTCAGGAAGGTGAAATCAGCTGAGCATCATCTTCTCCACTCATTCCTCTTCCTTATGTTGAACGGCTACACTACAACTCCAGATGTGCTAGGTTGGTTTTGTAACACAATTATTGTGCAGAAATTCTACATATAATAATAATAATCTATACACAACCCATGTGCTGCCCACTGATAAACACACTTGAAGAGTCTGTTTTTCCCAGAGCATAAGAAGCACAAAGTGGTGACCTGAGAGTTAACATTAAACCACTCCCAGCAGGACACTCCAACTGCCTTTATCATTTCTCCAAAACACAGATTAGCATGCACACTGCTGCTTCATTTCTGTGGGCATTATTTTCTTTAGTGGAGGATCCCATGGATGCTGTACAATGAATAGCAAAATTTCCAGTGATTTCGGTATCACAAGGATTTTACTCTAAGGGGCTGATGAGTCTTTTAGATACAATTCAAAATGTTGCAGATTTGTTAAGAGAGGAAAAACCCTGCATCAGCAAGCACCAGGTTTTCATTTGCAGTCCTAACAGCCTTCAAAAAACCTCAGGCAGGCACCTGAGGGTAGGTTTACTACAGTTTTAGAAATGTGGATAACCAAATGCATTAGTAATTTCTTTTAAAAAGGGAAATATTTTTCTTTCATTAGCAGATAATTTCCTGAAACAAGAATAAATCATTATAGCACAAAAAGTTATCTGCTACAAGAAGAAAAAATTATGAACAGAACCTTCAGAATGTTGGATATAATGATGTATGTTATAATTCCTCTTTGGACACCTTTATTGAAAAATCAACATCTGCATCTCAATAAGTGAATTTAAAAGATGGTCCATCTGATGTGCATAAGCTTAACTATACTGCAGAAGACATAATATAATGCATTTTAATATTTTTAATCAGTAAAATATTGGCATTATAATCCCAAATTTACTTCAAAGTGCCAGTACAAAGTTCTTTTATGTCCTGATATTAAAGACTTCCTTGGGTATCTGAACAGTTTTGCATTTAAAAAAGAAAAGAAGTTTGACAGAAGCTAAATCAGAATTGACCTTCTGGTCACTTCTCAAAACCTTTTCCAAGATCATGGTTAATAACTTAGTGAAGCTCTGACTGTCCACATAAAGGATCTTCTAATTTAGTGGTAGATATCTATCCTCTTCCCACAAATTTCTTGTTGTCAAGCAGTACAGAAGCTACCAATGTCAAACAGGGGCTTCAAGAGTAATCCCCAAGTATTTACACACTTGGTTTTTAACTTGTACTTCATCATGTTTGCAAGTCTTCCTAAACCATCTCACAATGGAGACCCATCTGGGAGGCATCTTGGAACTGCAGATCAAACTGGGCAGGCCAAACAACTGTTCCTTTCTTCCCAATATGAAGTTCATGTGGTTGGAAATCTGTTCAGAGCTCAGCCCCTGGGACTGCAAGTTAATGCACAGCATTCTAAGTAGAAAAGGTCATGGAAGCACTCTGCATAAAAGCCATTAAAAGGGTTTCGCTGACGAGATAATTGAGAGAAGAGAAGGCATTAAGGTCAAGCATGTGTACATGTAATTATTCTGTCTCTAGCTATGTGCAAATAGCATGTAAACCCCACAGAGATTCTGACAGCCAGGCTACTGCTTTTAAATATAGATCTTCAACAGAAGCCTGGAGAAAAGTCTCCTGCTCCTCCGGAGCTCCTGACCTTTGAGGTGGCAGCTTCCATGTCTCAATAAGGCAGGCTGAGGAACTGTAAGTTTTTCTCTAGGTGAGGATTTTGTTACCCCTGTAATGCACTGGTTCGAGGTGCTGAGCTGCACATCCCCGTGGGAGCAGTGGGGAGAGTCTGCTCTGGAGGCACAGATCCTTCTGTGAAGCCTATTCCCTCAGCTCCTGGCTGACATCCTTTGCTGTGCTGTGAACTGCAGCAGGTGCAGAGAAAAAGTGCTCTCTGCAATTCTATAGATGCTGATATTTGAAATTCAGCAGTGAGAGATCTGGCACTAACTGATGAGTTTTGCTTTGTGCAGCTGGGAAATGCCTTCTTCATTTCTTGCATAACTCTTACAAGGACAGGTTTGACTTCTTCATGAAGAGCCCCACCAAGACAACTGCTAATTTCATAACCTTTGTGATTTTATTTATTTTTTATTTTTAATAAACTAGAGTAGGTTGTGAATGACACCTAAGAGGTACAAAATGTAGCCACTACAACTCCAAACTGCTTCTGCACAAGAACAGCTGGGCCAAAATGGCCATGGCAGCTCCAAGGCTGTTGATGGCTTCCCCAATGAAGTGAATGAAGATCTTTAAGATGTTTTTGCCAAGAAAGACTAAGGGAAAGCTAAGGGAAATCTTTTCACTGAGGTAAAACCAAATATTCGGAGAGGACACTCCTTATTCAGAGATTCCTTTTTCGAGATTATTTCCTACCTAAGGTAGGAAGCTTTCAGTTAACAGGGTTTTCCCTGACTCTTCTGTCTCAGTCTTACAAATGTCTCTCATTCACCTCCTACTGCCTGAGGAAAACACTACTTTGGGCCTGGCTGAACAGATTAATTTGCTTTTATCCTTCTCTCCACACCATCAAGACTCAATGGTCTGGTGACTCTCCCAGTTTTTTATTCAAGAAGGGCCTTTTGCTCAGGCTTTCCTGGCTTTTCAAAGTGTCCATGTATAGCACAGAAGGGAAAAAAAAACCCCAATACTGAACTACATGTTGAGACCTATGAACTTTAGGATATAAGACCAACTTTTGGTACATGCATCAAAAGAAAGATATAGCATTAAAGCAGAAATAGAATTGGGTTAATGTCAATGCAAAGAGCATAATATGAAAGCTGTATCTCTACTTATACACCTTGCCTTGCCTAAATCTAAGGAGCAGTGGGAGTTTTCCAGGTAGAGAAGTTCAGAAGTATTCATGCTAGTGAGATAAAAGGGACAGACCCAAAGTAAAGGATGGAAGCTTCTGCTTTCTCAAATCAACCTGCAGGAAAAGGTAAACATGTCCAAGAGTACAGAGCAGAGACAACATCATCACCACCCAGAAAAACTTCTCTTTTATGAAAAGGTATTGGCAAAGTTTGGGTTTTCATATGGGAATGAAAAGTCCTGCCAGCCACTGTTTAAATAAGTAAAAATTGCCAGAAGGCTGGCAAAAATCCCTGTGAAAAGTAACATCAAAGTAAGGAACAGCTGGAGCAACTCTGATGAAGACAGACCTATATATACAGAGCATCAAAGGATTAGGCTGAATATCACTCTGAAAAGACTTTCAAGATTTAGAGACAGTCAAACTGTCTGACCCCAGTGATAGGATGTTCAGTGCTTTGCCACTAAGTCTTTCTGACATTTTATCTAACTGACATGTGCCAGTTTCTCTATAAGTTTAGATCTTTCAGCATCTTAAGAGTTTGGCTACATTCTAGAAGTTAGTGATTTCCAAAGAGCTTTGAGTAGTTGATTAGTTATCAGTGGCTAAAGTAACGCCGGAGGACTAATATGGGATTAATAGACTAGGTTCTGGTATAAATCCACAGCTTATATGGCCAGTCAATATTCCCTATGACAAAGATGCCAATGTGCTGATCTGCTCCTGCCAATGGGTTGATCTGCTCCCGGTGTTCATTTCCTGCCAGGCTCTGACTGCAGAGCACACTTGATTAATATGAGGTGTTTCGGGTATTTGTCATCTTCAGACAGACAGGTTCTTGCCAGCTAGCTCACATCATTTAGTGCACGTCAGAATAAAGGCAGTGGTGGTGGTAGTAGGAGAGGGGGATGGATGGGAGTGTGTGTCTTTGACATTTATCTCTGCTCATATTAAAATCAGAATATGATTTACAAGGCAGTTTTACACATGGCTTTTCCTTACTCCTGCTGGTTCGGTTTAGGAAGGACATTCCAGAGCAAGAAACAGCCACTCACTTTTCCTGTCATTTCCCAACTACAAGAAAGATAAAGGAGCAGAGTTTTGGACAGTAGCACTTTACACATGGAAACTTGGTATTAATCCAGCTTCAAATGATACTGATACCAACCAGCCTCCCTTTTCAACTCTAAATGCTAAAAGGCTTCAAACTATTCTTAGAACAGACTTTATGTCTTTGGTGATTTGCACAGAAACCCAGCAAGGCATTCATTAGGACACGGCAGCATCCATGGAGTAGTTATTTACTGCTATTATTAAATACTGATATAAAATAAACAAGAAACATCTAGTTTTTCTTCTATGCCTACCATTGAGCATTTAGAAGCTACATAAACAGGCCATTGCAGGTTGTCCTGCAGTCTAAACACTCCTGTTGATTAATATGAATGCAGAACCAACTACACTTAATTTATAACAGAGGATTTATATCCTTATACATGACAACAGACAGCCAATCAATAAAGGATGATAATAACAGCACATAATATCAAGGGAAATTAGAGTCAATTGCAGGGTTTAAGAAAAAGAGTGTGAAGTCCAAACCTGAGTCTTAATAGATGGAAGGTTAAGGTGCTACAGCAGCTTAAAATGTGCAAATAAACAAAGTAATGAATTACAAGCATATTCACAAAAGAGATTCAAATTCTGTGTGCAAACCAATTCTCAGCCAAGATCTGGTCTTTAGTGGGATACAAAACATTAATCCTGGCTGCAAGGAGAAGACTTTAGGAAAAACATTTCAAGGTCTGCGATAAATGCTTCTAGAGAGAGATTGAATGTGTCTAGACTCCTCTAAATTGTGAGACTTTACATGCCCTAAGACAAAATATAGATAGTTCTCTTCTTTAATTGTTGTGGTTAATTAGTGTTGCATATGAATAATCTTTTCTTAAAGATCTCCCTACACCTCAAACTGTATCTAATCATGTTATAATGTATTCCTAGTAACAATTAACAAACAACTACATACTCTCCACTGGTTGTAAATTAACTGATGCACTGTAAATCTGCAACTTTTTAAAATAGTTTAATTGCTTTACGACCAATAAAGTAGAGACCATGTACTGTCCAGTGCTCAGAATCCAGCACAACCCTGCAATTAGGGAAATATATGAAAGCTTAAAGAACCTGGTACTTAATTATCCTACAGATTTTTATACCAGTCTAGAGGTGTAAACATGCCTTACACTGGTTGTAAAAAGTAATTACATATCCTTTTGTTGATGAAATTTATACTCTTCTTAAAGCACTTACCAGAAAGGTGTGGAGGAGCTNCTATAAATCCATTCCTTTGGACCCCAGCTCTCTTCAGCATTTCTGTTTATTACTTATGCTGTGTCTGACTCTGACCTGCCAGTGGTAACGTGTCATCACGAGGGGCAACAAAAATAGATAATTTCTGAATTCACTCACAGCTTTTCCTACAGCAGAGATAGTAGCAGAGTCTTGTCTTGTCTCCACTGAGGCATTTGAAATTTGTAGGTGTTTCCTACCCCAAGCTGTCTATCAAGTTTGACTGAAATTACCACTCATTTCACAAGTTGTTAGGTGCCATAAACTGTAACTATAAATGGGATATTGGTCTGATTTGCTCACCTCCCTGTAAAGTGTACTCTGTCACAGGTCTGCTGAAGGCTCCCAGCCCAGCCCCATTGTAAGATGCCACCTGGATTTCATACTGGGTCCAAATGATCAGGTCTTTCACTAAGCAGTAGTTAATTTCTGCACTGGTGATGTTCTTATACTGGTATTCTCCAGGGAGGCCGGCCAGGCGATACCTACCATATGGGAAGAAAAATTTGCTAGTTAATTAGATGGTATCAATTATAGCAAATATAATGACTAGCAAAATAGCTTCCTTTGTGAAGAGGCAATATGCAAACTTTTATAGAGAATTATACAGAGAATAATGAAAAACAATGAGAAAGAACAGACTAACTCCTGATAAGACCGTATCGTGTTTGACTGCAATAGTATTTATAATCTGATCTAACTGAGATTACATGCTCAGGGCTAAACAAAACGGGTATTTTATCCTGTTTTATGGTTGCAGAAAAATTACAGCTTTTAAAATGTGGCTTGTCTAGTAAAAGCTGTGATTTAGTAGAAAAAATAGCCCAGATGTGATTTTTATCAGGGTGCTGCTGTAAATCAGCTTGAGAAATATTTTTTTTTCCTTCTCCTCTGAAATCTGAAAGGGAAGAGCTCAGAGGGCTCTGACCTTCTAGAGTCTCAGGCATTGCCATCTCAGACTTCCACCAGGATTTACTTCCCAGAATGATTAAACTAAGGCTGGAATATGGTTGAGGCTGAAGGACTGGTTAAGCACTGGAATTCCAGCAGGGCTGTACCAAACACGGGTGAGTGGTAAACATCCTGTCAAAGTTTCTGCTGAGACATGGGAAGCTGAAACACTGAATATATTTTCCCATGTAAAAACCATATTGTAGAAAACAGAGCTCCTTTGATGTATCTCTTTAGGCCAAGAAACTATGGAGAAGAACTAAATTATAGAAAACAAACAAACCCTGCAAATCTGTGAATGTGAATAATACTGTTTGTTTTCTTTCCTTTAGGAAAATGGTACAATGAATGCTTACAATATGCTAATTCACCACGAAAAAATAATTCAGAAAAACAGAGGCCAAGTAAGGGGCACACAGCATTACTCTTCTATGAAAAAGACAAATATGGAAACATGTATTTTTATTCACGCACAGCTTTTATGCACTCTTATTCATCTTTTGCTTCACAGCAATCACCAAAAGCTTATTGACACAGAACAATTTCATTGACATCTTACAACTTGATTGTGAATTCCTCTCAGTTCAATTGGTGCCATTTCTACGACTAGACAACTCGGTGTATTTCAGCCAGAGATT
>VYZX01023849.1:0-12512 GCA_013401335.1 Brachypteracias leptosomus | reverse complement strand
TTTGGGGTTTTTTTTAAAAAAGGGGGCATGCAAAAGTGTCAAATGTGATAGCATCTTAGGCAAAGCTAGAGCTTGGGATATACTGTCTATATTCTTAGTTCATGCTTGCTTGCTTTCTGCTTTCTACTGCACTCTCTCTTCCACTTGTTATAAAATTCTTGTAACGCCCCACTTCTGCCAGAACAGTAATAGCTGTGGACATCTTATTTTCTCTTACAGTGATTTCATACCAGCTATCTACTATTGCAGGATTCTCTTCTTTCAGTCCCACAGGGATGTACTCTGTAATCATTAAAAGCTAACATAACTTCAACTGGTTTTGCCATGCCACGTGAAAGAAATCCAGCTGATGAGAAAGAAGCTGTGAAGTAGCTGATTAAAGTCCTCATTCACACCACACCAACTCTAAGTACATGACAGACTGCAGCTTTAGCAGATCTAACCCAGCTGAGATGTGTGGATTGCTTCTCCATCCTCACCTACTCTTGAGCAAGAGTAATGATGCTATAACTGTGCTTGGTTTGCAAGGCAAGCATAATTTAAGAATAAAAAGTTATAAATATTCCTAATGTTGTGGTTTTAAAAAAACCCCTACTAATTCTGGCAAAATGCACTAGCTTTGGTCATGGCTTACCACAAGACAGCAATTATGTTTCTTGTCAAACTAGAGCAGAAACACGGTTTTGAGAAGGCAGGTCTCTCAGATCCTGCTTCTGTGAACCTGGAGACTTTTTCTGAATAGCCAGTTACCTCAGTCATGCCTGTGAGAGCAGCTTTAGCTGTCTGGGAGATTCATCTGCTAGCTAGTTACTAACCTTAGTCTGGAACTTCTCCCATATGTAATGGAGAAATTAAAGCCCATATGTATCTCCAATTATTAAAGCCTCACTCTTCGTGTAGTGTGATACTCCCTTAGCTGCTTAGTGCATTCATTTACTGCCTGTTCACCATACGAAAAAGTGCATTGCCATCCAGAGCTATACTGGTGTCACACTTTGTTCCATTCACAGCGTTAGTCTCTATCCATTTCACTTACCTGTATGTATAGAGTCCCTAATGATAGAACATCTTCCTACAATCTTCCATTAGACTTGCTTTGCAAGTAAATGGTGTGCTACCATGAACACTACATGAGGTAAAGAGCCTGCTAGCGTGTATGTACTCTAGATAAACTTCAAGTAAATAATCTGTTTTCTGATTTCACATCTGTTTCTCTTAAGTTCACATCACAAGACAAAGTTGCAAAGAAATAAGGCCCATATAAATGCATAAAAATACTATGTAGAAATAAAAGAATCATGGAGAGTGTCACTGCAGCAGAGTCAGGTTCTGTAGAGGTATAAAAGAAGGTTAGTCAATCAGCATAAAAACAGTTGATCAAACATTAACATTGATCTAAATTTTCATCTTGAAGACCTCTGGTGTGAGCATATGAACTTTACTTTCATGCAACACTGCCTACAAATGCGGCTTGGTGGGCAGCTATGGAGCTGGTTTATGATGGGGCAGGTATGGGCTGGGGCTTTTTTGGAGCCTGGGGACAAGTATGGCAAACCAGGGCAGAGTTTCCCAGAAGATAATTCCTGCAATCAACATAACCACCCTCAGTGGTTGAGGTCAGACATCCTGGGTGAAAATAGAACAAGAAGTTCTTAATTCTTCACAAGGAACTATGGTAATAAGGCAAGGAATGAAGCCTACTAATTCTACAAATACCGGTGTCACCAAGAGCATGATGCATTTGCTCTTTTAAGATCTTCAGATAAGGCAAACATTTTCAAATGGTAAATTTACTGCCTTTAAATTATAGATTTATCATAACAGAGTAAAGAGAACAATTACAAGCTCTTGTGGCTACATCTGATTGTATTTCTTCTTGCAGTTTTGTGGAAAAATCTGAGATAAATGCATCATGGATGGAGCCAGGAGTACTATTAAAACAGGCATGGAGTACTATTAAAACAAAGGATGACAGTCTGGAGGTGGGAAATAGCAAACTGCAGGTGTCTGTAGTGTAAGCAGCAACATCTGAACTGCTCAGCTCAGTGCTTCCTATGGCAGACCATGATCAACAGGCAGTTACAAGCCCCAACTAACCCAGACAGTTTTAGGAACCTCGTTCCATGCAATGGAGCCCAGCACTATCCTTCAGTTTCGAAGAAATGGAGTTGAAAAATAGTTACTCACATGGGTTTTGGTTAAGCAACCACTCAGACTGGTGAGCAGCTATGGGAAGAACTGTTCCAAAGTCAGCAAGGCTTCTTGTGACTCACTCTTTATCAACCGAGTGCAGCAGGTCTTTATTTGGTTATGCATCTTTTTCATGGTGACAAAGTCAAAAGCCGTCATGCTGGAAAACTTGCTTTGTGTGAAACAGAGGCTGTCACTCTGCTCAAGGAAGGAAATTTTTGGTGAAGGAACATCTCAGCAGTATAACCATCTTTACCAACAGTCTTTGCACTCAGTTACTGGGAATCAGAGGAATAGAAAAAGACGTGTCCCGCACCCAGACAACCTGTCTGACCAGCTGACAGCTTCCAGACATGAATCAGTGCTGTGAATCAAGAATCATTTGAATAGAGATAGTAACATGCTCATACCTGGAAATTTCTAGGTGGAAAAAAAGGTGTAAAAATTTTTTTTACCTGTGTTCACATATGGCAGGTTTTAATTTATTGTAATCCTCCTTGCTGAATCTCAGCTCTCTCTAATAACACGAGGCAAATCAAGCTTCTCACTGGTCTTATGTTGCCTGCATTCAAATTCAGTCTCACAACTTCTAGACTAGAGCATAAAACCCTAGTGGTAAGTCTGTAATTCCTCTGGAATTGCTTGACTCCACGTCAGTTTACAGTGAGGTGTATCAACTCTCTCATGTTTCAGGGTTGTTTAATTTTTTGATAGAAATAGGATCTTGCAAATCAGGCTAAACACAAAATATTGGTTAACATTATTTATACTTCCATCAGTTTTTCCAAAGACCTATACAAATCCATGAGGCTCAGCACAGGTGAAGGCACAAGAAGGCAGAGTCTTATGTTTACCCTGCCTTCCAAATCCTGGCCTCTGTCATCACCAGAGCCCAAACTCACCGTGCTGTCCCAGCATGTACTGATGTGCAGAATCTTAAGGTGAGTCAGGAAAAGCTTCAGACATTGACTGCTCCCTAGTTTGTGTTACACTTAGCGTGAACAGACGGAGTGCAGTGTGCCTCCCTGCGCTGTCGCAGCTACTCTGCCTGCCCTCGCAATGCCGTTACATGATCAGTCTGTTTTAGATGGGACTCTGCTGCTTATCACAGACATTTGCAGCAGGATTACAGGCAGACTGAGACTGCCTTAGGCCAAGTACTATGCTAAAGATTTCCCGTATGAAAAGGGGGTTTTGTCAAGACAAGATGTACGCAGAGCTTTAGATTGCATCTTGACTCAGTTCTTTAAAGACAGTGTTGAGCCAGATTTAGAAATGGATGGGGACAGACAGCTACAAAAAGGGAATTCATAAATGAAAGGTGACTACAGGCAGTTATGCCACTGCTCCTGCCCAGCAAGGTTTGGATGCACACTGCAGTGAAACACAGCTGACTGACCCTCTGCCCTCTTCCCCTCCCCAGGTCCTGTGCTCCTGGAGGAAGGAAAGACTGCATGCACCTAAAGGTTATATCTTATGACTTCAGTTAAAATTGAATAAAACAAATTATTTCATGGAACATTTTGAGAGATCCACATATATCTGTTAGCTGGAGGAAGGAGAGACTTCTAATCATTGACCAAAGAAGCAGACAAATTAAAAACTGGAATATGTCAGATCTAACTCAGGCAGGTAACATTTACAGGAATGCCATTTCCACTCACCTCTGTATTTACATAATTTTCCAACATGATGTCCCAATTAATTGTTGCAAATATGCAGTCATTAACTGCAAAGAAACACCAGATACTGTGAGAAGATGATAAATCCACAGGTTGAGATATGTTAAGTTTGATTGCTTAAGTATTAGTAACTTAGATGTGTTAGTTCTTGTCACATTGTTTGTGCTGAATCTGAACATCTAATCCCTTCCTCAAGCCTTTCCACCCCTAAAGCAGTGGGATGTGAGGTAGATCCTGCTTGGAAATAGCTCAATGGACCTTGATCCAGCCAAAAAGAAGGGAAGAACTGGATTGCCTCTCTCCAAGGACAGGCTGACACAGTGCTGAGAGACCCCTGTAGGACTTTGAGGCCCAGGTGCGGAACACTGGAGGTTTTTAGCCTCATGTAGCTTGCAAAAGGACTATGTAGTCCTGGATTCCAGGAGCCAAGGGACTCCTTTGAAGAGAGCCCCCTCAGGGGTAAACTCTGTGGAAATGAAATGCAGAAGCCATGAAGATGTGCCTCCCTCTACAGTCTAGGCCCCAGTCAAGAAAAATGGCCCGTAACAACCATGAGGGAACTTCAGATGTGTGTTGCTCAGAGGCCATTTTTGTGTGAAGGATTGTGCCATGTGAAGCTGAGACAAGAAGGAGCATGAAGGTTCATTTTGTGGAAAAGTACAGGGAAGGTTAGGAAGCACTAACAGGGAAGGTTAGAAAACTAACTGACTCAGCTTAGCCTCCAGAAATTGCAAAGTAAAAAACCGTTTTGCTCTGCAGAAATATTTGCCACATTTGAATTTTTTTTTTTTTAGTCAAACTGAATAATCAGATAACAGAACAAAACAAATCAGGTGTCCTGGAGACCATAAGAATCCAGGTCTATCCAGTTTGGTAGGATCTTAAATACAATATTGCATAATTCACAACTGACCCAAACAAAACATTTCCTGGAAATTTTTGGCCATCCTTTTTGCTTGATATTCACTGTAGACCACAACCAGCAGCTAATCACCGGCATAGCCACTCACTGACCCCCCATGTACAGTGAGATGAGTGAGAGATTGGGAAGAGCAAAAAGGGGAGAACTCATGGACTGAGATAAGGACAGTTTAATAAGTGAGAGAAAGGGGAGGGACAGGGATGCAAAGGCCCACTACCTCCCTGTGTGAGGGATAGAAAATTACAAGCTGGACTTTGCCGTGAGAAAGCAGCCTCGGGAGAGAGTTACAAATTAGAGAAAACAGGTTGTTTTGAACAACAATAGACTCTGGGTTGTTGTGAACAACATGTAGGAGTCTGGGAACCGCTGTTAGTCAAGCAGATCATGCACCTGCAAACATCGTCTCTCACGCTGGCCACAGGTGAGATGATGTTTTGCCAGTATCGTTCCAGAATCTGCTGAGAGTATAAAGGTCCTACTCCGGGCCGAGATGGAGCAGATGGGGGGACAACAGAGAGACAGCACTGCATTATACAAGGGACGTCTTGGCTCGCTCCGTACGATCCCTCATCTCCTCCTTCTCTGCAATGATCTGGATCATCCTATTTACTCTCTTCTTCAGCGGTCTTTCACCAGTAATGGGGCTGGTAAGATTCTACTAACGGGGAGCACACAGCACCCCTTGCTTGCTCACTGCTTATGCACAGNCTTGCTTGCTCACTGCTTATGCACAGCCTGCAACTGAGCAGCGTCTCTTAAAGGGACACACTCTGCTGCCACTGGGCATAGGGCAGACTTTGCTTAAAGGGGAATGCACCCTACTAATTACCACTTTCACAAGACTTATCACTGAACAATAAATCTCACTGTTTTCTCACTAAGTATCATACCCTGAGTGTGTTTGTGCACAGACATACCCTCAAACCTGGAACACTCCCACAAACAGATTGATGTCCAGCCAGTCTCCAGGCAATGACTACCTTGGAAGACAATCCTCATTCCACTTTTTTACTTCTGCTAGGCAAGTTTTCTTGCTGATCATGACATTGTATCATATAGAATAGCCCTTTGGAGAATTTGGGTCAGCTGTCCCAGCTGTGTCCCCCTTGGCCCATTTTCCAACTAGCCTCTTCAATACACTGTGGAGGCAGAGTGTGAAACAGAGAAAGCCTTGATGCTGTGCAAACACTGTTCACCAATATCCAAAACACTGGTGTGTTATCAGCTCTGGTGTAGCCACAAATCCAAACACAGCACAATGCAGGCTGCTATGAAGAATGGTAACTCCATCCCAGATAGACCCATAACATTCTCAGAGACAACTGAGCAGATCTTGACTTGCATTAACTCCATGGTTGGCTGCATTCACGTTGGGCAGAATGCAGTTGAGTTTCCTGTCCAAGTCAAATGACCAGGGAAAAGCTATCATTCACCACTGAATCATTCAGTTCTATTTGACTTTTTTATCCCACTCGTCTCCAAAGAAGGCTCAGGTCTTAGTTTCTATATGTGCATTTTTCTTCAGAACACAAAAGCTCTGATGCCCATCAATGAGTTCCACATAGGACATATTTTCATGAGGCATCCATGTTCATAGCAGGGTTACTCACCTCAGAAAATGTCATAGTGTATCCATTTCAGTGAAAATATCGTGAGTCTTTTTAACAGAATTTTACATCTTTGAGTGCTTTTATTTTCACTCTATGGCTACAGCAACTTCTACTATTAAATACCTCTAGCAGTGTTTCTTCCAGCCTCCCTTAACTTTGTCTGCACAGGCCATACTCTCCGACCTAGGCACAGGTTCTCTACTACATGTAAATGATATGACTGTAATGTATGAGTAGGGAATTATTTTTCCTGACACACAACATTTCAGTGAAAATATCGTGAGTCTTTTTAACAGAATTTTACCTCTTTGAGTGCTTTTATTTTCACTCTATGGCTACAGCAACTTCTACTATTAAATATCTTTAATAGTGTTTTTTCTGACCTCCCTTAACTTTCTCTGCACAGGCCATACTCTCCGACCTAGGCACAGGTTCTCCTTTTCATTTTTGCCCATGGCCTGGTTAAAGAGATATGTGAGTTGCTCAACAGCCTGTCAACTGCTATGGGGCTCTGGAGGCTTTCAAATTCCTCTTGGGGAAATAATCAGTGCTACACACTAGAGTCATGGAGTTCAAAGTAGTTTAAATACATCCTCATTTCCTGCCACCCAGACCGCGGTCCAGATCCTACTTTACTGCCAGTCACACATAAAGTCCAATGTTGAAGAAGAAAAAGCTGAACCTGCTCCTAATAATAAAACAGATTTTCTTCATCAAGTTTTAAAATTTGGACATCAAAAAGATTTCCTGTAAGCCTATCAGAATGCACAGAAATGATCACATGTCACATATCTGGGCTGGTTTCAATATCAAGTGGAAGCATCATTCCTTTAGCCACTGTTTCAGACATTACTGTGTAATGTAGTCCCCTCCTCCTGCAGAATTCAGCAGTGTCTTGGTATAGAACGCCCCTCTCCAAAATCAAAGTCTTTCTTGTCACATCACTCAGAAGTACATTGGATTTAAGCTAGTAACCCACAAACTCTTCTATACATGTTCAGCTGTACCTATATAAGCTGTCCTGTTGTGAGGAACGGTAACAGTCTTTTCCCATTTATATGCCTTTCCTTTCAGATTAGAGGTAATATGGTCACAAAAACGCCTGAAAAAAAATCACAAGCCAGCCTATGGACTGGTGTTTCCAGTCCTTAGAAATTATCACTTCCAGTGGGGTTTGGCAAAGTGAAACTGAGACCAGTGTTGGCATCAGGGGACCAGGGAGGTTGTGGCTGCCCTGCTCAGCTTTGTTTTTCTCTGCCAGTGCTTCATGGACCCCTGTCAGATGGCATTGATACAGTCAGGGGTAGAAAACAGCTCCACATTTGTTAGGGCTTACCCTAACAGAGGCTTACTCCTCTCTTTTTTCCTGGTGGCTTTCACCCATTCTTGTAAATTAGGTTGTATAGCTCATTCTCCAATGTAAAGAGACTCCCAACAGTGTTGTCCTTCCTGGAAAATGCCAGTGACTCCAGTAATATAGTGCTCCCATCTATCTCATCTCTGCCTCTGCATCAACTAACCCAGGCAGGCTGTCTGGCCACAAGGCTGTTGCAAAATGCCTTGTGCATGAGGAACTTGGGGAAGTACAGTAAGAAGTGATTAGACAGTAAATGTACCAATGAAGTTACAGAAAGTGAACTTCCCTATGACCCTGTGGTTTTGCTGCTGGGATATGAAAAGAGAGAGACAAAGTTGGCTGCAACTGTGACATGACATCAACAGGGAAGTCAAAGGAAAGATTTGTTTAACCTGCTTTCATTTACTTCTTAGAATAGTAGTGGCATTATGTTACCACCAAAAAGTGAGTCATAAATTGCCACTTGGAGCTATCAGGATCTATATAAGCCTGTTAGCTGTGGTCTTGGGATACAGAAGGTCAAATGCTTTCTGCTATAGCAAGGCTCCTTGGCAAGCTGGGCACTATGCAGTACCTCCTACTTTGTGCTGCCATCCTCCTACCTGGAAGTCTTACTCTTCCAATACAACTTAAACCAGAATCATTGAGCAACAAAGCCTTTGAGAATGTAAAGGTATGTTCCCAGGGGGGCAATGGGACTGCACTATGAATAACCTGATCTTTGATGCAGCTTCTACATTCCTTTCCTAGCTGTTTATATTATCTTCTTATCTTACGTTACCCCAATGATTTTTGCAGAGGTGGTATAAAACAATTGAAACTTGCTGACGAGCTTAGACACCCTAAGTAACTTACAAAAGAGACTAAGATCCAACTGGTAAATAAAGGGGAACATGCCATTTTTAAAACATCTCAGAAAGTATTATGTAGGCTGCATTGGAAGGCTGTGGATTTGAATGCTCAGTAAATTGTGTTACTTTAAAAGCACTGCTTGCTTGCAGTGCTTTGCCGCTATTGCAGCTCTTTTTATATATGCTAACCTATCCTACAGAGAAAACAGCACTTGGAAAACTGAAACGGGAAATAAAAATATACCTAAAACTAGCCATGACTGCAGGATGATGAAACTCTTCAATCAAATGTTAAAATGCAATTACCAAAGGATCACAGATATACATATTAATTTTTGTTTTCCTTTTCTTCTTCCAGGCATATATTGACAAATTCTTTCCACTTTTTGCAAAAACACCAACCCTAAGCTTAGAAGAGAGGATTAAAGAAATGCAGAAGTTTTTCCGCCTGACTGTAACTGGAAAATTAAATGCAGAAACAGAAGATATGCTGAAGCAGCCGAGATGTGGAGTCCCCGATGTAGCAGATTACAAAACATTTCCTGGAAGTCCAAGATGGAAAAAGACACTTTTGACTTACAAGTTAGTGATGCTTCAGGTTTTATCGGGAGAGGGGTTGCTTTGTATTTAACTACAGTGGGTTTTTTCACACCCTAAATGACATTACTCTGTTTCCTTTGGCTGCCAGGATTGTCAATCACACACCTGACCTACCCAAAAAGAAAGTGGATGATGCAATTAGCAGGGCTTTTACAGTATGGAGTGATGTGACTCCACTGCAGTTCCGAAGAGTACGCCATGGACCAGCAGACATTGTGATTAGATTTGCACGTCGTGGTGAGCATACCTGACAATTTTTTAAATGCAATGGTCCATATTTGACTCAAAGCCGGTATATTTATAGCCACAGCATTAAGAAAGAAGAAAAGGGTTTGGAATTACTCTGAAGTCTGCATAAATTTCATCTTCTCTTTTCCATGCTACAAAATTTATGTTATGATTCAATTTTGCTCCTCTGAAACCCTTAGAAAATCCTGTCAGAATTAAAACTGAAATAGAGGAATAATTCAGCTCCAAAATGAGTTATCTAAAGATTAGATGTTCAAAGTTCTGGCTGCCTTTGACAGAGTTAGTGCTAACTAACAGGAATAGATCTGTAGAGCAAGCCAGCTGTTTCTGAAGATCCAGCCTCCATAGACTGGATTCAGGCAGGTTCAGGCAGGTTTATTTTAGTATAGATCTAGTTTGGTTCCTTGGACTAAACTGTCTTTGGAGCTGGGGTGCATTATGTTTGTCCATAGAGAGTATCTTCTGGTTGACATTCTTCTAGAAGGAATCCCATGGGTGCACTCCAAGATTGCATCAAGGTGCAGGCCCAAGCATGGTAAATCTAGATGACCTGTAAAGTCCAGACTAATACTTTTAACTTGTGCCTGGCAACTACACTGGCTCAACTTAGCCAGGCTAAGTACCTACTTTAAGGTTAGCTGACTTGTTCTCTAGGTCCATTGTCAATACTTCTTAGAGCTCCATTGACTGTAAGCGAAGATCAGACACCTGACTAACAAGTAGACGACTGCATACAAATACCAGTGTTCCAAGCTCAGACTTCACTGATGAGAAGCATATCTTATGTTGCCACGAAGAGTTAACTAGTGTCAATCAAAGTAAGAAAAGATCTCAAACTGGAATGAGCTTTAATCCTTTATCATGCACTAGGACCAGGTCTCTTCTGCCTATGTTAGCCCTGCCCCAAGGTCCATCCACATATTCTGGGGAAAAGGACATAGAACTGCATTTCTATCCTCAAATACTCCTCGGTCAACTCAGAGGCTCACTAGGGTATAGGGGAAAATTTTGAGAGCTGGTATAAATGTACCATCTTCTCAGCTCTTGCACTCGAGGTAGGAAACAGTTACATTCCACATGCACTGTTATAGAAGTACGTAATAGACCTTACCCCAAGGCTGGGGACGACTTAGTGTAGCTCTTCAGCAACATGGTTATCCTTCCCAAATCATTGTCTTCCACTAAAACCAGTACAAGTGAGAATGTCTACAAGTAATGCTGCCCAGCACTTCTCAACATTGAAAACATTCAAGTGCTCACAATGCTGTCCTGCATTAAGTATTTATTCTGAAATAATCCCCAATTGCTGCCTTAGAACCACACTTATGACAGGCTCAGAACAAATGTTCAGCTCTTTCTGAAGCATGCAGCAGCCTGAATTATCAAATACAAGTTTTGAACTTAGGTCATGAATTTGGAGAGTGTTTCCTAAGCCTTGCTCTTCATTTTTGCAACCTTGCTGCTATTGTAGCATTTATTTTAAGGACTGGTAATGAACAAAATCAGCACAAACAAGCAACATGCTTCAATTTGCTGAATTTAAACATTGCAGCTGATGCCATCTGATGACATTTATTTCTTTTCAAATGCAGCACATGGGGATGCATATCCTTTTGATGGAAGAGGTAACACACTAGCTCATGCATTTCCACCTGGAGCAGGGATCGGAGGAGATGCTCATTTTGATGATGATGAAATCTGGTCAGAGACCAATCGAGGTAAAATTCATATGTGTTTATGATGGGGAAAGGCAAATATTGTACATGTTAGAAGAACATAGCCATAGGAAGTGCTTTCCATAACAATTAATGCTTCAGTACCAACATTTCCTTTCAACTACCTTTCTAAGTATTTGTGCGTCGTTATCATTAGTAGTTACAAAATGCTTGTTCTGTCCATATTTTAAGGCACTTTTCACAGGCTTAGCAAGGACTGTGAGCCTCTGCTTTCTACATAAATTATGAAAACATAAAATGACTTTCTTGTAGGAATATGGTTGACTAAAGGCAGAGCTGGAAAGAGACTCAGGCTCTCTAGACACGCATGCAAAGGATCAGTCAAGTTTTTATTAAAATATTATAGTTACATAAAAATGTTCAGTAATATACCTGATCAAAACTCTGAGGTTTCATTCCAAGGCAATGAAAGTTATAAATTCTCCTGCTACTTTGATGCTGTGCATGCTAAAAAAACCACTGTCTCTTCAATATACTTTTCTATGCTTCTGTGCTGCAGAATTTAATCTGTTCCTTGTTGCTGCTCACGAATTTGGCCATTCTTTGGGACTCGCTCATTCAAATGACCCTGAAGCTCTGATGTACCCTATCTACAAATATGTGAACCCAGCAAACTTCAGACTTTCAGAGGACGATAAGCGAGGGATTCAGAAGTTATACGGTAAATTCATTATGAGATTTGGTTGCCAAGTTAAAACCTACTGGGGTACAGGTTCCACTACTCTCCCTGATTGCAAGGGCCTCATCATATTATCAAAAAAGAAAGAGGAGGAACAAACTTGGGAAAACCACATTCCTATGTACTCCATCCACTATGCTGCTTCTTGCTCTGCAAATGAGCTGTTCCAGTGAGTGGGGCTACTGGCAGGGAAATCATAGATACTGTGCCACTTACCAAGTCAATGGGACAGTTCAGGGAAGGTAGAAACTACTCAGCAGTAGGAGTGGAGCATAACCAGAACTGACTCCATGGGGTAAACTTTGCCAGGTTTGCTTTTCTTTAGACACCAGCTTTCCTCAGCACATGCTAGAGGAACATTAGGAATAAAACACAGTTCTCTGCATTGACCATTTCCAGTCCACTCTCTCTGTTTTGTGCTTCTTTCCCACAGGAAAAAAGTCACCAAACTCTTGAAGAAAATGCTTCAAAAAGACCAAAGAATTCACAGCTGGTTGTTTTGGTGTTCAAAACCAATTTCAATCTTCTAGCTGATTAACATGGTAAACTCCTGGACTGCATTTTCTCTCCCTGAATTATTTTATTGATTTATTGGCACTTTATACAATTTCACTTAACAATTAAAAAAAAAAACAA
>VYZX01023848.1:1248-23464 GCA_013401335.1 Brachypteracias leptosomus | reverse complement strand
GATTTTTAGCTTTGACTTCATAAGGGAAAAAAAGCCTGTAAGCTTACACGCCGTACTCGTGCATACACGTATGCTTATGTGCCTGTCTGTGCCCCAATAACTTTTGAACATTTCTTGCCAATTTCAACCAGGTTGACAAAAATCGGAAAATGCAAATATACTACATTCCTCCAAATTTCATGCAAATCTGCAATCTGTCGGAGGAGGGGAGCAGACCCTTCCAGTGCTAATATATAAAGATTGCTTATCTTTCCTTAGACAGTAGAGAATCACATAGTACCCCCCTTGTATGGGGTAAATCAGTAAAAAAACAGGTGATTGATCCAAATTCTACTGTTTCTTCTGCCTANGCTATCCTATACACATGATTAAGGGTAGTGGTGACAGGCCTTTGTGGGGAAAGTCTGGAGACAAGGTATGAATGTATTTAATAAAGAAGAAGAATTACCAGAAATAGGTTTTTCATCCTGCATAGTACATGAGATTTGTTCTAGAGTGTGTAGTGAAGGACACCATCTCCCAGCTTCTTTAGTATTTTACCTGTGTATTGCTTTATATTACATTGCAATACATTGCATTATTTCTCATTCCTTTAGGAAATGACATGTTGGATTTCATTTGGCATGGTCTGCTGAGAGCTGTATCTGATGGGTGACAGATCTCACGTTCACAAAAGGCCTCTAGGTTTTAGAAGCTGACTATTGTATTCAGTTTTGGAAGACAGATTACTCTTAGTGTAATTCCAAAGGCAACAAGATGAGTCACCTGTTTCCTTTAAATTCCTTGGGTTTGTACTGTACCTTCCTGCTGTCATGTTGATGTTTATATTCCTGTCACATTTTGAAAAAGCTTCAAGGAGATACCTTGCTATGTTTGGGCAGTCCAAATTCTTTGCTATCTGTCACTCTGCTTCCAAAGGCAGTCCCTGGGCATCGCATAACAGGCTTATCAAAACCCATTCTTGTTGACTGCTTGTGTATTTCCTTACAGATAACTCTATGTTGTTGCATAGAAACAGAATTTTTCAATAATGCTTTCTTTTTTTTTCCCAGAAGACACTAGCCAGAATCAAATGTAGATATTATAAAGTTCTGAAGGAAGTGAAAAACCACAGAACTAATTAACATTCAAACACTCATGCCTAGTGTAATGAATGGCATTACAGAGAGCACAGGAAAGCTTGCTAAATTACTTTATATACAAAGAAGAAAAATAGAAGCGTTATCTTGAGAATCTTTACTGTAAAGATATACTGTTTGGATGAATCATGTGGAACAAACATCACCTCTGACATTTGTATCACTAGTGTGATTTTCAGAGGAATATTTCAGTTCTTTTGTTTTCCCTATGATTTCTCTAGTGGCTGTTCTTTAGGCTGTATCTTGATCTAATGGATAATATAAATCCCATGATTCTTTAAAAATANATGGGTTTTTTTCCTCACATTTTTTCCCATGGTAATGCAAATGGGTAGCTAAGTGGAAATAATTCATGTATCTTAATTTGAAGTCTTTTTTTTAATTCAGCATTTAGGCTATATTCAACACCAGAGTCCAAGATGCCTTTCAACAGTTCATCCCAAAGCAAATAATTTGGGGGATAGTGAGCATTTTGCTGCAACTCCTAGTTTCCACATGAATGGCATAAATATGATCTCCTTCCCTAGCCATTTCCTCTTGCTTTTATTTGTTGCTTGAGTAAGACTATTTGTTTCTAAAGAGATACTTGTTAGTGACTGTCATTTTTTTACCGATCTTCACAGCATTTTCTTTTTCAGTCTAGGCAGAAGGCAAATTCATTGGTGTCTTCTGAGAACTGCCTTCATCCGTCTGCCACCTCTTCTTCTGCTCAGAGACTTTACATCACCTCTAACTTAATGTAAAAGGGGGAAGGCAGCAGTTTTTTAAAGGGTAGGTGTCCATGCAAATATGGAAGTGGCTGTGTTATTTATTGATCTCCATTGTAAAAGATACTTCATGTTATCAGTGGTAATGTCCAAAAATGCATCTGAACATACAGATAGGTGACCTCTGAAAGCTCTGCACTCTCAGGGAAAGGGCAGGTAACCATGGTGGTAAGAGTCTGCCTTGCTGCTCATGTTCGGTAGCAGTAAAGCCTGAGGCAAGCAAGAGAGAAATACCTGGGAAATAATCCCTCTGTGAAAGGCAAATGAGTTAGTGGATTTGTATGATTAAATCCTACCTCTGTTACATAAAATAGAAGAAAGTCTTAAGAGATTGCAAAAAGTGTTAAAATAAGAGTGAGAAAACTTCACTGCTTGAGAACAGACTGAGTAGCCACACGGTGGTGCTCCGGGAGCCAGTTCTGCCCAATGGTGACCCCTCACAAATGCCTCCCTTTCTTTTCTTCCTTTCTCTTTTACTTTTGCATCTTAGCTGGAAAGAAGTAGCAATACAGGTGGAAAGTTTTGCTTTGATTAACTAATGATGAAAGTAGCCAACTGTTCTGGGGACATGTGCATAAGCAGCATAAGTATCTCTTTAAGATGTTTCCCACATTCAAGCAAACCCAGAACGAATTAGGCAACTTTGTCTAATTCTTTGCCTTTGAATTAATATAGGCTGGAGTAGGACTCTTCCAAAGCAAGGCTTGGCATGCTCAGATATGTCTCCTTCTTCCTCAGTCTACCATTTGTTAAATGGAAGATCATCTACCCCTGGATGCAGGCAGCCCCTGTCGGTTTCAATAAGAATGGCCTGGGTACATCTCTGGGAAGCATCTTACCATTAGTGAGAATGTAAGGACATAATAAAACAGATTGTTCCTGTTCTCAAAACTGACTCAGTAGCCAACATGTACAAAGTATTCCCATTTGCTAAACATCTCCCTGAGCCATTTTCTCAGAATATAAACTAACATCTCTCAGAAATAATCTTGTCTGTTTCTGTAAGCTATTGCAAAGCATGAATGAAGGTATTTCAGCTATCTTGAGTGGAAAAGCACTTGCCATTATTCCCAAATTTAATTAGATGGAAAATCCAGACAGCAAATTGACATGCATTTTATTTTATCATATGAGTTTATCAAAGAAGAAACAGTCTATGTGTTGGAAGAATGATGCAAAAGACCATTTGCCATGTCTGACTATTTGTATAAGCACAGACAGTTTAACTACTATGCTCAAGCAGTACCATCTGTCAGATCAGCTATGAGACATGTGTTTATATCACAATAAAGATCTGGTGATAGCTTTTGTTTAATCTTAAACAAATGGGGAGAAAACATGGTGATTTGGCCTATCATTTACATCTAACTGCTGCCTCACAGGTGTCAGACCTTGGTTTGAGAACCCTGTTTTGGTGCACCCCAATTTCTATCTTTTTCTCCAGGACAAAAAATAAAAATAAAGATCACCCCTCAGAACCCCTTCCCTCTTCCTCATAATCCCCAAGAACAAGTAGGAGTCTCAGACATTCTCCATTTTGAGGAGCAGCTTCTGAACTCACCTTTCCTTTGTGTGCTGAGATCTAGGATCTAATGGGAACAGTGGAACCAGGCTTCCCTGTGGTTTCTGGCACCGCTTGGGATGTGGTGGCTACTCAACTTCTGACATATAACACCAAGATTTCAAACACATTGCTGAATTATTTCCTTGGTTTTTCACACCCAATTTTCAGACCCAAGATTATTTGCTGACTAGTCATAGTTTGAGTTTAACTTATTAATGAATATGTATTTACAAAAATGTCAAGATATTTTCCTTTTATTCTCATTTTATCTCCAGGAGAAAGAAAATTTTTGTCATAAGAAACTGGAAAATTTTCTCCCTAAACCCAGTGATAGGACGAGTGTCAATGGACACAAAGTAGAACCTAGGAAGTTCCACTAAACATAGGGAAAAACTTTAATTTGAGAGTGATGGAGCATTGGAACAGTCTCCTCCTCTGGAGACTTTCAAAACCCACCTGGGTACATTCCTGTGCAACCTTCTCTAAGTGAATCTGCTTTGGCAGGGGAGTTGGACTAATGATCTTCAGTGGTCCCTTCCAACCCCCACCATTCTGTGATTCTGTGTTTTCTCTAGCAGAGGAGGAGTCCTTAATGAGAGCTGGACTAGTACAATGTGCTAAAATCATGACTAAGTTCGTTTTCTGTAAATAAAGACTAGAATTGCATGCTGCAATAACTTATGCCTGGTGAAATGTCTTGTTAGGGACATAAACTTATACAAATTAATTACCCCCTAGGCTTCTAGGCCTCTTCCACAGTTGCCTCTAGAATTAGGTCACTGCAAAGGACAGAGGCAAAGCTGCATCTGCTCATATACAGGGAAATGGCTCCAGTGTGGCTGGAAGAATGGGGCATGTGTCAGGGCATTGGCACATGAAATAGATAAGATCCTAAACAAATTCCTGTGCTTAGGATCATTAGGTCTTTCTGTCCCGCAATTTGATGCCTATGTAACTGTGGTAAGAGAGCTGCCACATCTTATTCAGTAAAGTACTACAAAGTATTTTGAAGAAAGATGAAAAGCAGATGGGTTTTGTTAATATATGATCTTAAATAAATAATCAAGTATTTTAGTAAATCTTTTTGTCTATCATGACACTGCTCAGTGACAATGTCTTTAAGGTCACAATACATGACATGAAAAGAGAGTTTGGGATATGCAAGGAAACCACCTGCTTCACTCTGGTCTTTGCCTTGGTGCGGTTCATCTATTCAGCGTAGATAACAATGACATGACCCTTCCCTGTGAAACCTATGGACAACTGCAGCTGTGCCCAAGGTCACTGTGGGCAGGCCTCCAGTCCTCCCAGTAAATCATCAGTAGCTTCCATGTTGGTATTCACTCTCCCTGGACTGCCAAATAGCACCAGTTGACAACCATTTCCACGATAATGCTTAACACAGTCTAATTACCTCCCTGTTTCTACAACAGCATCTGTTTCCCTGTCAGTAACATGGTTTCTGCTCACTCTAGCAGGCAACTTCCTTCTCAAGGCTTTTGAAGAGGTTGTGTGTTTCAGTTGCAACACTTTGTACAAAGCATATCAGAACAAACTAACCTGTAAGAGAATTTTCTTGACCTGCGTTAAGTTCTTTTATAATGAAATACAGCACACTCCTGCTATAGGTTCTGAGTCATCTCTTAACATCATAGCAAGGAGCTACTGAGACCTCCAGTCCTTTAGAATTGCAAAACATTTTGCAAGACTATTTTCTATGTTGATTGAGTTGTAGCTATCTTGAGAAAAGTCTTTGGAACCTTGAAAAGAAACCATTTCTTGTCAGCTCAACGTGACACTATAAAAAGACTGACTATTAGAAAATGATTAGATTAAAAAGGAAGAGAAGTCTTACTGAAACTTTAAGATGTGCCAAATCCCTATTGACAAGACCTTTCACTTACCACAAATGAGATAAATGAAAGCATCAATGTCGTATTAGGTAAGCAACTAAACTGAAAGAGTGAGTTTGAAGAGTCAAAGGACCCACCGGGAAAAGCAGAGCATCTCTTCAGTGGGCTGAAGAAATGAAGAACATTCTTCAAACGGACGCTTTATCAGGATATAAGAAGGCCAAGCCTTTATGCTGTTATAATTTATGGATATCCGCTGTTTGTAGGACAAAGTAAAATAGAAAAACTTAATCATATTACTGCTGGTGGGAGAAAAGACTCAGACTGTCTTCTGTGTGAAGACTCAAATGAATTTTGACTTGTGTTGTGCTTTAAGCCCAGCTGGTAACTAAGCACCACTCAGCTGCTCACTCACTCCTCCTCCCACAGTGAGACAGAGAGGAGAATCTCAGAAAAAGATAAGACCTTGTGGGTTGAGGTAAGAACAGTTTAGTATGACAACACAAGGAGAGAAGAAGTAAAAATAATAATAAAACCAATACAAGAATGTGTAAAGTGAGTGATGCACAATGCAATTGCTCACCACTCAGAACCCATTGCTCTGCCCATGCCTGATCTGCAATCCCACCTCCTCCTGACCAGCTTCCCCAGATATATATGGAGTATGACATCATACTGTATTGAATATCTTCTTGGCTAGTTGGGTCAGCTGTCCTGGCTGCAGCCCCTCCCAGCTTTTTGCAAAAATTAACGCTATCCTACCCAAACTCAGGACAACTTGATTGCCTTATGTGTTGCTACCAAGCATGAATAAGTAGGCAGAGGTGCACAGTGTAACTTTGAAAACATGTTTGCCAAAGACTGGATGCAGCAGGAGCTCAAAAAGTACATCTAAAATTAGGACATGGCATCTTTATCTTGGCATCCTTCAAACTGGAAAGTGAAAAGCCCAAATTCTCAATCTCTTCCCTCCTGTGAGGGGTTTGAAGTAATTGCAATCTGGTCTTGTCAACTTTTCTTTCCATTTTGGCCATTACACATGTAATATCATCATGATTAATGAAGACATCATCATGCACTAAAAATGTTACATTTGACAAGTGCTCCAATTAATGCATCAAATGTTAGGCTCAGTTCCAATTCCCTGAACCTATGAAGTTCACTTGAAAGCAAGTCTTTCTTCTGGGCAAAGCTCCCAGCTTTCATAGCACTCTCATGATTACTTTAATGGAGAGGGGAAATAATGACCAGCCCTGCCCCCAGCTGCAGTTTCTGAGACTTTATCACTAAGTCACTTAGAATCAAGAAAATACATTTCTAGATTTATTTTTGTGCAACAGTAGTGGATTCTGGTGGGTGCCTAATCTAATCCTTAATTCATTTCCCTGTCTGACATCCCAAAGAATGAATGACTTCATTGGACTATCTAGAAAGCATAGTCAGAATTAAGTCGGAAAAGCGAGTTACTGTTGTCCTGTAGTACAAATCACACATTTCTCTTGCTGGTACCAAGTTTTAAGTTATGACTTAACCAATATTTTTGCAATATTTAAAAAAATTGGTTTTGCATTCTTATTTTAGAAATCTGTGGGGGATTTGACCTTGGCTGGCTGCCATATGCCCACTCGTCTACTCTCCCACTCCTCCTCCTCAACCGCACAGTGGGAGAAAATAAGATGAAAAAGCTCATGGGTCAAGATAAAGACAGGGAGATCGCATACCAATTCCTCTCACAGGCAAAACTTGGGGAAGATTAATTTAATTTATTGCCAGATAAAAATGGATAGTGAGAAACAAAACTAAAAAAACCCTTCTCCCACTCCTTCCAAGACTCAACTTCACTTCACTACTGATTCTTCTACATCCTTCCACCCAAGCAGCACAGGGGATGGGGAATGAGGGGTTATAGTCAGTTTATAGCACTTAATCTCTGATGCTCCTTCCTCTTCATGCTGTTCTGCTGTTCCTGCTTGGGGTCCCTCCTATGGTTTACAGTTTTTCATGAACTGCTCCATTGTGGGTCCCATGAGCTTTGGTTCTTGAAGAACTGCTCCAGCTTGGGTCCTTTCCATGGGATGCAGTCCTTCAGAAATAGACTGCTCCAGTGTGGGTCCCCCATGGGTCACAGGTCTGCTCCATCTTGGGCTCTCCACTGGCTGCAGTTTCCTTCACAGCACATCCACCTGCTCTAATGTGGGGTCCTCCATGGGCTGCAGGGTGGATATCTGCTCCACCATGGTCCTTCATGGTCATCAACATGGGCTACAAGGGGCTCTCTGCTCTGATGCCTGGAGCACCTACTTCCCCTCCTTCTTCACTGACCTTGGTGTCTGCAGGGCTGTTTCTCCAGTTTTTTCTGTCCTCATTCTCACAGCTGCTCTTCAGCATTTTTTACCCTTTCTTAAATATGTTATCACAGAGGTGCCACCAGTATTGCTGATGTGTTCAACTGTGTCCTGCAGTGGGTCCATCTTGCAACTGACTGGAACTAGCTGTGCCCAACAAAGGTGCAGCTTCTCGTCTTTTCTCACAGAGGCCCCTCTGCACCCCCGCTTCTACCAACACCTTGACATGTAAACCAAATACAATGTGACAAGTTCATCTGAGAATCTTACTTAACATATAATCTACTGAAAAGCTGATGCTGTCCATACAAGCTTCTCTTTAATGCCAGTAGAACATACCACTATTTTTCCCTTCACTTATTTCTCATTACCTATTTATATAGCATTTTGTTATTAAGAACCATTTTATTGCCTCTGCACTCTCAGCAAGGGGTCACTTGTGGTTTATAAGGGAACTGAACCCACGCTAAATGACTTCATATAAGAAGTAATGGTGAGGAGCTGGTATATGTCTCCTACTGAAAGATACCTACAGATGATATTTGTGATAGGTGCAAGCAAACTAAAAGGGTGATTTGTGGCCTTTTTTCCTGTGGATGCTTGTAATTAGCTGGGATTTGCGCAGTTGTATCTGGCCATAGCTCATAAAAATGTATTCTGTTTCTGATGGGTATTGAGAATGTTTAATTCTGAGGTACATAGATGTTATGTGGCTCTTCAGGTCTATGTTAGTTATCAGTTGCCAAAAGGGATTTATCTTGATAGCATGTCAGTGTTCC
Source organism: Brachypteracias leptosomus (assembly GCA_013401335.1). Classification (NCBI taxonomy): domain Eukaryota; kingdom Metazoa; phylum Chordata; class Aves; order Coraciiformes; family Brachypteraciidae; genus Brachypteracias; species Brachypteracias leptosomus. The sequence goes on along the minus strand of VYZX01023848.1, from coordinate 15,017 downwards.
CAGATCCAAACAGGCCATTGCAGAGGGGTGTTAAATGTGTGCCCCATTTTTCTAAGCTTTTGCAATGTTTGCTGAATGAAAGACCCCCTGTGAGTTTTCATATTCACTCTGTTTAAGTCACTGCTTGGAAGAATGGGGACCTTTTTGCTTGTCATCTCATTCAGAGTTGGCTTTTTTAATAGATGAGACTTAGGGATAAAAGAAATCAGTTTGCTTTATTCTGTCAAAGTGAAGGTTAAGAGAAGGGTTTGCAATTTCGAAAACAAAACACAGAGTAATAAAATGAATTATTAACAGTGCCCTTGTATTTTGACTCATAGTCTTTCCACTCTTGTCACATTTACCTTTTGAGATATCATTTATCAGCCGGACTGAGGGTAAACCTTCCTTGCATCCTATCCAACTGTGTAAGCCTCTGAAAGCCTTTTGCTTTAGTATTTGACTTTTCTTTATTTCCCTCTTTCACTTCTTCAGCACTCTCTCCTGTCCCTACTCCTCCCAACACCATCCGTTTTACAATCCACAGGAGTACAGATGGTGGTTTTTATTTTATAAATCTGGCAACTGGGGAATACATCTCTTGCTGCTTAAACTCAGCTGCCCTGCCTGGCTCATTCTGAACATACATGCTAAAACAGGTGAATTTCACTGACCTAGTTTTCCCAGTGTTATCCCAAGCTAATGCAACATCAGGTTTGCCCATTCCACCACACCAGCCTCAATATAAGCAAGTGCAATGTATTTTCACTTGCTCTGTTCATCTGACTTAACTCCTGTTCAGCCCAGATAGCATGCTAAATCATGTACTAATGCAGCAAGGCTTTGCTTTGTCTAGCTGCACTAATTTTATGCACTACAATCCTTTGTGAATAATATAAATAAGAAAACAAATAACTATGCAAAGACATCTGTGCATTGAGCCCAAGAGCTCTACCTCCTCTCATATTTTCACTTAGTGTATACAACAACACAGAATAATTTGTAACAGAGTTTGATTTCAATCCCTTCTTTCACTGTTCTAAAAGTACCATGCAAGCATTTGTTCCTCGTACATTCAAAGCCTACTATTTTTCTGATCTTAATTTATGTTCACTGTACAGAATGTATCTGACTAGAGCAAACAGTTATTTATATTCCAATTATGATCAAAGACGCACGGCAGAGTCTCATCTGTCTATTGTCTCTATCATAGCTGTATAGATTGTCACTAAAACCAGCATTTTAACAGCTATGAGACAAACAGCTTCATATTCTTATGAGTTTACTGCTATGAGTAAAAATCCTGTGGAAAAAGAACTGCATGTGCAGAGGACAGCACTGAAAGCAACGATTTTATTTCTGATTACTCTGCTTCAATAGAAATTGGATTCATGTCTACTTTTTGGGTGCTTCCAGCAGCTTTAAAGTAATGAGCAAGGGCAGAGGTCAAGATGTTGCTATTGTTCATTTTTCTGATGCAGATCTCAAATTTACCCTACTGATCTCTGTGCCTGTGGTAGAGAACATGATGGGCCTGGGCCTTTCTCTGCCTCTGGGACCTATGGCAGGGGACAGCCAGTGTTCATGTGCTAAACTCTCCTCTACTACAAGATACAGTGGCCTCATCCATGTGATTTTTATGGATATTGACAAGGGAAGAAGGTCTGGAAGTACAAGCTGACCAAAAGGAGTAGCCTGACTAATATAGAGCCAATGGTCTTTGCACTGCACATGATGGATAAGCAGCACTGAATGAGTTAGCTAATCCTCCTGTGACTACAGACTAAAGCTCTTTAGAAAGTTTTCCTTGCCCACCCCAGTTCACTTTAGCTACTCTCTTACTGGAAAGGAGAATAAGAGATTATTCTGTGTGAAACCTCAGCACATCATGAGTCTGCTGGTGGAGCTGGGATATGGCAATGTGGCCTCACCATGGTGGTGTGAAGGTTACTAAACAGGCTGGACATGAGGAGACAAGGCTACACTTTGCTGCTCAATCAGCCTTTCTTGTTCCTGTGTCTCCGTGTGGTGCTGGGCTGCTGGCTGTGTTTCTTTGCCCTGGGGAGATAGCTCATTTAATGCAAAGAGAGCTGCACAGCCCTTGCGTAAGTGAATGTTTAGTTTTCTTTGTTTGGAGATATGAATTTGTGTCCCCAGCTACCTTGGTGGTTAGCTTCCTCTATAATTAACAAGTGTTTATGCTTTCCCCATGGGGTACAAGTACAAGTCAATTTTGACTTCCTTTCCAGTATATGCAGTATATTTTTGCCAAGGCTCAAATGTTTTCTAATGTAGCACACTCCATCTCTTTCCTAAAATCAATGTTTCAAAACATGGTTAACAGTGCTCTAATAGATCTCAAAATATCACGAAAGAACTGTGAGCTAGAGGGCTCCAAGATACCACTAACAGTCTAGATAGGAGTATGTTAGCTCTACTAGGGGAGAAAGAAGTTGAATTTTCCCTCTTTCATGCAGACAGTGAGTTCCAAATACTATATGCTGTTGAAATAATTTACATAATTACAACTGTCATTGGCCTATGCTGCTTTTCCACATTGTTGAAAGAAAATGTATTTACCTTAAAGATAGAAAATAGTTTTTCTTTCCCTTCTAAAAGGGCTATTTTTCTGTTTTATTTGAATGCAACTAACTTAAAATGTTTCAGAAATATTAACTCTATCTTCTTAAACTTTTATGACCTTTAGTAAGTTAAAATCCATGCAAAAATAAGTGTTATTGATTGCAGAAAGAGTGTCTGTCATTTGTCTAAAAGGCATGGTAGTACATTTAATCTGATGACACTACAGACTATTTGCTTACCAGTCTCTTCTATGAGCTGTACATCTCAGGTCTGGCATTAAGCCTGACAGAAAAATGCTGCTTTGATAGAGGTGGCAAAGTAACTGAAAAGCTCCTTCTAGGCCATGGGGAAAAGCCTATCATTTGCCACTTATTTCTTTTAGAAAGTAGTATAGGTCACCTCAGGATCCATCTAGTGAAGTACCTGTTTGGGCTTACTCACTGGATGCTAAAAGAGGGACTGGTACCACTTCTGAGTAGCAGAAATATTTATACTTTTTTGATGGAACCAGTCTGTTTTCTGATGATGATGATATTTTCAACTCCTAAATCCATATTTAGGCATTGCTGCTAGCAGACTGCCCTGACTTAAAAAAAAAAGAAATTAAAAAAGGCCTTTCTTGCCTCCCTTTTCCTTCTGCAGAAGCTGTAGGATATGCAGAGCTTTCATTTCCAAATTTAGGCATCTGGGTATGGCTATAAGAGCACAAATCTGGCATCTGTTTAAAAAATAAATTGTGGTGAGAAAGCATCGTGCATATATGTGATAGATTTGCTAGGCACTCCTGCCAAAGTAATAATCCCCCAAAATAATCCTGACAATTCATTGAAGAGGCCAAGAGTCTAAATCATTATTGATTTTCTCCTTTAAATAAAATTCATAAAAATATTTTTAATTTGCTGTGAGCAATAAAACGGAATCACCACATTGAAAAGGCATAAACCTCTCACTCTCGTATAGCTTGGGTTTTGCTCAAGGCAAAAGAAGAACTGGAACATTCCATTGATTTCAGTGAGCTGTTAGAAAAACTTGTGATCATTGCAGTCAGGTACATTAATGCCAGGGCAGTTCATAAATTTTCTCGCCTTCACTGGATCAACGTTTCATCCACAAACTTCTAGCCTAGCTCTGAAGAAACACGAAGCTGACTCACACAGGAAGTTGTGCATGTGCAAGCAAATATTTGCAAATCCAATTTAGGAACACTACATTTAATTTGTACATATGAGAAGGAAAGACCACATATATTAGGAGCTTGCTTCTCTAAAGCTGATCTTTTAATAACCTAGCTATGGAACTAAATACAAGTCTTTTTCTCGGTGTCTATGTTGGATAAGTTTCNCAAGTGAACTTGTTGGGGACATCAAGATTGGAGGCAGCCTGGGCTGCAGTGACCGTGCACTGGTTCAGTTCACTGTGCTAAGTGGCATAGGACAGATGAAAAGCAAAGTCAGCACCCTAAACTTTAGGAAAGCAAACCTCCAGCTCTTCGAAGAGTTGTTCAACAGGACCCGTTGGGAGACAGTCCTCAGGGATAAAGGAGCAGAGCAGAGCTGGCTGATCTTTAAGGAGGCTTTAATAGGACAGTGATAGATCAGTGGAATGGGCTGTCCAGAGAGGTGGTGGAGGCCCCATCCCTGGAGTCATTCAAGGTCAGGCTTGATGGGACTCTGAGCAGCCTTACCTAGATAGAGATGTCACTACTTGTGTAGGGAGGTTGGACGAGATGGGTCCTTCCCAGAGGCTCCTTCCAGCTTAAAACATTCTATGATTCTATGACATAAAAATTAAAGTTGTCCATGTGTCATCCAGTTTGAAAACAAGATTTTTAAAAGAGAAAAGAAGCTCATAAGCATGAAACAATTGTCAGTGTTAGCTTAGGCAGTCTTGTGAATTCCTTCTATTACTGCTCATGATGAAGTTTCTCTGAAGACTTTGCTCTTGGTTAGTATGAGAGATAGAACACCAAAATAGGGCACTCATTTCACAGGAAGTGTTTCTGTAGCAAGAAATTAGTGATGAGACTGAATTGCAAAGTTCAAAATGGGATCCAGGCTCAGAGAACATGGCTATTTATGTAGACATAGGGACTTCATTAATTGCATTCACTGTAATTGCAGAGGTGAATGTTCTAATAAGCAGATGAAGCTGCCCTTGTATCTTGGGTTCAAAGAATATTGAAGTATTTTCACAGAGAGAGCTAGCTTTGCTAGATCTCAAGAGAGACTTTGTTCATACCAGCAATTAAAAGCAGCCATTAAGATACCATTGTAAGTAATGTGAGACCAGTCTTAAAATCTCTTTTCTAAAATACAAAAAGACTTTTATCCTGGGCCTCACACTGCAAGTAGAAGTGTTGATAATACGAGAAAAATTATATAAATGTATAAGATATTAAAACAGAGGGGAAGGAGGAATACAGTCCTTTCTTCTCACCTGTTTTGTCTGGATTGTGTCCTACAAAGCTGAAACTTCCTCTTATAGATTCCCTCTGCATTAAATGAAAGCTGAGCAAGTAGCTCAGTTTAATTATGACATGGGTGCCTTACCTCGTCCTGTAAGTGATTAAGTCCTCCATGTGAACATGGTCCTGAAGGCCTCCTGTGAATTGTGGAGTGCTTTCAATTACCCATGACTTCAGCAGGGCTTGATGATACCAAACATCTCACAGGAGCAATTTCTATTGCACGAGTTTTCAAAATTACAGAGTGCAGAAAGCACTGATGGGGCGCCATGAGGTTCTGACAGCTGGGTCAATTATATACCAACATTTGAGCATGTGATAACTTAGACCCACTTGTTTTTACTAAAAAACATGACAGAAATGGATAAAAAGCACTGCTTCTACAAAGTGACCCATTTATGTTATAAGGCAGAGTTTCCTACCTTTGGGGTGATATATATTTATGTGGAGCTTTGTGTATCAACAAAAGTAAAGTAGTTGTAAGCGATAATCTATAATGCTGATGGGAATGCAGAATAGGAGGTATAAATAAACAAACATCTATTTCTGGTTGAAATGTGGAGACTGGATGAGCAAAATGTGAACCAAGGTTGAATGTTTTTAAAATAACAAGTTAGAATTCTCCAAATTAGTGGAGTGAAAATAGCATAACCAATTATTTCTAAAGAATCTAGGTCATTAGTAGTTGTAATAGTCAATAAAGGGTAATTTGGCATCATCACATTATGAAGCTTTAGCTGTCTGCTGATTTTGGCTGAGTTAATTTTCCTCATAACAGCTACTATGGGGACATGCTTTGGATTTGTGCCGGAAACGGGGTTGATAATATAGGGTTGTTTTAGTTGTTGCTGAGCAATGTTTACACAGAGTCAAGGCCTTTTCTGCTCCTCACACCACTCTGCCACTGACAAGGGTAGGGGTGAGGAAAATGTTGGAAGGACACACAGCCAAGACACCTACCCCAACTGACTAAAGGGATATTCCATAGCATACGACATCATGCTCAAGAATAAACTAGGGGGAAGGCTGGCTGAGAACCACTGCTCAGGGACTGCCTGGGCATTGATCAGTTGGTGGTCAGCAATTTTTTTCATTTGCATCACTTGTCTTTCTTGAGTTTTATTTCTCTCTGTTATTTTCCTTTTCACTGCAATTATTATTAGTATTTTATTTCAATTATTAAACTGTTCGCATCTCAACCCACGAGTTTTCTCACTTTTACCCTTCCAATTCTCTTCCCCAAATCCTGCTATGGGACAGTGAGTGAGTGTCTGAGTGGTGCTTAGTTGCCAGCTGGGGTTAAAACCACAGCAAGCAGTAATATGGGCTTTCCAGTAATGAAGCACAGCTGATAATAAGCATTGGTGTTACAGCTGCTGTCTTCCATTTCTATCCAATTCATCTGTCTCAGTGCCTGAAGCTGTCCAGCAAGACCAAGAGAAATAACATTAGCCTCTTTATTATTTATAACTCACTTTTTTCCCTGATAAGAGTGCAATACCATAAACACTGTTTCCATGGAAACTCAAACAAGACGAAATTGCCGTGAGTATTCTGGTTTATACCTCCAGGAATATAGGTATCTAAAGTTTCAACCTGTCCCTGCCTTACAAAAGAGTGCAGAAGTGATTGATATTTTTAATTATTGGGTAATATTGGCTGAGTTGGGGAATTTCTTGCATTTCAGTGTGGTGTGCTGCAATCACGTTATCCAATTACATCTCATGCTTCTCACTGACTTTATTTCCTTTGAAAGCTGCTCTTTTAAAAGTGCAATTAGAAAGGCTTCCTTGTTTCTATAGGCTTTGATGATGCTAAATGCTGTATTACATTTGTATGATATGGAATAATAGCATTTAAGGACTGGGAAACCAAAAATGTCTTTGTGGGTTTTGTAATGCAGATGGATAAACCTCAGGCTGCATGAGAAGTAAAAAAAAATAAATTAAGCGATGTGAACTGTAAAGGTCATCTGCAGGTTACCTAAGGCTTAACTGAAAAGGAAAATATTTCCTTTGAGTTAATAGCTGGCTTGAAGAGTGAAGAGCCTCATAGAAAAGTCAAAGGCCCTTTACCCTGTGTTGAATAACTTAACAAAACCATAGGCTCAATAATTCTATTGTAGAACATAGAAGTATAAAAATGGGCCGAAAGCACAGCTTTAACAATACCATAATGTGGTAGGTAAGGACTTCTTATCTTATTTCATACAGAATATTACACAACTCCAACACTGTGTTTTTCCAGTTATGTGAGAACGAAATTTCTGCAGATCTGGGTGATCCACTCAACTCATATGAAAGAAAGGGGTGCCTTTCTCTCATTTATCCTAAAAAGGGTTTCAGTACCCTTTAGTAGGTAAAATAAACAAGCTTTGCTTCAAAAAGCAGAGCCTGAAGAAGGCTGTCCCTTTCACTTGGTGGATTAGGAACTCACCTGGAAGGTGTTAACTGCTGCTGCACTGGACCTTTAATTGTTTAAGCAAGGTGGAAGATTATTAAAAAGGGAGGCTCAGAGCAAGTCCTATCAATAACAAGTCTGGTGGTCTGGGCACTGCTCTGTGAAGCAAAGTCAAACTCACTCTTGCAGAGATGAATTAAAGGAAAATTCCTTGATGAAGGTGTGGATCAGAGCTGAGGTACTTTGAAGGAAGTCTGGGACAGAGGTAAAGGAAGTAAGGCAGCAGTGGCTTTGTGAATCTAGTCTGTCCTATCCCTCATTTTATTAGTAAGTGCTTAAAACCAAAACATTTGCTTTTGGGGTTTAAATGAACATGTTATCAGACTTGAACAGAATTTTTAACACTGCCTGTTTTGGGAAGAATCTGAATTTGTTTGTTTTCATCTGAGCCAAATCTCTTTGCCTGGAGATCAGTTATTGACAAATCCTATCTGCAGAATAATGCCATGAATCTTCTTCCCAGCCAGAATGATTGCTGCTTCCTCCTCAAGGAAGCTGGAATAGCTCTTCCCTCCTTGAGGCAGAAAGCTGTCTTTTCTTGCATCTCAGGAAAGGTACTTTGTAAGTTTAAAAGTACTTTTGCAGGACAGCACAGGAGCACTTCATTAGGTTAGTGGAAGGACTTGTAAAACATTTTTCTTTCTAGAATAACAACATCAGATAAAATTAATATTCTATTCTAATGCCACACTACAACATATGTTGGCAAAGAACTGAGATATATTCTTTGTTCTCCACATCTCTATAGCCAAAGAGAGTCTATACATCTAAACAGTTCTTGCTTCATACAGTTGCCCTTTCATAAATCTGCACTCCATTTTAGAGATTATTTCCTTTTCTTTTATCCAACATGCTTCCCATTCTGTTGTGTCCTTTGGAACCAAGCCTCTCTAGAACCAAGTTTGGGATCCAGTTGCCTAAACAGGAGAGCTTAGCATAATTTTGGATGCTCTGGGATATCTGAGACATCCTCACTGGATTGGCAGATATGCTACAGGACTTGGGGGAAACTTGTGCCCTTCTAGAACAGCAATTGAGTCTGTGGTGTTTCTATGGTGCTAGACCTGTCTGAAGTGTGATGGGTACCAACCTTTCTGAGCCTCTCACTAAGAGAGAGGCACGGGGTGTTTGCTCAGAGAAGAAAAGAAGTAATGAATCTATGTTACCATCCTGTGATAAGCTCCAAAACAAAAAAAATCTGTTTATTGTAGATAAAGACTGCAGTGTCACTTCAAAGTCTTGGGAAGGACTCCTAGAAATACATGAGTAATTCCCACACTGAGGCTGCTCTAAATTAGTAAACAAATGTGCCTGGGACTGTTCTCTGACACCGGTGCCAACTGGCATGCAAAAATTTCTGTCCACACTGTTGAAGCCTTTCAGCTGCCCCCAGAAGCTAGCTACATGCAAACTGTTCACTGAGAGTGTGTGCAGGTGTGTGCTGTCTCCCCAGCTGTGCCCATGAATGATTTGGCAGACTGCTGGCTGAGGTAGTCTAAGTCGATGTCAGGGACTGTTCTAATAATTGAGATGATTTAGTTTAGTTCCCCTGAAGTATTCCCTACAGTTGTGTTGGTTACTGATATAATGATAAAGTCATAGAATGGTTTGGGTTGGAAGGGACCTCCAAAGGTCATCTAGTCCAACCCCCCTACAATAAGCAAGGAAGTCCCTAATTAGGTAAGGTTGCTCAGAGCCCCATTGAGCCTGACCTTCAGTGTCTCCAGGGATAGGGCCTCCACCACCTCCCTGGGCAGCCTGTTTCAGTGATCAATCACTCTCATATTAAAGAACTTTTTTCTAATATCCAACCTAAATCTACCCTTTTCTATCTTAAAACCATTACCCCTTGTCCTGTCACTACAAACCCTCATGAATAGTTCTTTCCCTGCCTTCTTATAGGCCCCTTTCAGATATTGGAAGGTCACTATAAAGTCCCCCTGGAACCTTCTCTTCTGCCTATGACTTCATCATCCCATTCCTATGTTCAATCAGGAAATAATTCAGGAGAAAAGGGACCTTTGGAGCTCATGTGGTTCAACCCCCTGCTGAAAGCAGATTCACCTTTGAGATGGGAGCAGCATGCTTGGAGACTGGGTGACCTTTAAAGATCCCTTCCAACCCAAAGCATTCTATGATTCTATGGAGATGTCATAGCCTGTTTGGGCAACCTGTTCCAATGCTTGACCACTCACTGTGAACATTTTTGTCCTTGTATCCAAGTAGATCTAAGCCATACCTCACTGATATACATCCTACTGATTCTTTGGGATGTCTCTCTCCAGGCAACTTTAGTCTTGAGAATTATTGTCTGGATTTTGCAGTGTGCAGGCACAGATGTGAGTTACTGCGGCTTTCATGTTATCCTCTGTTAACTGACACAAAGAAATGGGCTCTGTGTGTGCTCTCATCCCAACCCAGCAGTGAGGTGAGGCCCGGGAGACTTACACACTTCTGAAGGTGCGTCGCATGGTAGTAAACAAAACAAAGAGCTGGGTACAACCCAGGCCCTTCTGCTTCCTTCCCATGCCCCCCTTTTTTTTTCCTTGTAGTCCTTTGCATTGCATATCTTTGGAAATTTTTGGCTTCTTAGGCATAGGGAAACACATTTGGTATGGCTTAAGGGAAGGAGATTGTTCTACAACAAATAAGTAATGAAGCAGAGTGAATATGGGTTTGCGTTGGAGAGAGGGATCACTGTAGCTAGCGTTTCCTGTTCAGGTGACAAGCTGTGTCAGGTTATTCCAGCAAGCCTTGAATTCTGTTGTTTTTTTTTCCAATTCTCACTTTTGTCTATTCTTTAATATCATCTAACTACCACAACATGAGCTGAGTATGTCCAAGAAGGTGTCTTCCGTTATGTTCTGTGAAAACATGCCATTCCTAGCTATTACTTCTGTAGCAAATGTTAACATGGCTTCAGTTATATTTCCTTCAGAGGAAGGAATTTTGTAAACATTAAGCTGTGCTGTAGAGCAGATTGTATAGTTTTCAGCAAGCCAGGAGAGAAGATTTCAATTACTAATTCATTTAATTACATTGCAAAACAGACTCAGCCCAGCCTTTTGGTTTCAGCTGTAACAAGCTCCTCCAATTCCTCCCACTCCACACATGACATCATCCTCATGTTAGCAGCCCCACCAGGGCCCTGCAAGAGGCGGGGAGGAGGCCATGCCAAGGTGGGGCTGGGCACAGGGCTTGGATTGCTGGGATCAGGCAGAGCCCTGAGCTTGAGCTGGTGCTGAAAAGTGGTACCCAGTGACAGGCCCCCATGCCCATGGCACCACCAGAGCTGACATGGCTTTGGAGGGCTGCTGTCTATACACCATCTTTTTTGATTGTCTCCTCCCTGCCACCAGCACATGCAGTGTCAAGCCACCTCAGAAGAAAGTATAGTTTGAGTCCACAGAAACTAAATGGAAGCGAAAAAAATCTTACATGAAACCTGTATGTTAGTGAAATGCGAACTTGCCTTCACTTGCTTTGTGATGCATTTGCTCCCTCTCCTTCAGTTATTTTTCAATTAAGTGTTGGTTTCTTCACATTCTTGCTAATACAGTTTAAAATATCTACGTGGAAAGGATTTAAACAACTTTCCATCTATAGAGAAGGTCTAAGACTAGCTGTTTTTTAGTTTTTTGTTTTGGTTTTGACTGCATAGCAAAGCTTTACGTTACAAGATTAAATCATACTGGAGATTATGATATCTCTTTGTGTTAGCCTTTCTTATTCAGATTAAATAAAATACTACATGACTAGGGATTGCTTTGTTTTCCAGAAATTGCTTTTCATTTATATTGTGTACTCTTTAACTTGTGATATTGCTATACTTTGCTATTTAAATATGCTCCTATTGGAGGGTGAAGATGAAGGTAGGAAAGTAAAAATCTTAAAAGGATATTTTGAAATATTCAAAGAAGTTATAATCACAGATAAGACAAAATAGAAATTATTTCCTGTAGCATTTCTTAATCCTGGAAACTTTATGGCCTGCTGGGACAATTATGACTAATTATTTTGATATATTATAATTTCCTTATTGCCATCATGGCATCATACCACAGACAAAACAAGACACAGTTTTGAATGAAAACGCATCTCATTGATTTGGTGCAGGCTTTTAAAAAACTCCCAGTATGTAATAATTTCTTTCAGGTCACTTATTTTTTTCATAGCTTTCTCAATCATTGTAATAACTATAATATATTCCTGAATAGTTAGCATTCCCAAGCCTGTAATATTTGACAACTTCAAAGCTGATGCTCACCAAAGTCACATAGTATTCTTTCCTCTTCAGAGGTTATTAGCTTTGTGAGCTGGTACTTATTGTTTATTCACAGAACCACTGGAGGACCACTCAGAAACTATTCCAAATACGAGCATTTCAATATTTCCACTATAAATTGTCAGGAAATTTATTTGCACTATCATTGTTTCTAGAAACATTTTTGCACGTGAAGCTTTCCTAAGTTCAGTCAAACCCAGTAATGTATTGCAGCTTCTCACAGTCCAAGGCAAAGGTTTGATTTTCCGGTTTTGTTTAATGCCATCATGTTCACATGGTACATACTGCCCACACTGCATTTGCATAAGCTTAAATATATAATAATACTGGTTGCTACAGAACTAGGTCCCTTATTTAGGTAAAAGTAGATGTGGCCAAATATGAAGTGATGCACTTGAGGAAGCCCTCCCCAATATATTTACCTTAAAAAAGCTTTGGGTAAATAATTTCCACTCTGGAGTGAGATCATAGGGTTGTGGTAGATCAGTCTGAGAAAATATCAGCTCAGCACTAAATAGTGGTCAAAACAAAGAACTTAAAGTTAGGAATTCTTAGGAGAAAAATAGATAACAGAACAACCTTGTTATGTCACTATGAAAATGTGAGGTTTACTTCTGTCTTGAATACTGGAGATTACTTCTGGGCTTTAGTAAGCTAAGTTTTTCCAGAATGCAAAAGAGGTAATTGAATGTCCTGGTATCACCTGGGATAAAGTTAATTTTCTTCCTAGTAGCTAATACAGTGCTGTGCTTTGGATTTAGGATGAGAATAATGTTGATAACACACTGATGGTTTAATTGTTGCTGAGCAGTGCGTACACTAAGTCAAGGACTTCTCAGCTTATCGTACTGTCCACCAGCAATGAAGCTGAGGGTGTGAAAGGAGCTGGGAGGAGACACAGGCAGGACAGCTGACCCAAATTTGCCACGGGGATATTCCATACCATATGATGTCATGATGACCAAAAAACCTGGGAGGAGTTGTTCAGGGGCGGGGGCGGTGGCCCTGCTGCTCAGGAACTGTCTGGGCTTCAGTATGCTGGTAGTGAGCAATTGCATTGTGCATCATTTGTTTTGTAAATTCTTTTATCAATATTTCCCCTTCCTTTTCTCTCCTATTAAGCTGTCTTTATCTCAGCCCATGAGTCTTACCTTTTTTCCGATTCTCTGCCCCATCCCACTGTGGGGATAAGGGGTGAGTGAACAGCTGTATGGTGCTTAGCTGTAGGCCAGGTTCAACCACAACACTGAGGAAGGGTGTCACACAGGTCTATAAGACCACCTTTGCCATGTGCCTTTCAGTGCATAATCTAGGAGGCCTCAGGTCAAGCTAGGAGGAGCACTGTTCAAAATAAATCAACTGATGTGTCTCTTTGGGCAATAGATAGTAGACTTGAAGACTTGGATGGTGTCAGTTGGAACAGTTTGCATGTGTCCAAAGAGAACTGAGGGTTAACAAATGCGTAGCTCTCATGCACAGCTCAGGAAATGCCTGGGCTCAAAGCAGTTGAAGGTTGGTGCATTAGGAGTGTAGTGGGTCTGTCTGAGTTGATTTTCCTCATACAGCCCTCATGCTGCAGTACTAGGACCCAGAGGGTGTTGATAACACACACCCTTGTTATGACTATCAGTGCCCACACAGCACCAAAGGTACGGGGTGGGGCAAGATCTGGGAGGGGATACAACCCGGACAGCCGACCCGAGCTGACCAATAGGATATTCCATACCATATGACGTCAGCTCAACCATAAAGGGAGGAGGACGGGGGGATTCGGGGGAAGACATTTGTCCTCCGAGCAACCAGTACACGTTCTGGAGCCCTGCTTCCTGGGACAGGCCCGACACCGCCTGCAGATGGGAAGTAGAGAGTAACGGCTTTGTTGCTTTTGCTTCGCGCTTGCGCAGCCTTGCTTTCTCTGCTGTTTATTAAAACTGCTTCTTATCATAACCCACAGGTTTTCCTTTTCCATCTTACTCTCTCCCCGCTTGCCTTGCTGAC
>VYZX01023846.1:2860-22879 GCA_013401335.1 Brachypteracias leptosomus | reverse complement strand
GAATCAGACAACAGTAATGGAAAATATGAAGGTAGACTGCCTCAGAGATCAACGAGGTTTTTAGTATGTCCTGCTGCTTGGTTTTTCTTTCCCAAATCAGAGGGTAGAAATGTCAACAGAAGTGCAAAAAAATAACAGAGATTATAGACTTCAATGAGGCAAAATGCTGCCAATCAGCACATCATTTGTGTCTTGAGAGTCTTTGCTTCATTCAAAAGCAAAATATTGATGATCAATTTACTGAAATACCTCATTCTTCTTTGAGACAGCAGCTTCTATGTCCCACTGAGATAAAAATTCAAAGGGCTTGCGAGCTACTGCCTCTTATTAATAACTGTCAAAGTACGAAGCATGAGCTAAAAGTGCTGTTGCATATCATTCAGATCTGTACCACATGCTGTGTTGATGCTCCATTTCATCTAGATTACATTTCTTTTACATACACAAGGAATATTCACAAAGTTTTGAAAGGAGGAGTGCAAAAAGGTCTGGCAATAATGTGATTTATGTAAGAGATAGCCACTGTGAACCTTTTTAGGAAAGAGAAACAATACAAACATCCAAGAAGAAAAGTAGGCCACTAATGAGCATCAGTTCAGATGTACAGAATATAAAAACAGAATGTAAGTTTTTATAAAATTGATTAGTCCAATAAAGCTATTTCGGTTTTTGCAAATAACGTTTAAATCATACGAATAAACTTTTCACATTGCCTAGGAAAAAAAAGAAATCCCCATATGTAAGATTAGGAACCAGGTGATAAGATGATTATCAGAAGGAATATCTAAAAGGAAATTACAAGAAGAAATTGTGGCACACTGGTAACGGCAGGGAAAATATACTTCCCCTAGGAATATGCCAGTGAGTCATTCTTTGATTAAATTCTTTCAAAAGACAAAGGATAAGGACATTATAAAAGATAAGCTCAAATTTTCAATTTGACATTTACCTGAGGGAATCCCAGATGCAGCAGAAGCAAATGCTGCCAGACAACTAACATTTGAATGTCCATCCATTCTCAAGTTCAGCATAGGTAACAAGAGTAGAGATTTTCTTCCTGCAGTCCTCCCTTTAGGCAACTTAAAGAGATAAAAAAGGAAAAGTACAGGGGAATTCAGTGTTTGGGTCTGATGCAGGCTGTGAAGTACATGGAGATATTCCTCTACTGCCAGTAAGTTTGTTTTGTGTGTTTTTGTTTATTAACAACTGGACTGAGGCTGTTTAACCCATTTCATCAGGGTGACTGAAACAGTACTACAGAATAATGAATTTTATTTACTGATATTCTCCTTGGCTGTATTCAAATAATGACTTAAACCTGAGAAGATATCTCATTTACCAGTCGTGTAATTGGAAGAATTGTTTGCTAATGAAATATTGACAATAAATAAACAGCTGTCACAACTCTTTCCTTTTCTGCTGCTAGTTATAGACTTTCTTAGCCAGCAATTTCCACTTGGTTGGCAGGAAAAGCCCCAACTTGCCATTTGAGCATCAGTGCTATAAAATTCTTCCCTTGTGCTGTTTACCCAGAAAGATATTACTTCTTTACAAACTTCTTACTTTTAAATCCATCTCACTGTGCACTAACAGCTATGAAATAAATTACAAAAGTGTACGAAAAAAAAACCCCAAAAACCACAAAACAGACTCATTAAAGAATAACTATCAAAATGTGGGTTACCACAGGATTCCAACTACTAAAACTCAAGTTAAATTTCCCCAAAACCTGTTTACCCTCATCTAAATGCTTTGACTACTCTCTTACCAGCAGCCTAGTATAGATGGGAATAAGCAATGAAGCCATCTTTCTGCTGTGCTAGTTTTTCTGGAATATAATCCCTGTGGTAATAATTACATAGGTTTATCCATCCCAGTGTGAACACCACCAAAGTGTCAATTATGACAAATGTCTGATAGCCACAAGTGTCTGCTGTAAAGAAAATCAACTGCTTCTATTCTCTTAACCTTGGGGTCAGGGTTTCCCACTGGAACTAACAGCTTTTTTTCCTGCTGTAAGTATCCATTTGAAAGCTGCTAGGAAGTGTTAGGATACACAGACCTACTCTTTCAGCACTAGTTTTTTTCTTGTTTGGTAATCTGAGCCTAACTCTCACCAGGGGTTTACACAGAAACACCTACAGCTGTTTTTTCATTTGTATTATCCCCTTTGGATGATACTGTTCAAGACATCTCACTTTCTTTTTTCACACCATTTGCAATACAAGCTGGAGAGTCCCCAAAGCCCGCNCATTTGCAGTCCAAAGAGGGCATACAAGAACTCAAGAGCAGCATATAAACAAAGCATCAGAGTAAACATGGGCTGAAGTTTCCTGGCTTATATTAGCAAAGAAAAATATTTTTATATTAGTACTGGGAGTCATTCCTTTAATGGATTCATTTTTCATATACATTCTGTCCACCTGATCCTTCCACTTTTAGGTATTATAAACTACATTGAGGAAAATAAGATCAAAAACCACCATACAGGATCAGAATAACTTTCCTCTAGTGCTCTAACCCAGTATCCTGTTCCAAACAGTGGGCAGATACAAAAGCCTTTGGAGGAATGTAAGCACAAGGCAATCACATTATGACACTTTTCCCTAATTCTACCCCAGATCCCAATCACTTTAGTTCAGGAACTTCACAAGCTGGATATGGCCTGTATGGATTTGGTAACCTTCAATGGATCTCTCTTCCATGAATTTGCCCATTCTTCTCTCCAGCACCTAAAAGCTCTCAACATCACAATGACCTTGGCAGACTAAATTTAATAGATGCTACATTCTTTACAATGCAAATATGTATTTTGAAAAAGCTACAAGTTGCACTCACCAACATGAAAGGTTTAGTGGTACTTTTTCCAGGAGAGGTTTGTCCTAAAATTCTGAACAACTTCTAATGTGATTATTGACATTTCATCTTCCTAAAAATTCCCAATTGAGTTATACTAATTAAAACTCATATTTACTTGTGCTTCTCCAAAAGAATTTTGGTACAGGGTTTCTGGAATCCTGAATCACAGTATTGTGTGGTTTATGGTTACATGGAACACCTAAGGCGTCACAGTTCTGCTAAGAAGGATAGCAATATGATATTTCTCCCTTTTTTTGGAAATAAGATGAAAGAACACAACATACCTAGGACGTTGTGAGAAGGGGTAAATTTGATATCAGGAGCAGGGAAAATACCAAAGAAAATACTGCCATCATAAGGATCCCTATCCTGCCTCTAAGCATAGGTGAGACCAGTACTCAGCTCTGCCTTAGAGAAAAATTAAGGATTTCCTATACAACGAATGTNGTAGCCATTTGCTATTTCCAGCTTTTGAGCTAATTATCACAGGAGTCAGCAAATGAGAAGGAAAAACAGGAACCATCAAGCTTAGATCCTAGGAATACAGACTTCTTTCAGGCAAGCCAAAGAATAGATTATGAAGAAGTAATGAAACCTAAAAAGCCAGAATCATTGTGATATATTCCATCTGGCAGAAGGAATAATAATCAGTATATACAAAACAACTGACATTTTCAGTCACAAGGAAGTANGCCTTTGGAGGAATGTAAGCACAAGGCAATCACATTATGACACTTTTCCCTAATTCTACCCCAGATCCCAATCACTTTAGTTCAGGAACTTCACAAGCTGGATATGGCCTGTATGGATTTGGTAACCTTCAATGGATCTCTCTTCCATGAATTTGCCCATTCTTCTCTCCAGCACCTAAAAGCTCTCAACATCACAATGACCTTGGCAGACTAAATTTAATAGATGCTACATTCTTTACAATGCAAATATGTATTTTGAAAAAGCTACAAGTTGCACTCACCAACATGAAAGGTTTAGTGGTACTTTTTCCAGGAGAGGTTTGTCCTAAAATTCTGAACAACTTCTAATGTGATTATTGACATTTCATCTTCCTAAAAATTCCCAATTGAGTTATACTAATTAAAACTCATATTTACTTGTGCTTCTCCAAAAGAATTTTGGTACAGGGTTTCTGGAATCCTGAATCACAGTATTGTGTGGTTTATGGTTACATGGAACACCTAAGGCGTCACAGTTCTGCTAAGAAGGATAGCAATATGATATTTCTCCCTTTTTTTGGAAATAAGATGAAAGAACACAACATACCTAGGACGTTGTGAGAAGGGGTAAATTTGATATCAGGAGCAGGGAAAATACCAAAGAAAATACTGCCATCATAAGGATCCCTATCCTGCCTCTAAGCATAGGTGAGACCAGTACTCAGCTCTGCCTTAGAGAAAAATTAAGGATTTCCTATACAACGAATGTTAGATATAAAATGCTTCAAAATGTTTTTAAGCAAAATATGCCACAAGCATACAAAATATATTTTAAAATATTTTAAATTGTTGCATGAGTTCTTTCCAATTCTAAATGTAATGTGGATGGGTACTAGACAGTATATACGTCTTGAATTGCAGCAAATTCAGTTTGATCTATCATTCTTGTCCTATATAACAGGTTGGAGACTGTAACAGATACTTTAGAATACTCTACAAGCTCAGACAGCAAAGTAACTCCATATTATACTGGGCACCACAATACCAAGAAGATGTCAACAAAACCAGAGGAATACCAAAAACAAGTAAGAAAAAATGATTACAGGTCTAGAGAAACTGATTCATAAGAAAAGATGTAAAATAAGTAATTCTGTATAGCTTGGCTAACCCAGTAACTGAAGGATATTATAATTGTTTGTAAAATCAAACTAAAGACATAAGCACCAAGAAGACAGTGAAAAATAAAGCTGATCCAGAGACTTATATGAGATAATGATGAGAGATATATATATGAGAAACTTTAACTAGCACACAAGAAACATTTCTTATCTATGAAACCTCCAAATTTTAGACTATGCTTTCAAACAAGGAAATCATATGGCAAGTGAAAGATGTCTCACTGGTATCCCTGAAGATGGAAGTTGCCTGTCACAACACATGTACTAGACATGAGAGACAGCACCAGGACAAGCTTCCTTTTTAAAGTGTTATGCTAGCAGTACAATGATAACATCAAAAATTTCAGGTACATTGGTTGATATGGACCTGGAGCACCTTATTATTCAGATTATAGTTACTTATGCATGGTGGGAAAGAGAAAAAGAAATTATAATGGATAGGTGTCCCAATTAACTCTGCAGTGTATATATATCCTAGAGGGGAAGCCCAGTCCTAATCTTTTCCTGAATGAACCTGATTGAGATGATAGCAAACGTGTAACCACATTACCGAAACTGATGAGTGCAGTAACACAAACTTCCTCCCTAAATTCTATCTTCTCACATAGGTGAACTCTCAGTGATCCTGTTGCCACAACATTCCATGTCTTTCAGCCTCAGGCAGATTTGTACGAGTAACCTAGAAGTGTCAGATTTTCACTGTATTCCCAGCAACAAAAGCCCTTTTAATTAGTGAAAGACTCAATGTGTAACAAAGACCTCCCTATATGCCTGATGAGGTCATGAATCTGCTTCTCTCTTTGTAAATAAGCCTTAGTAGGAACTAACTAAAAGGATAAGAAAGGATTTCCACTAATCAGGATTGCTTTCACATGGCTGAATTACACAGAGGAATCACAACAACTAGCCCTATGCTTGCTCTCCTTTCACCAATAGACAAATGCACTCATTCCAACGAAGCAGACCAAAATGGAAGTCACACTCCAGTAGCAAAAAAGACAGTCCTACAGCCTTTATCCTCTTCAAGCTGCCAAAAGAAGGTGAAAGATAAAGGTTGTTCTGCCAGCTAACAAATGGAAGAAGAGCATCAACAACCACGAGATCTCCAAACCAGAATCTAATCTTGGTGCTACATCAAGGGTATATAATATGTGAAAGCGTAAACCAAACCCCACATCACTGAATTTAGCAAGTGATGTTGGTGTTTAGCAAGTCATGTTGTTTAAAGGCAACACACCTTTGGCTGAAAAATTTGGACTCACTAGAGTTAGTTACCTCACATTGTAATTAAACACAAACTCTCCCCTGTTCTGGGCTAAGGCACAGGTACAGTGTTCGTGAGAAATAAAGGAGACTACCTGAAAAGCAGTATTACTTCCCCTACTACTGTGGCACACTGAAAATTTCAAAAATCACTACAGGAAGTGTAATAAAAACAAATAAAAGAGATCATTAAACTGATTGAGTTAACCTTTGTCATATTTGATTCAATAACGCTTCCTCTTTAGAAATTATCTAAAGCTGCTGGAGAATTTCCAATTTATCGCAGAACTCAGCATCAAAGTGATTCTGGCAGTAGAGAAGTATTTTAAAATATTCTTACCCCATACATACCTTAATTATCTTTCCTCTCTTCTAGGATCAATTAATCAAGCTAGAAAAATCAAATCTCACTTTTGCAGCACCTGCCTTCCCCAAAAGATAATTTCAGTTGTATTACAACAGCCTTGGTTGCTTTTTAACCTAACAACTGTTGGCCTCGAGTCTTGAAACAGAAAGATTTTATTTTTTTTTTACTCACAAATATACTCCAGATAAATGTGATTCATAGTCCTTTATAAAATGTTTTCCCTCGCCATAAAAACATTAAATATCAGAAAAAGTGTCCTCAAATGGATTACAGAATGGCAAATAGATCTCAGTGGCATTTTTATTGTTGTTATTATTGCTCGACAGAGTAAAAATAGAGGTATCTTCAAAGGTGTCTTTCCTTGGAATGGGCAACTCAGCATAAACAGAATTTATATGCTGAAAAGGTTACGGTCAATGTATTATGACTGTATATGTAGCATCTCTTAATTTCCAATGTCCTGCCTCTCCTAAGACAACTCAGGTTGTAAATTTTTTAGACTTCTGCAGCACCTTGCCCGATGAGGTGCAGAACGGATATTTTGGGTGCCCCATTAAGTATGAGCAACCAGAATTACACAACTGAGTTTTCTGTTTCCTGCAGGAAAAAGTATTTCTGCCTTCCTTCAAGGCCAAGAGGCAAAGCCGAATATCACAGCTTTGGTCGCAGGAGGCAGTTTAGCGCCGTTCTCTCCTGTTTCGAGTAGTATCTGTCAGGGCTAAAGAGAGAAGAGGACAGAACTCCTGAGTGTCTCTTCACTTTCCCTCACTCTGATGAGGAGGTTGCAACCCTTTCCTTCTGAGCGGATTCCCATCTCTCGAACTGAACTTCCTGACACATCGTGGTCGTCCCGACACCACCTTCATCTAATGGAAGATAAAACGCCCGGTTTGTCCCCAGATAGCTCATTCACACCGCCTGCCTCTTTCCTCGACAATAAAATTTCAAGCGGACCATCAGTTTGCCGAAGTAATAGGTTTTCACAGCCAGGAGAAGGTGAGCGCCAAGGATTATTAATAGTGTTTCTTGATTAGTTAAGGGAAAGATAAATGTGACACCGCCACCAAAATCCCTGAATATCTGATACCAGTGAGGAGTGGGTATCACCTGCCAAAAATAGAAAGAGCCAGAGAGATTATATAAGTGGGGTTCCTACCCCGCGTTCCACCTCTTTTTGACCACCTCCATATCTAACACCTTTTTCAAGCGTGCTTAGGAGAGATCCAAAAGGTAAGTAGCAAGAAAAATGTTCAGACTTCCACAGGAAATATGGATTCACCCGCTCCCGCAGGAACCCAGGACCTTCGGCCAGTACCTTTCATCGCTCCGACCCAACCCCCTTCCCACAGATAAAAGCCCAGAGACAAAGAGGTGCAAAACTCCCAAACAGTGAGGAATAGCTTCCCGCAGAGAAGATTTCAAACAAGAGGGATGGGCCATTAAAAGAAGGAAATAAGTGGACACATTGAGGGAGAATGATGAGAAAAGGAGGGGAGAAAGTGAGAAAATGGAAACAACAAAACAGGGAAGAGGAGAAAGAAACGAAAACGCAAGCAAAAACCCCACGGTGAACAGAATTTACTGAAATGCTCACTCGTGAACCACAGGCAAAAAAACCCCCCAAAGCTCGAAAACACGTGGCAGAAATGACACCTTCTCTTTATGCAGAGACGACAGCAAGCGATGGGATGAAGTTGCTCTCTTTGGTGTGGTCATTAGGAAGATAAAGGAAATGTCACCCTTTTTGCCAAGGACTCCCGGCTTTCTGCTTCAGCTTTTGGCGCGGGGGCTTCGTGCTGTTTATTAAATTCTCCCCAAATTGTTTGCTTTTGACAAGGGCGGGTTAATTTCTACTTAATTTACTTGATCGTTTACTTAGTAAGAATAACATCATTCTGGCGCTGTTGGAAGGGGGAGTTGATCTATAGGAAAGCTTCTGTGTAGACAACTTGGAAATCCACGGTGTGGATTTTGCAAATAGTTCGGGCAGGAGAATTGGCAAAATCTCAGAAGTAAAGAAAAACGCGTCATTCATCTCGCAGGGGTGATGAGGAAAAGGTGAAGGGCCGAGTGTGAAACTGCCAACTCGTGAAACGCCTTTCATATGAGAATAACATTCCAGTTTTGACTAAAACTTGGTGGTTAAAAGCTTCTAGAAGTTCGCTAGCTGTCCTTAAAACGGATACTCTGCTGAGATGAGACGGGCCTCAGCCACTTCTCCACGGGACCCCGGGCTGTCCGCTTCGCAAACCTGCCTGTCGCTGCTGTCGCTTCTCTGGCCCCTCGGCTGTTGAGCAGGGGGCGGGAAGCTGAGGGGGGGCGATGTTATTTACGCTCTACAAATGGCTCCACCTGATCTGAAGCCTCATTTTTCTGGCACCTCTCACTTTTCGCCTTCGCAGCATGATTAGGCCGGGGCGGCCTGGCAGATCCGATGACGAGGGAAAGCGGGGCCGTCCGCGCATCGCTGGGGATACGGAAGGAGCTGCCGGGCTCCCATCCCCAGGAAGCCCGTCAAGGAATGTGCCTCGGAGGCCTCTGGCCGGCTTGCTTGGCATGAGGCTGGTTAAACCGCCCGGCGTCTGCCAGCACAGCAGGCAGCCCTGCGCACCCCCCCTGCAGGCCACCGGCTCCGGTTACGGCCGAGGGCAGCCCTCCAAATGTGCGCTGCCTCGTCAGCAGAGCGGGCTTCGCACCGAAACATGAGTCACCAACAAGCAAAGCATCTCCACTGGCCGGTGGTCATGAGAGCTTCTCTCCCGAGGCACTTAAAAGGAGGCTCTGGGGCTCCAGGAACGAGGATACCTAGACACGGGTTTGCAAAATGTTCGTAAGAAAGGAAAGGAACCGTGGAGTCCGAGGCCCAGCTCCTTTGCAAGCTGCACTGATGTTGGACTGAGCAGAGCAGGGAAGCGGACGGCGATGTTTTATCAGGCCAGGGTCTGAACTGGAAACAAGAAGGGACTTTCCCCTCTTCCACCCGTTAAGGAAAAATAAAGGGATGCCAATCACATAAGATCAGACACATTGATTTATCTTGTAAATAGCTGTATATTGATGTGTCTACATTTAACCTAAGTGTAAAATAGACTGACGATTGTGTTTTAACCTGTCCTACACGAGGCTTTTTCAACCCCGAACTCCTCTGCCCGCACGGGGAGGTGCCCGGGGCCCTTCTGTGGGGCTGCAGCTTATCCCGGGCCAGCATCCGAACGCCAGCTGCTCTTGCGTTCAGCCCGGGAACAGGGACCCTATCCGTCTTCTTGCTTGTCCTTGGAGAAAAGTAAGCCTCTCTTGTATCTCAGGAAATACACGGAAATGGGGAAGAAAAAGTTCAAACTAGAGAAAAACGACAGTGCCTTCCACAGCGAAGAGTCGCTGTTTAAAAAAGAAAAGGGGGCCCCAATGTCGCCTCCTCCTCCGTCCTTCTGCGCTCACTGCCATCCTAATGACTCACCCGTTACAGCTGAACTTGGGCCGGGGGCTTATTTGCTTTTTAAAGCACCAAGGAATCACGGAGCGAGCGACCCGAGCTTCGCCGCAGCCGCCCCCCCTGTCGGGCCGCTTTTTCGCGGTCCCGTTCGGGACAAGGGTTCAATTGTGTCAGCGGGTCGGGCTGTACCCTCTGATGGCAGCGTGGGGACCTCGCTGCCACCGCTCTGCCCTCCCCCGTCGCTCCTAGAGCAGAGATGCCAACGCTCCTGCAGAGATCTGCCCTATTACTGGGCCCTAACCTTGGCTATCTCAGCCTAATGGCTCCCGCCCAAACTCTGAGAGCGAGTTGGACTACTTGCCATATTTCATGTGAAAAATGGGCACAGTTTCTTGGAGAAAAAAAGTAACCCTAGAAAATACAATTCCTCAAGCTTTCCTGACGATGCCGGGAAGCGCCCGGTCTCGCCTGAGGAGCCCACCTCTGCCCAGGAGCTCCGCACGAGCAGCTTGTCACCTCGTATCTCGTTTCACCATATCATATCGCGGAGGATTCTGCAGCATACTGTGCATTACAAACGGGATCTGTAGGATTCGCAGGGATGTGATAATTAATTCAGTGAGGATGATGCTTAATATGGACTGGCCCGAAAGAAACGAGGTCTAAAAGGAATACGTGTGTGAAGGGGAGGGGGACGGGAGAAGGGGGAGATGTTTAAAGTGTTTGAACGATAAGGCAAATGTTCGAAAGCTACATTGCATTTGCTTCCCGACCTCAAGAGCAGCTCGAAGCTTGGCATATGCTGCAATTCCTTACTCATCACCGAATATAACTCGTAAAGCTCGTCCTGACTTCCTAAAGGAAGAGGCTCTTCGCTGCACCACTAGCTCTCCCACCGCACCCGAGAACTTGACCTTGGCACAACTCTTCCTCNATCCCCGTGCCCTCTCTTTAGACGAACCCTCGCGTCTGTGGACTACTTGGTGCTCTGCAAACTGGAGAGCGACAGCCCATGGCACTTAGCCAGGCAGAGCTATAGAGCTGGCACGGGTCCAGCCTCTCCCGGTGTGCCGTCCCCACACAGCACTGCAGCTTTGGTCATATGAGCAGAAATGATGAGAAAAGCACTTTTTAATCTTTTCGCACTTGCCTCCCTGTTCAAACAGTTGCAGGATGGCTATGACTGATGTGCTCAGCGCTGAGGATATCAAGAAGGCTGTGGGAGCCTTTTCAGGTGAGTGTTTTATTTTAATTTATTTATTCTACCTTTTTCCTCTTTTCGTCTCTTCAGCTTAGGAAAGTAGTGTATTTATTTAAGCTCTGGGAAATTACAGGATCCGACTAGATAAAATATCAAATAAGGATGTGTTGTCAGAAGTGCAGTGAAAGCCTGACAGGTTTATCAAGCACAGGGCTGCAGCCTCAGCAAAGTTCCCCTGCATATAACAGAGGTAAAGTATTTTAAAGGAAGGCAAGCAGTAACTGCGGACAGACTTTGCTACTACGGAGAGGATACTTTCAAAGGGAGCAAAACCCTCAGGGTGGATTATATCTTGATAAGTCGTGGATGTCGGCAGCTTCCCACTCACCCCCGACATTCAGGTATTACAGAACTGCTGTTTCTTGTTTCAAGAAGACGAGAAACCGCTCTCTTCTTACTTCTATGCGGAATCCCCGGGTAGGCTTTGCTTTTCGGGATGGAGCAGAAGGCAACAGTAGAGCAAGCGGGTGCACTGCTCGACTGCAGAAGCTTTCTGCAGGACAAATGGCTGCATGCAGCGGTCCATGCTTCCCTCTCAGACTCCTCCGGGTTTCAGATATTCCTCACCCCTCTAATTCATCGCGAACCCTAAACTGACAGCAAACCCACTCCGTGCTCACAGAGGTTGAGGTGGTTAAGGTTGCTCTCAAACAAACGCCAGAAATCATGCACCGGGAAGCACGTTGTCCCCCCTAACCCCCTCCAACTACCTGGCTGGTCGCACCACCCAGGAGAGCAGCCTCTTTCTGTCCTGGTCTATGCCATGACCTTCCCAAACAGACAGAAGTGCAAAACCCGCTGAGCCCAACTAAACTCAGCAGCCGGAGAGTCGAAGGGACCAACAAACTGCTTCGCTCCATCCAGCAGCTGTTTTTCTCATTAGCTTCCATTGTTCTAGGGCCATCTCCAAGTCCCAGAGCAGATGCAATTAGCATTAACTAATGACAGGTCTCAGTCAAGCAGATCCCGAAAGACTGAGCCTCCTTAATTTTATGTAATAGGAAAAGCTGCAGCTGGAATAAGGATGCACGGGGAAGAAAAAAAAAAAGTCCACAGCACCTTTTGGAGGTCACTGTATTGAATTTCTGACCCGTACCTTTCTAATGCACACCGCAGTCGTTAGGCGACGTGCGTGGGACAAAAGCGGATGCGGTTAAAGGACAGGAGAGGTGGAGCCGGTAAATTCATTTATCTCGGCTCCGATTTCAAGGGCTCTGTGTTGTTTGGGTTTTTTTTTCCTCCCCGGCGATCATGCCTGACAAGGTCTTGCCGGCAGTACGGAGTACAGCACTCCTCAGCAGTGCCTGAGCTCACAGCCACGATTGCACATACCTTTAGCGCTCACAATGCAACACTGATTTCTAGTAAATCTCCAGGAAAAAAAACGAAACAGAGCGGAAACAGCCATGTGCTCCCAAACACTTCTCATCAACGCTGCGCACTGTGGTTGAGCAAGAGCGGTTTTGGTCTTTCCCAGGGTTGGGAACGTCAAAAAGTAGCAGCGATCTAATAGTCAGAGTCCACTCTCAGGTGACTGTTTTAGCATAAAACTTAGCAAAAAAAAAAAAGGGCTTAGTGCACTGAAATGAGACCAAGCAGGTTAGAATTCAGTTCCTAACTCTGACAGAGACTTCCTGTGTGACCTTGGGCAAGTCTCCATCCCTCTGTAGCTCAGCTCTTCATCTGCAAAACAGAGACATTGCCCCTCTCCGTTTACTTCCAATAGTGTCTATGAAGCATGGACAATTACAGTGCGTACCTCTAGCTCCAACCACAGCTGGGGTGACTGTGCCTCTCAGGGTAGGACAGGAAGCAGTATGGAAGAAACACATGGGTATGTGTTGGTATAGGTTTCAATGATTTTTCTAAGCAGTTCTCTGGCTTTTTATCTCCTATAGCGGCTGAATCTTTTAACTACAAGAAGTTTTTTGAGATGGTAGGATTGAAAAAGAAGAGCCCAGAAGATGTGAAGAAGGTTTTCCATATTCTGGATAAAGATCAAAGTGGCTTCATCGAAGAGGAAGAATTAAAGTGAGTAAAGATACATCCTTTCTCAAATAACCTCACCTTAAGAGTCTAATTTCCTGGTTTCTCTTTTTACAAGACTCTAGATAATAGTGTACAATTCAATCTCTTGATTGCTTTTGGGTGCAGTAATCAGTTGTTTGCTGATTATGTGATCTAAAGTACACTGGAGGTAGCTAGTCGTAACTTTTACTGCAGGACCCCTGAAACACATGGATGATCAATACCTTACAGATAGTTCTTCAGTCAAATGCAGTTTCAGAGCACTCTTTCCGAATGTTAAAGAAGGTCAACAACAGAAGATACAACCCTGGATTCTAACTCACATTTCAAATCAGTGGTACAAATAAACACTAAGTGAAACTGTTGTGGAAAAAAAAACTTTACTTTTTTCCATGCCTCCTCTTTAGGTTTGTACTGAAGGGCTTTACCCCAGATGGAAGAGACCTATCAGACAAAGAAACGAAGGCTCTTCTGGCTGCTGGAGATAAGGATGGTGATGGTAAAATTGGCGCTGATGGTATGTGATTAGAGGAGTAAACTTTGACAGTAACAATCGAATATTACTCTTACAGACAAAAACTGAGGAAATCTAGGAATCACTGGGGGCCGTGACCTTCTGAAGGGCACAGTTTGGGTTTAATTAAATGCCAAGTCCTGCTACATTTGCCATACCTTCCTTGCAGGCTTTAGGAGAAACAGGAGCCGAGTTCTGACACTAGAGGGGGCAAGAGTTTACAGAAACCCAGAGGTCGTTAAGGCACCCTACAGCAGAGGACTAAGGACCCGTCCAACTTCTACTTCAGTTAGTTTATTTTTTCTGTTGATTCCAGTGGAATGAGGATCAGAATACTGAGAGTTCAAAGACCCAGGGTTGACTATAAAACTTAGGAAAGAGAAAGACAAAAAGCATTTCTGCTGGAATATTAGTAAATAAGCAATGCGTGACTTAGCAAAGCAATGCTTTTAAAATTCAAAGTACAGTCAGTCTGCTACAGAATTTCTATGCAATAACTGTCTATCCAGCTTTTGCTAGTGTTTGTGTGGGTCTTCACAGCTAAGAAAGCTTGTCACTTCCTTTTACTAAATAAGAGGATCACAAGAAATTAACAACTTTTCCTCTCACAACACTGCTGAAAAAATTACCATTGTTTTCTATTCCCTCCTGGGATGAATCAAATTAACCCACATACAAAATTTTTCCTTTTTGCTCTTTCTGTATCCCTGAGACACACTAGAAGAGACATGAAGAGATGCATTTCTGAATTAAATCTTTCCTCGTTGCAGGAGACAGTAGCAGATGTTTGTGGCCAGAATACTAAATCACCTATACGGCAGGCAATTGCAAAGTTTTCACCATATTGATAAGCCATACGATAGGTTCAAATCTAAAAAATAGCTAAACCCCCTCATATATCCAAAAAAAAGCAATTAAAAAAGGAATAAAAAGCAAAACATGTTAACTAACATAGTCTCCTAATTTAGAAACTGAAAAAATGACACATAAAATCAGCCACTGACCTATTAATCGGATCATATATTAGCTAAACTGCCTGATCATAGCACACTGTCATACCAGGGACTATGTCCCTGTTTCTAGACTAAAGCCTCTTAATTTTTCAGATTATGATGATATTATTGTTGCAGAGGAGCAATTCTGAAGCATGTAGGGGAAGTCCCTGATAAAGTTTAACAGCACTACTGAACCCAACGAGTGCATCATTACTTGAAATTTCATATGGTTTATTATATAGGTCTTCCTTATTCCTTATCTTAAAATTAGTGGCAGTGGTACTAAAATCAGTGGGCAAGGTTTTCAGAAGAATACTTGATTTGGGTAAGTTAGCTTTCAGCTGATCCACCAGCTTCACATCAGGTACATTTTCAGCTATTCCCAGAAGGCTGCAAAACAAAACCAATATTAATTGGAATACAAGAACTATATTGCAGAATGATTTTGGCTTATACAATAGAATACAGCATTAACTTGTTTATTTAAGATTGACCATAACTTTTCAAAGTTGAAACAATGCCTGAAAGCCGGTACACTGTAATAAAGCAATATGGAGCACCTCTTCTCCTTATATCTTTCTTCTGCAACTTTTACTCTTCCTTAACTTTTAACTGGAATAATCTGAATTTATACTTGATAATGAGAAGAGAATGAAGGGCTTATTTTCTTTTGTTTCTTCTGGCCATATTTTTACCGTACAACTTTATCGGTTTCCTTTCCTTTTCTTAAATTTGACCCCAACAGCAAATTAGTATTCTCAAACAAAAAACTACAAAGGTTTGAAATACATGCAAAGAGTGTATCACAGCTGGGACTGTGACCAAAGGATTAGGATGACAGTTACTTTTCCTTTGGTTCATAAATCTTATTCCAGATTACAACTGCCTATGTAAACAAAATGTAAAGTCCTGAATGTACATCGCATTCATACTGAGTATTGCAATGCTATATTTCTGTTGCAAACCATTTGTTTGTTCCTTGTACCTGACTTGCCAGGCATCACTTCCAGATAGCCCTTGTTTCAAACATCAGCTTTGTACATCACTAAATGACCACAAACATGCAGCCTTTCACAGGGGTTAATGTTAACTCACTGGATGGCCCTTGAACACTGTCCCTCAGGAGCCTGTAGCAGTTGTAGGAACTGATCTTCATGGATTTTTAATGCCACAGAGCTATCTTTCTCAGAGCTATCATCACCAACATCAATTCCAACCTAATCAGCCTTCCTCCAGTTAGGGTCTCACATTACAAATTTTCTCTTAGGTCTCCTGCAAGACCATTCAGCTCAGAAATAGTTTCACCAGTTTACCTCTTGTCCGATCCAGATTTATAATTTGTGGCTGATCTGCCAGTTTCAAACAGTTGAAAACTTGCAGCCTGTTTATGCAAGACATGACCATCTTCTGTGTGATGTCAAGCCCCCTCCATTTTCCACTGATGTGAACAGAAGATGACAAATCTGAAAAAAATTGCAGGTCATGACTAGGTTACTTAATAAAACTACAAACATTAGCTTCCAAATTGGATTGGGAAGTGATGCTGAAGCAGCTCTGTCAGCTTCAGAAGAATATTTATAAGAAAGAGGAGAAAAGAGAATGAAAATTTCTGCTCATGATGTTTTTTTAAATCTATTTTGTGTATTAGCACTGTACCTGCACATCATGGCTCTCAGTTTCTTGATATTGACTCGAAAAAAGTACATATGCAATTTTCAAAAATCATGCCCTGTAGACAGAACAAATCCAAATTTTTATCCCAGTAAGTCAAAATCTGTTCCTTGATAATGCTCAACCTCTGCAAATATTTTAGAATATTTCAATTAGTTTCTTTAAATGTTGTAAAAATGAGAACTCAGGCATTCAAAATTACAACTGATAAGTCATGACCTTGTCACAGGTAAGCATTATGACAAAAAAGAAAAATCTTCTGGAAGTCCCTGTTCCCTTATCCATCTTTGTGCGTGTGTGTCTTCTAAAATAAATTACTGTAAGTCATTACTTATGAAGTTTCTTAAACAGATTCGCTGTTGTACAGGTAATGTAAAAAATACAATCTGATGAGAGAAATGATTAGCCTACAGCATGTTCTCTGTGATTATATCTGTCATTTCAGTAAAGTACGACAGGGTATGCATTAGTCTAGTTTATGCTACTAAACTACACTGAACACAGTGAAACAAGCCTCTCCTTTTAAGTCAGAGCTTTGACACAAGACAGCTAGTAAATTATTTTACAGGACAAAATGATCTAAACCCTTGTAATTTAAAACTATTGTTTGTGCAAAGAGAGATAGAACTTAGCTTTGTTTGGGAGGAGAATTACAACTGCAGAAGAAGGCGTAGGCAGTCACAAGGATTCTCCCACTAACAGGCCAGTCAGAGGCAATAAACATTTACAAGAATGACCAACAGGCAGGGGCCAACAGATGGTGCTTTATCTCAGAAGTCTTGCATGCCCAAATACACTCTGTAACAATGCCTCCACACGCCACCTGTGGTTGGACTGACCTTCATACCAAAATAAATAGTGAACTAGCTTACTGGATAAATCAACTGGAACACCTCTGAAACATTTAAAGTATATTGAAAATCCTGGAAAAAGTACAAAGTGTATAGCAGTTATTCACAAAGGAGTATTTTACAGTTTGCTGGCGATCAGAAAGTACCTGTGAAATAGATTGCCATTAAGTGATAATATCACTATCATAATGTATTATAGAAAATATTTGGCTGCAAGCCTGAATAACCTTTTCCAAATATATTCTGTAGATAGAAATTATTATAAAAAGGATTTAATTTAGCTGTCGCAAGTATGACAATTTGTTCAAATAGAATATACATAGTTAGTTTTCCCTTTTGGAAAGGTTTCATCCATTGCAGTTCATGTTTCTCTCTGCAGGATTTACTCACACAGTGGTTTAATAATCACAGCCTTTTTCCCTTTCTGCCCAAAATAGTCTGGGTTTCTATCACAAGCACTTTATGTTATCTCTTAAATTCAGTTTGCAACACTTTCAATCTACGTACCCACCGTGTACAGGATTTATACATGTTTTGTGTTAAGTAATCTGCATCACTAATCCTAATTTGGATTTACATCTTTCAAAATGATGAATAAATTTGGATTTAATTTAAACCCTCTGCCACTTTTATTTCTCAGTCTGGTTTGTCAGCATTTGGCAACATGTTTTTTTTGGAGACGTCATCAAAAGTGCTATCTGTTTGCAAACATCAATCAGTAAAGATCTCACTGGTTTAGAGTTTAGCGCTTTTCAACTGAACATTGGAATGTTATTTAAAATGCCTAATTTTCACCTTCTATGTTTTTTTAGTTGCAAGACATTATTTTCATTATGTCAAACTTCAATTATTTTCTCTTGAGCCTTTACAGAGGACTGCCTCCCCTATTTGTCATTTTCCTCTCAGCTGATTATGTTAAACCACTCTCTCTGTATACCCTCTGATCCCTTTATCATCTTTGTTGCCCTTCTTGGGATTCCCTCCAGTCTGTCATTTTGAACGCTCTGAGGCACACACAACTGTGCAAGGTATTCTCATGTGTAACGGTTCCAAGGTTAGATGGAGTTAGGAATTATAACCTCCTTGGGTAATACAGTATTTGGAGTGCAGTATGCCAGGCAGCGATTCGCCCAGGATATAAATGTGCCTTTTTCATGCTTTATCACCCTGCTGAAAGGCATTATATATACACCAAAATATAAAATAACCCCAAACTACAGATAGATACATTTATATATATATATTAGATGTAACACTAACAAAAGCCACAGGCTAAAATCCTGGCCCTCTTGAGATCACAGGATTTTTTCCCATTTTCACCAATGTGGTCCAGATTGCAATGGAGGTAGCCTTCTGGTTTTTGTACTCTGTCATTTTCAGTCAATTTCCTATTATTAAATTGAGTTTAAATGTAATATATTTATAATACAGGGACATGTATACTCTGAAAGACTCATCAATGAGTCTCTTTGCCAGACTCTGATATAAAGGAAATTTATCTCACTGCAAAATTAAATTTCTAGTTCTTGCCTTCATCCCATTGAGATTTACAAAGGAGTAACAGGGAAGTAGTCAAGTTCTTCAGATGAATAGTGGTGGACAGTCTTAACAGCCTGCCATGTATAGCATTTCTCCCTTACCCTCAAAAGATCCTTGCATTTCACTGTAAGATTTCCCAAGTCATACTTTCCCTTTAATTAACTTGGATTTCTTTGTTCTTCTGTTATTGTGATGTTTCTGCTACACCAGTGATTCTGTAATCATTGTAATCTGCTTCCTCCTTCTTTACATTTTCTTTTTTTAATATTTAAAAAAAATTTTTCCCTTCTCCAGAATTTGCGACTCTGGTGGCTGAATCATAAAGGCTTTGACCAATGCAAACCCTTCACCCATCCTTCACTGCCCAATTCCAACCACCTCCTGCTGACTGCTTTGGCTCCTGTTCTATTTATTTATGTTATTTTATACTCCAGCTCTGTTCTCTGCAATCCTGCAACTCTGTAATTGTGCTGAAAGACACTGTTAAAATAATAAAGGTCACATCAATCTGGGCTTTTTCTCTCTCACTATAACTTGTTTCTTATTTCATGTAGGCTTGGCACACGCTGAGAGAAAATTTTGCTCCTTCTTGCTGACATTCCTGCTACTTTATCCCTAGCTAGGGTAAAGTGGGAAGAAATTTTTAAAATTATTTGGTATAAAACATGCATATAATAAGTCATTCAGTCCAAGTTCTGAACCGTGGAAAAACTGACTGCATTATTTTTAAGCCATCCCTGCTAAATGGATGCATACTTATAGCCTGGAAAATCTCTAGTGATGGCAATTACCCAACTTCATTTGGCAGTTTGTTCTTTTGACTTAATCAGTGTTATAGCTAAAATGTATTTCCTAAAATTTAACCTATATCTCCCTTGCTGCATTTTTGGTGATCAGTAAATTGGTCCTTGTCTGTATCATTCACTAAATTTGCCTGGTGCAAGGCGATTTGCGGATAAGCTTTGACAGGAATATCAGCTGGTGCCAATCATGCATGGGGATAACTTTGTAAACTATTAAAGAGTGTCACTTCCAAAATGCAGGGGATGTTTACTAGCAATGTTACACAACTATCTAGGACAAGAAGAACAGAATACCCACAAGAAATAACAGTATGAGTTTCAGGAAAGGAGACACCAAGATTCAGGTGTGAAACTGCTGTAGACACTCCCACTTAAAATAGTATATCAAAAAAAATCTCAGAAAACCCCATTTCTTCTAAAACCTTACCAGAGAAGGGAGTATCTTTTTTTGAGTTACATACAGGCAATGGAGACTCAAGCTAAGGAAACGACAAGCCAGCAGTAAAGCCTATGACAGAGTCAAGAGCTAAACACTTGTTTCCCAAATCGAGTTCAGTAACTTTGGCACCAAACTCCCACTTTTTTT
>VYZX01023845.1:31705-74590 GCA_013401335.1 Brachypteracias leptosomus | reverse complement strand
CCATCCTGTGATTCTATGAAAACGCTCAGCTTCATCACCCTCCTGCAATCGTGGGAAGCAGCAACCTGGAAACGAAGAGCTCTGCTGTTTTCTCAGCCTGCTGCTGTGTTTCCCCAGTGCTCTGACTGCCAGAGCAGCAGACGTACCTGGATACCCATTGCCATCCATATCAACTCCCCCTGATATGGACTGGCCGAACATCCGCAGCTTCGGGTTGATTGTTTGCCCAGACAGCTTCTGCAGCGGAAAACACACGAGGGAAATCAGTCAGCAACACCAAGAACCCTCTAAAAAAAAACCCCAAACCAAAAAACAAACCCAAAAAAACCCTTCAAGCCTGGTTTTCATGGTCTCCACGGGCTGGAAGTGCTGCACATCTGCAGGCTCACACCTCACCCCCGCAGCCCTGAGCAGGAAGGCCATGGACTGCAGGAAGCCCTCCTGCTCCAGGCTCAGAGGAGGCCAGTGTTGACTTGGATTAAAAAACACACCTGCATTACAACCCTCATGCAGACCCAAGCAAAATAAAGAACACATCAAACGGATTTCTTGGGGGGAAGGAAATTTAACTGCACCCTAGAGATTTTATCTCTTTTATTTTTTTCTTTTTCTCCACTACCTTTGTTTCTGTAAACAGAAGTTTTAAGCAGCATCTTAACAAAATGGATGATTAATTGAAACAGAAAACCCTCCACAATCATCCCATTTCACAAAGGTTGCCAGCACACTCCAAGTCAAAATGATTAATTTTCATCCCCACTTGGAAATCCTGGTTTCCATCAGCTCTTTCGCAGTATCTTGTGTCACTCTGGAAGCTGTATCTCATTTCTGCCTCCCCAATGCAAAGATGAATTCACTTCTAACATAGCTTCTTTTTTTCTAATTACTAACATGAAAACTTTCTCTAAACATTTTGAATTGTAAACGCCTTTGTCTGAAGCAAATTAATAGATCCAAATCTCATTTTCTAAGAAGGCAATCAGATGTCTCCCAGCTCTCACTCATTTTGCTGGGCCACCAATGCAAGACCTGAACTCAAACCAACCTCTTGACTGCAGAAGTCACAGAGCAAACCTATCCCACAAAGTAATTTTGGGGCTGTTGGTGGTGCTTCACAGCTTGTGACATGCAACCAGCTTTCCCTGGCCCTCCCATAAAAGGACATAATATTGCACAAAAGGTCAGACAGGAAATTCATGGGAAAAAAAAGACAAGTTGAAGGGAAGAACGACATCCTGCAGTCCTGACAAGGAGTTTAAAGGAAAAATAGTGCTCTGCCATGTACTGATCTCCTTTTCCTCCTCATGGGTGGTTAAGATTAAGACAACTGGAAGTAACTTCCTCCCCACATTACACTTGCATCACATTTTTGGGGGGTCCCAGCTCAGCTGGTAAGTCCTGCCTGCAAACATCCCAGTGGACATCTGCAGGTTATTACAGCCCAGAAGGCAGAGGTATAAGGCTGCTCTGCTTGTAAGTGCCATGAATGAGAACAGCAGGCCACAAAGCCAATTAAGTTGCTTCTGCTCCCAGCCACCACCGAAGCTGCTGAAGGGACGTGAGGGAATGACACTGATCAGCAATTTAAATGAAGAAAAGGAGGGGAAAAAAATTAAAAGGGTGAAAACATACCCTGCAGCCCCAGCCTCCACCTCTCAGCTTATTTAAAGAAGGAAATCCAGGGCATTAAGATGGCTCAGGAGTATAGTAATAAGACACAAAAAAGTCTTTCACCTCTGAGTTCAAACCCAGGGCAGGTAGGTAAAGAGCTGAAGCTGCTACACAGCTTTTTTTGGTTGCACGTGGGAGATGAACCAGTGATGGGTCTGGTGCCCTGCAGCAGACACTGGGAAACAGCAGAAAGACACTGTCCCCAAGCAGTGACCCTTGGCTGCCTCAGGACACAGGACAATGACAGGAGTGGTACCAAGAGTCAATGACCACAGTACCCTGAGCTGGGCTTTGTCCCGCTGACCAAGCAGAGAGACATGCACCATCTCTGCTGGTCATGCTCTGATGGGGAGGGAGAGATCACAAGCAGCATGTTTCACTTTCCACCCTGCTGATCTGGCTTCTTTCAAAAATGTAAAATCTTCCCACGAATGACCAAAAAAACCCCAAAATCTGATCTTGTTCAGCAAGAGCTGGAAAGCTTCAGGTTTCTCAACAGCCAGAGAAGAACCTCCCAACCAGTGGCTCCCAGCAAGAAATGGGCAGAATCCTCCACAGGCCACACATCAGTGCATTTAAGCGGTATCCATATAAAGAGTCATTTAACTTCCTTTTGTCTAAAAAGCAACACAAGGCACATCCATGGTAAAAGGAAGAAGGACTAAACTTCTATGCTCTGTTAGAAGAGTCTCCAATATAACCACTACTAAACTCTTTAATTCTGCTTAAACTGATTTATTGTGAAGGATCCCACCCAGCAACAAAACAAAACAAACAGAACTTCAAGCACACGAAGGGAGGGAAGATTCAGGCTCTCTGAAAAGAGAAATGTGCTAGACAGAGACTAGGGGACACATGTTGGGCAGCATGAGCATAAATTTATCTTCTCTGCTGCCTGGCTACAGTAGCTAAATTGCACATTGCAAGATGCTATAGAATATCCCAGCTGAGATATTAATTCAGAATAATGGTCAGGGGAATGGTAGCCAAGAACAGCCTTGTGATATATTGTCACATCACAAGGAGAAGGCCAACAGGATGGGTAAAGAGGCTTCTGTGGGGCACAGAAGAACACTTCGTATCTCTTCCTTCTCACCAAGCCTGCTTCTGCAGGAAGAAAGTGCAACCTCCCAAATCCCCACTAGCCCCTCCATAATTTGTATGCTCAACCTCTCCAGGGTTTTCATTTTCCCTCTGCAGCAGTACTATCTAAAAGCTGACATTCAAACCCCAAGACAGTTTGCTTCAGGAAGGAAGCTACAGCTGATAACTGTAACAAAAGACAGTAAAAACCATCTCCTGACTAATATCATTTTACCCTACAGCATAGACGTGGACAAACTTTGGGAGAAGTTGTCTCTCATCCAGGACTGAGGAAAGTATGCAGAGCCATGATGGTGTTACCTATAAGGTGACCCCCAGGTATGGTTTATTTCTGCAGGCCTTGGGAAAGTGACTTCAGAGAGGTACCATAAATGTCACCTACCATTGAGTAGCGAGGCACGATACCATCGGCATCCCCGTGGTAAATGTAAACTGCTCCTAGGTAGTTAGCCTCCTTAGGAGCTCCAATGGCAACATCTGGAAACCAGTACAGATTATAAATAGTTCACAATCCATCCCATTAATCCAAATTTTCCCCAAGTTTAGAAGCCAGCTCTCCATAGGAAAAGATCTCCCCATGATGAAGATGATCAGCAGCTCACATGAACCTTTTGAGTTTGATTTAATAAGATAAACTTTCAAAAATACACAAATGTATATGAATTTGTATACACATATGGCTACATTGTTCCTAATTAGAAATGTGCCTGCTGTGAAAATTTGTGTTTATTAACCAGCAACCATGCTCAAAAGGTTAATTTAGAATCCTTTCATATCCAAGTCTCCAACACAGGGGAAAATCAGCTTTGCGAACCAAGACAGCATTGGCAAAATATTTATTGCAGCACTACATTAAGATTGCTTGAAAAGCCAAGGCTGCGAAATGAAGCTGAGTATATTAAATGGATAGGTAGGGAGTAAAAAAAGCTGCTGAGGGTGCACTCTCAAATTACATTTGATCCAATTTCACTGCAAACTCCAGCAGAAAGAGCAATCCCACCTCCCATTCTACTCTCCTATTTGGATCTAGTGACTACACAGCTCCTAAAATTAAATTCTTCTCAGTGGCTTCACACCCACCCAACTCACTCTGCAGTCTCTCCATCACCACAACTGACCCACAGGCAGCTGGAGGAACACACAAATGCAGAGGAAGAGCATGCCCACCATTTGTGAGGGCAACCTGCAGTGAGGCTGGGTTAGGCTTAATGAGATATCGTGCCCTGAGTGGTCTGGAAGAAATAAATCCAGGCACACACTGAGTAAGTCAACCTTTGTTTGGAAATCCTTAATCTGTGCTGCCAGAAATCAGGGCAGAAAAGGTGCCAGCATCAACACTTTGCTCTTGACTGTTGCTATCACAGCATGGGGCCTCACACTGAGCAGCTGGTGAAAGGAACTGGGGTAGAATAAAGCAAAGGAAAGAAATTATTAGTAGAGAACTTGCTATCAGGAGTGAGAAGGTCCTTCTTAACTGAACTTTATGGTAAGTCAACAAAACTGGAAGGGTTTGAAGAGAGAAGGAAATGGGAAAGAAGACAGAAGTCAGACACGCTTCTGTTTTGTTTGGGGTGTGGGTATCTAAAGCCTTTTATGAACTGGAGAGAGAAGAAAATGCAACAGCAGCAAAGCAAAGTCAATGAGACTGGGCTGCAAGTTGCGTGGACATGGACTAAAGCCACATCAAGGACAATCAGCCCCAAAAGGCTTTAGCAGACAAATCCTACACAAGCACCTGCTCAGGTGCTGCTTGGGTCTGGAGGAACAATGGATGCCATGCACCATGTGAGGAGACCAGCAGAGCTGCCAGCCCCACTGCCATTCCCAGAGGGAATTCCCCTGCACAAGAAGGACATGGACCTGTTGGAGAGGGTCCAGAGGAGGGCTACAAAGATGGTTAGAGGGCCGGAACACCTCTCTTACAAAGACAGGCTGAGAGATTTGGGCTTATTCAGCCTGGGGAAGAGAAGGCTCCAGGGAACCCTCCAGTATCTGAAGGGGGCCTCCAAGAAGGCTGGGGAGGGACCTTTCACAAAGGCCTGTAGTAATAGGACGACGTGTTATGGGTTCAAACTGGAAGAGGGTAGACTTAGATTGGAAATTAGAAGGAAATTCTTTATTCTGCAGGTGGTGAGACACTGGAACAGGTTGCCCAGGGGGGCTGTGGATGTTCCACGCCCTGGAGGCGTTCCAGGCCAGGCTGGATGGGTCTAGTGGGTTGCTAGGTGTCCCTGGTGTCCCTGCCCATAGCAGGGAGGTTGGAACTAGATGATCTTTGAGGCCCCTTCCAACCCAAACCATTTTATGATTCTATGAAATAATCGAGGAAGAAATCACACCAACCTGGGAAGCCATCATCATCGATGTCACCGAGGGCAGCCATGCTCTCCCCAAAGTGTGCGTTGTAGGCACCATCACCATCCAGGACAAGCTGCTCTTCCAGAACTCCCTAGCAAGTAGGAAATAAAACAGGGTCAGGGAAATGGTGCAGGAAGCACTTGGGGCAGGGCTGCAGTCTGATTCTCACTGTATACAGATCCCCTGGGCACCAAAAACCTAATTTATTTGGGTTTTTTAACTATCTTCTGTCATTTAGTTTTAAGAGGGGAAAAAAACAGGAGTGCATGAGTGACATAACTAAAACGCTAAATTAACTGAACGATAACTCAATGATGCAACTTTATGCAGTCACAAGGTTTGGTGAGCTCATGAAGGTTTCCAGATGCCTAAAAAACAGCCCAGAGCTTGCTCTCCTGGCAAATTACAGCTGAGGAGTGAAATCCTCAGTCCAGGATTATTCAGCTAAACCCCAGCGAGTTAAGGAGAATTTTCCCCTAAGCAAAGAACATTTGGGCAATTGGATTTGAAAGCTTTTTAAGTATTGGACAGAAGGATTAAAGCCAAGTCCTCAAAAAGCCTTCTGAAATGAAGAATAAGGAAAGAGATTTAATGCAATAAAGAGACAGAGGAAAGTTCAGAATAAAGTAGCTTTGTACTCCTATGCCATGAGAAGCCTTATATGGATTTGGTATTTCTTGCCCACCCACTTTCTGGTCAGATACATAAGCTTCAGTTTCTGACAGTCTTCCCTCAAGGGGAAAGGAACATTTCCACAAGAAAACAAAATTTCGTTACGCAATCCAAGTCTGTACCCACCTCAAGGGTTGTTTTGTTTTGTTTTTGCTTCCTTTGTGAATGAGAGTAAACGGCCCTCTGGAACATGTAATAAAATCTTTTTCTTGGCTGCAGGGAGTTGCTGACTTTAAGAAAATCCCACATAATGAAATTGAAACACAACAGAGAGGAGACAGGCAGGACTGTATGTGCGACTCACTCCTCTGCAGTCCTCACAGGAAAGGGCAGAAGTGTTTTAAATCTAGCATCAATACACATGCTTGTATTATAATGCAGTTTTCTCTGACCTGCTGCAATGCCCTTTTAAGCAATGGTGCTTGCAGAATGAAATGGAGTTTAAAACATCCAAACCCCAAAATAAAAGGCACAATCCTGCAAGCCATTGTTCCTGCAAGTAATTCTTGCTGAAGGAGTATAAAACACTCCTGCTGGCTTCTTGATTGTTTTATAAAAGATAAAAATGAACTCATCTATGCTCTCGGGAAATGTTAGGTATTATCTGCTTGGCATTCTGAACCCTCTCCTGAGGACCCAGCAGCAACACTGCAATAGAAGAGGTGGGACAGCCTGTGGATCAAACTAAGTAAAGCTCATTTAAAGGAAGAGTGATGATAGAAACTAAAATTAAACCAAAAGCAATTCTGAAGTTTCCCTTCAGACTTGTGGTGAATGTTAAGTCTAGCATTAAACAAACTCCATATAATAGGGCTCACAAAATACTGATGAAGCAAATTTCATTTTAGTCGATAAAAACTCATAGTTTTAAGACAGCAGATTTGGGACCTGAATATTAAATATTTAGTAATATGTAAGTAGCCAGTGTTTTCCTATAAATATAACACATGAATGATCTTGTTTTGCTGATGCAAGAAAGCTCAGTTTTCCAAGACTGTTGTTGGGTCTTGTGAAATGCAAGAGTCCAAGCTGATAAGAACTTCCCCTGAAGTCCATATATGGGGCATAAAGGTAACATGAATTCAACCTCTGGCTTCTCCTCACAAGGTCTCCTATATCCCCAGGCATTTGCGTTCTAATTTGTAGATCCCAGTGACCACCCAAATCACAAAGGAAACTCAGTCAAAGCTGCTGACTCTTACTTGGGTTTGGCACCAATTCCATGTAAAGCCACAAATGCCACCAAGTTTCAACATAAAACCAGAAACTTTCCGAGACCTCCTCAAAAGATTCACAGCTCTGTGATGAACGTGGGCTGGTGCCTGGGAAACCATGATACCAGATGAGTTTTCCGTGACTTCATGCTCTGCTAGAGACATCCAGAGCCCCATGATTTGAGGCATGGAGCTTCACCATGCAGTGCTGGAAGGACATTAGGGTTACCCTGCTCAGACCCACGCCCTCATCCCTTACCAAGTCATCTCCTGCACATACTCACGTTTCCTCTGTTGATATAGACAGTGACTTGACCCTCATCTCTGATCTCAGAAAACATAGGTGCTCCGACCAGCAGGTCTGACAACCCGTCAGAGTTCAGATCAACTGCACATAAGGAGGAGCCAAAGTAAGAGCCCATCTGTAACCAAGCCGAGTCACAACAAAGCATTCAGTATCTGCCCACACACAGGAGGAAGTCATTTAGGTGTTTGTTGGGGGTTTTTTTTCATTTCAAATGATGATTTGCTGCTTTAGCACTCATAAGCACTCCCACAGAAAAAGATTAGGGGCTAACTCTGGCAGGAATTAAACACTTTCCTGTAACAGCGTATCAGCTTGGATGTTTTACCAACAGAATAAAACATATACCCCCCTGGGACATGCTTAAGTGAGACACTTAAAGAGCTTTCTTAGACTTAATGCTTAAAATCAGGAAGGGGAGAAATAAGTTTCCCAAACCAACACCTGGCTAGTGATTAATCATGCCCAGTGTCAGGCTCCCTAACAAGAGCTGATGTTGGGTACCACAGATCTTCTGGGGATACCTTAAAGAAATAAAGAATAAAAATAAAATAAAAATTAAAATAAAATAGGCAAGGGGTAAGGTATCCATGAAAAGAGGCATCTAAAATTACCTCATGTGGACTGTCTTCCCCTGCTCTATTTGTACCAGTCACCTGCAAACAGCAGTACTGGTTTTGAGGTTTGACCCTTGCCTTTCCTCTCATGTAGATGAATTGACACAAAAAGACAACTTTCAATAAAAGCTCTTCAGCTGATAAACCAAAAGCCTAAGCCGCTTTCAATCTCCAGTTATTATTGCTTGATAAAACTTCACTGCTTAAATTTAAGAAATACATTGATTTCACTACATAGTTCTTGATACAGGTTAACATTAAATCCTAACAATCTCCCAACCAGCATTACGGATTTCAAAACACATTTAAACAAAAAAAGGAAAACAAAGGCACAAATAGTATTCCACCCTTATTTCATCCACTTCTGCTAAGGTAGCACAAGACACTCTTTGAGACCAACTACAAACCATAGTCTCAAAATGAAAAGCAGCTTCCAAAGGGAAATTGAAAGATACCACTTCTTATTTGACACTGAGAGCTGTTTACATAGCAGGAAAGATTAAGGTTACAGAAATAATTATTTAGGTTAAAAAGAATGAATCACATTTCTCACAAGCTTTTATATTCCTTATTGTGGATCTCAGACCCACAGCCTTCCATGCCTGGTGAGATTAGATGCAGGAGCCAGAGCTACTGGGTATGAGAGGAGA
Source organism: Brachypteracias leptosomus (assembly GCA_013401335.1). Lineage (NCBI taxonomy): Eukaryota > Metazoa > Chordata > Aves > Coraciiformes > Brachypteraciidae > Brachypteracias > Brachypteracias leptosomus. Next base: position 66,000 of record VYZX01023845.1, on the reverse strand, counting down.
TGGGCAGCAGCAACTCTATTCTACACAGTCTGCACAACTTACAAGCTGCTAAATATATATAGTGGGGTGAGTTAAGGATAGAGTTTCAGTGTGTAATTCAGATTTTTGTGTTTGTGTGGGTTTAAGGTCAGACCTCAAACATCATTTGATTCCAGTTATTTTGTAGCTTAAGTTTCCCTTGTGGATTTTTTATTTGTTTGTTTTTTTTTTCTTAATCCACTAAGGTTTTCAAACAAATTTCTCATGGGGAAGGAGTGAAAGTTATGAGAAGCATTTCACTATGTATTCAGGCAGTTTTCAGGGAAAGGCTGTTATTTACTTAACTGCAACATGGTATGTCTGCAGCGTGGGTGAGTTCATGGTGCTGTGAGAACCTGAAGCTTGAGCACTTAACATTCAGAACAAGGCGCTGCCTTTTCTTTTTTCTTGTCTGCATTTGATTTCCTAGCTCTGCCTCCAGCTATAAAAAAGGGAAGGCAAAAACTGGCCTGCTTTTAACGTCTGTCTAACAGGAATGTCAGAGCAATGAACTTTCACACCACTGGGAAGGATGCAGCATTTTGTGAGAGCTCATTTCCAGGCGGTGCTCATTGCTGAGCATGGCTGGTTATATCTCAATCACAAAACAAAGAGTGGGTGACTTAGGACAGCCTTCTCTTTAAAATAAAATACTCATTTGGGTTTTGGAGAATTTGCAGAAGACAGATGCTAATGGGGAAGGAGGAGATAGGTGACAGCCTAGAAGCACTTGAAGGATGGAAATACTTGATAAGTTACATATAAGAATAATGGCTGTTAAATTGGAAACAGAAAGTTTTTGGCTGGGACCTGGAAACTTCCTGATAGTTCTGTTTATTAGGCTGAGGAATAGTTCTCCAGGAGCACATCCTTAGGGACATCTAAAAGTCAACAGGGAAAGAAATGAACAGGAAGCAATCAAACACAGGAGATGCCCTGGATGAACTGGGAGGTCTTTTCCTTTCAAGATCTCAGTAATTCTGCTCATGCAGAGAAGGACAAATTTTAGAGAGGTCCTAAAACACAAGTCACACCCTTGCAGTTTCCCCCTATTCCAGGCATGATTTTAAAGACTGCAACTGTGTTTTTTGGGAAAAAAATAACAAAACATGCTAACATTCCCAACTTGATGATACAGTCAAACATTTTAGATCTTCTGAGGTTGGCAGGTCTTTCTAGAGCCAGAAGCCACCAGTAATGTTTTTCTTCTGTATCTTCTCTCCTTCCAGGACAACTCCAGGTTATGGGTATAGCTTCCTCACTGTGTTATTCCCAAATATGACCTCTTTTTGGTTAGACATACTGTCCACTTCATTTCCCCTGCAACACATCTCCAGCAAGCCCCCAGTGAAGAACACAAGCTGTTCCCCACTCAAAGACAGCACCGCACAGGGGGTGCTGGATCTCACTAGCATTCACTAAATCCCAGGGGAGGCAGTCCAGCTCTAAGACACCCGTCCTAAGAGCAAAATGCAAGACTGATTCATGGCAGGAAGGGAGAAATCATTATCTCTTGAGGCAGTGAAGCTGCTCCTCCACTAAACAGCATAACTCTAATATCCCCCATCACAGCAGGACACAGAAAAGCAGGCTGGGGCTTTGTATACTAAACTAAGCTCCAGGGTATCCCACATCTCAAAGCAACATCTAAGAGGAAATCTCTGTGTCTAGGCTCACCTGGAGCCCCATGTCCCATGTCTCAGAAGGTGCTGTGACAGTTATGTAAGGCTAAGGAGAACCACCAGTACAATTTTCAGCAATTCCTTTAATTTCAGTCATACGAGGGTCGAGCAGACATTGCAGTCCTGACAGCTAGAGGAGAAAGGGCTTACAGCTGCTCTGTACAACAGACTTGGCTCTTCCAGAATAAGGAAGAACAGGATTTGCTTGACAACTCATGAAGCAGTGGAACGAACACAATGCTCTCAGATGACTCCAGCATTATTTCCCCTTTTCTACCCTTTAGAAGAAAACACACACCCAGAAAAGCTTACCTTTTTTCCTGAAGCCTGAAAAATCTTTACTAGAGAGCCTGATCGTCTGTCTGTTCTGAAAATATAAACCTGAAAAGTGAAAAAAGGAAAAAAGTGAACCAGTACTAAGAGGCACATAATGGCACAGCATCAGTGCTTTCTAAATAATATCTAAATCATGATCACAACCATGGCTATTGCCAAGATCCAATTTCATTCCAACCACTTCATTGCTCAGTCTTCTATTAAAAGACAAAAAAGGGAGTTCCCCATTTCCCCAATGAACCACTCTCATGAGAAATGCTTGAATAGTGTCTTGTCACCTACTTTTTGGTGTGCATGTGTGTCTGCACACGTGAGTAAAAACCACCTAGTAAAGGATCTTTCCAACTCTGAAACAAGTGACATCTGGAGACCGCCTGGAAATGAGTGGGGCAAAAGGCTGAGAAGGAACAACCCTGCTCCCCTTCCCTTATCCAGCCTTCCTTTCTCAAGGACACATGCCTGCATTGACTGCACTGCAAACTTCATGATGCTTTAGCAAAGGTCAGAGTAGAAATCTCAGCCAGACCACCCAAGGCACTTCCACTGTTTCTGTCTGAAACTATCTGTAAATCAGAAAACTATTCAAACATCGTCCACTCACTGCTCATTTCCACAGGAGAAACCGTTCAACCAGGAACTCTCAGGGACAGAAGTATTGATATGAGCTCAGTAACAGATCTTGTACCAAAATTTAAGACCTAAAATGCATGGCTTGTAGAAAGGGAGTCCCTTTGGCAGCAAAACACTCAGTCAGCCTTTGAGGCTCCTCCAGCGTTTGTCGGGCTCTCTCCTAGCAGGTGCTCAGGCAGTTTGCAGGACAGAAGATCCCTTACTTCCAAGGCCATGCAGCAGAGCCAAGCACTTGACATAGCTGAATATGTGGCGAGTTATTAATAGGTGGTGAGACAGAGTTCAAAGCTGTTTGCAGCCCAGAACACAGCGCAGACTTGCTGCAGGCAATTGCTCTAGATATAAAAGACTCCCTAGTTTCTGCAGCAGCATGTTCAGCAGCAAGAGCATGGTGCCAGGTGTCACGACTCCAAACTCAGTCTTAACTAATGACACTCTTGGTGACTTTGGAGAAACGACTCGGTGTCATTAAGTATCTTGGCTTTACCTTCAGTGAAAAGGGTGTGACAATGCTAATTGCTTTCTATCAGGGAAGTGGAAAGGATTAGCCTATGAGAGAGTGTGGAAAGCACAGTGGGACTGCTCAGCACAATGTCCTGTGCTCAACATCTCCTACCACCCCTTGCCATGCCTTCCTGCTACTCACATCCCAAGCCAGGAGAGAATAATGGGAGCTTTTGCAACTGGAGCAGTAGCCTTTATACTACAGGGACAGCTGCTTTCTCGTGAATCTCATCTTCCCAGCTGCTTTTTCTCACCCCTCCTTGTACAGAAATTAAATCTGTTCCACTGAGAAAACAGGTTGGAAGGAAGGTGCACTGGAGAAGCCGTAACAGAGCACCTAGAATAAGGAAACCATGTCTTTCCCATGTCCTCTCACTAGTGACTCCACTGATACTATATCCCATATGTCCTAGTCACAGCAGATCAAGTATATGTACCAAGTTCACCCTCTACTTTTATTCCATTTTCCCCACATGCACTGCTACCCTCCTGAGACATGGTTGCTACCAAAAATAATCTGCCTAAACCAAGGGGTGGTGTTCCTGGTAGTGGAGATCTCTCACTCCTTATCGTTATGACTCAGCTACAACTCATGTCCCTGCAGAGCAGGAGAGCCAGAGGGAGGGAGATGGAAGGGGGCTGCAGGACATCTCTGCTCAAGCTCATGGTGGCAGCAGGTCCAGAAAGGTTGGATTTTGAAGAAAGGGGGACAAAGGCAGATCCTTTACATCCCTTTTCTCACTCTCCCCACTCCCACTTCTCCACCTTTGGTTCAGAAGCGTATAAGGGTCACAACAACCACCCTCAACTCACCCTCACAACTCACCCTCAACCCCAGTATCAGCTGGGTACTCAGCACAGGAACACCAAGCACACCTAACTCACCAGCCATTTCCATCCAGCCATCCACTTGCTTACATCTTTGAGACATCAAACATATGTACGCCTACAGGAAAACCATTTTTTTTTCCTTCTCAAGAGACTATCACCAAGATTTCTAAGTACAGTTGGCAGAAATCCAGATTCTAATCCACTAAACATCAACATATTATCAAGTTTTAAGAGGGACATCAAGTCGCCCAGTAAATGGCTTTTCATGCTATTAGAGATTCTACCCTGAAGTAAATACTGAAACAGTCAATTGTGTGGAAAAAACAAGCAGAAGACAAACTCTCATCTCCAAGTTTTTTTCATTTCCAGGCAAGGTTTAAGTGATACCTACACATTACAAATCCTAAACAAAAGCAGCGTGAAAGAAATTTTGTTAAAATAACTATTGTAAGGATTGGGTGGGAGAGAGAGGAAAGAGAGTGAGGGATGTGAGGCACCAGGAGGGACAGAAGATTTGATGGCTTCATCAAACTATCTCACCTCTCCCTACCTTGTAGGCAAAAATCTCTTGGCTTCTCAGACACATGGGAACTGCATCAGGATTACTTTTTTTTGCCCTGTTGCATCCAACCACATCATTGTTTGACAAAAAAAACGCACCTTTCCGATGCCTCCATCCTGGGGAGCTCCTCCTACAACATCCGTGTTAGTCGGCTGGGAGAAATGACCCGCTGTCACTGCATATCCTGAGCAGGAGATGGGGTGGAGTGGGACAGGAGAGAGGAAAGAAATAAATAAGTAAGTAATCATGAAAGGGAAGAGCCTGAGAAACAGGTCAGCCAGCTGGATCATGCTCATTGGGTCTCACTGCTCCTCCTGGGCTGCAAATTGTGAGTGGTTCAACAACCGTTCTGCCCAGGATGGGCCAATATCCTGCTCAGAAGCTCACGGTGGTGGGAATCACAGAATCACTAAGGTTGGAAAGGACCTCCAGGATCATCAAGTCCAACCTTAAGGAAGTGACAGTGCACCCTCCAAGTACTCTTCCAAAAGCTGAGAAGAAAAAGGGGTGCGTGGAGCTGGGTGGAGGACACATGAAGCAGGTATGGGGAGCGGTTTGGTAACCACGAGTCCAGCAAGGGAAGCAGTAAAGCAGGAACAGCCACACAAAGAAATCACTTCACCACAAAGTCAAGTATCAATAGTCCCACATCAACCAGATGCAAGTGTCCTCCTTTGGCTAAAATCACTGCCCAGAAAGGCTTGGAAAATTATGTGCTTTTTTGGTCAAGGCTGGGGGGGGAGAGTGGAAGACAGTAGGCAAAGAGGTCAGAGAAGTTAATGGCTTAAAGAGATTTTTGTTTAGGCAAGAAGAAAAATGGAAGGCTAGATCAAAGAAAGAAGGAGTGTATTTGAAAGAAGGAGATCAAAGATTCAGCCTTATTTGATATATTAAAATGATATATAGTAACTAAGGAAGAGTAGAGTGCTTTCCTTCTAAGGCTGTCTTGTATTTGCCTTGCTCTTCTGCTGTAAATTATGAGGCTCTTGTCTACATGGTAAACACTATAATTCAGGTCTATCAGTGGCAAAACACACTTATGTCCTTAAATATGTATATATACACTCTTCATTTAGCTATCACCAAGCAGCATCTTCCAAGGCGTATTTTTTAAAAGACTAAAGGTTAAGGGGGTGGAAAAAGAGGGGTCAGTGCAAGTCTTTAGTCAAATAACATCAAACTACTGACTGTTTGAAAGGCCTTCTAGGTCTCCATAGTCTTAGGCACTGGGGATTAGGTGAAAGCCTTTAAAATTAAATATTTTGGGATATTAGCTTGTTTTAGAGCAAGTAAAACCAACCGAGCTAAGGATGTACTTAAATCTATAGCCAATCTTTTCACAACCTCTTTCTGCTGCCAGTGATTTACTTATATGGTGCTATTTTTGTTGAAATAAATTTGTACCTGCACTATAATGTTGTACCCATTTTAAAGACAGACACATGGCCTAACTGATAACAAATAATCAGTCCATCCAAGGGCAAAAGCAGGAATATAGAAGGTCCACTACCACCTAACCTGCTTGTCAGTCAAAATGCATTTTCTCTATCAGTCAGGAAAATTATAGCAAGCTTTTTTAAAACAAGCAAACAAAAATGCAATATTCTGGCTGCTTCTATGCTTGTATTTCTTTCCAGGTAGGTAACCTTTTAATTCAGATGTTCTTCCTTCTGTGCTTTTCATGAAAATACACCACAAAAAAAAAAATCAGCATCAACTTTCTAGCATCAAAGCCTTGAAATATGTTGTTGGGCTGATCCACTCCCACACTGAGCACCAGAGAGCAGCTTACCAAGGTAGGTGTACCTCCTGGCTATCACAGCATCATCGTTCAGCTTGTAGTATGTGTTGTCAGTGAGATTCAGTACTTTGACAGTTCCTGTCCAATAATAGGATCCTGGTGCCCCCATGATGACCAGCTCCTACAACAGGAAAAACAGAAGGGTGTGGGGGAAAGGACGGGGAAAAAAATAACTAACAATCAAACCTGGATAAAAATTCATGCATGTAGGGGGTATCCTTCTTCCCAAACATTGAGGCCACTGCACAAACCCTAGAGATGCACCGTCTCCCCTTTTATAGGTCCACTTCTGCTCAGCTGTTCTGCTCCTTCAATAGAAGACTTTCCTCTGCCTTACTAACCATCAAACCTATCCCTGCTAATGCAGTCATCCCAGAAATCTCTCTCCACCTGCTGCCTTTCCCAAGGTCTGCCTCCAGAAGACCTTCACCAAGTGAGAGAAGCACCCCAGCCCACTGAGACCCACCACTCAGCTACAGACCATGGCCCAGAGCTGGCTGACATGCTACACTGATCTGTATCATGAAGAATACAGCACAAAGGATTTTGATTTTATTACTCTGAAGAGCTGCCACACACTCAACAAGCCAAGTGTGCATTATGTCATGGTTGGAATATTTTGCTTTGCTCTGTCCTCAGATACGCTCTGCTCTTTGAGAGACAATCTGGCTATATTTCATTTTGGACATCCAGCATCATTCAGGATTTTTAAAGACTAGAAATCAGGCAAAGCTTGATCCAGCATCCAAAGGTAGATACTCATGGATAATGCTTTTGAATCAAAATCCAAGATACATTTCCAAGAAAGACTGATAAAAAGTTGCTTCGAAGCCTCCAGCATCCTTGCAGGAAAACCACACTACTAGATGTCATTTTTAATACCTCCAACAAGGGATCAACTTAAGTCTGGAGAGCATTAAGCCCAGGTAAGCTCTCCATCCCTGGAGCAGACACGAGGACAGCTGCATTGCCTCACATCTCTGTTCAATGCAAGACCACGGATGGACTTCATCCTTGTGGGAAAACACTCCCACAATCGGGATCCCTTCGGGTGGTCAGTTCCAGCTAGGGGGAAGTATTAAGGGATTTTCCTAAGAAGACTATGAGGACAGGACTGCAAACCCAACCAAAGAGCAGGACATGCTTGGCAACTGCTCTTTTCCTTGGGAGGGGCCATGCCCTTGAGGTCAAGGGATCATTTACCGGCAGGAACGACTGCCACCGGCAGCGCTGAATATACGGTAGGGGCTTGTCTGTTTGACCCAAAGAGCCATTTATCTGCGTTTCCTGCTCAGGGAGCTGCCATCGGGCTGAAGCAATGAAAGTTCAAAGATATCTTTTGAACTAGGGTAGCAAAGGAGGATTTAAAGCATGGGAACAGAAACGGGCTGGAAAGAGCAGACGAGCCAGGAAACAGCTGCTGCTGGCTGAACATCCAGTTATCAGGCAGTGCCACTGTGGCAACGGCATCTGCCATCCCAGTTTACTCAGAAATCACCTCCTGCCATTTCAGAGAGGACATCTTTATTCTACTTATATCAGCCTGGACAATGATTTCTGCAAATTAGTGCATATATAATTAGGAGTGAGCATATACTTGATATGACAGTAACAAGGAGCTGACACTGAAATGGCTTTTTTCCTTAAAAAAACACACACAAACAAATCAAACAAAACCCAAACAAAACCAACCCTAAAACACTGCCAAAAAAATCAATATATATATATATAAGAGAACAAATTCATTCTTGACATAACTAAAATACAGCTGATTGACTTCTGTAAAAGAAAGAATATGGTCTGGTATTTAGAACAACTCTGGAGCACGTATTTTAACATGTTATTTTTTTTCCATCTTTTCGCAATAAAAAACTGAAGCAGAACTGAAAAAAAAAGTGGTTATCTTATGTATGTCTATGTATGTACATGTGCATATGTATATTCACATAGATACATATATCTACATGTACAAATACATGAACAAAACCATTCAGGGACAACTGTTTTACATCATCAAAGCAAAAAGTTAACACCAGACACAGAAATATCTCCGTGCAAGTCTAGGATGTACACGATAAAAATATTCCCTGGGGATGTTTCCTAGAGTAAGTTCATTCATTCTTGTCCACAGACCTTGAGGGACACTTACACCCACATACAAACCCCTGGGCAGGTGTTGTGCAAGATGCAGGTGCCCAGGAGGCTGGAGGTCCCATGGTCCAAGCAGTGCCTGGGGCTCCCTTCCTGGGGGATGTGCCAGGAGAGCCACTCCCCAACCCCATCCCTTCCATATGTACACCCTGCTCACCTCGGTGAAGAAGCCCGCGATTCCTGCCTGGCATGAACCATGCTCCTCCCCGTACTTCTTCTTGTACTCTGGATGGAAGAAGGGAAAAGAAAACCACCTGGTTATTCCTGGCACAGCACACAGCCCACCTGAGCTGTCTCCATCGCTGCAAGCACAGCCTGGAGAGACAACTGCACGCAGGGTTTGTGGGTTTTATCAATGGAGCTGCCACCAATGTGCAATACGGCAGCATCCTCACCCACATCGGGGGGTAAAGCAAGGGGCCTGAAACTGAGGGGATAGCCCCATGCTGCCTAGGGAGATGCTAAAGGTGCATTGTCACAGTAACATCATAGCTGCAGCATCATGACCCCAGTAAAGGTGCATCAGAAGTCCAGCATCTGGCAGCCAGCTCAGCACAACTGGAAAGGGGTGAGCAAAAGGTGATGCAGATGCCTGTGAGCCACCAATCACGGAATCACGGAATGTTAGGGATTAGAAGAGACCTCGAAAGATCATCTAGTCCAATCCCCCCGCCGGAGCAGGATCACCTAGACCAAGTTGCACAGGAACACGTTCAGGCAGGTTTTAAACATCTCCAGAAAAGGAGACTCCATAACCTCCCTGGGCAGCCTAGACCAGTGTCTGTCACCCTCACTGTGAAGAAGCTTCTTCTCATATTTAGGTGAAACATCCTATGTTCCAGCTTATACCTGTTGCCCCTTGTCCTATCATTGGATATCCCTGAGAAGAGCCTGGCTCCATCCTCCTGACACTCTCCCTTTACATATTTATAAACATTAATAAGGTCACCCCTCAGTCTCCTTTTTTCCAAGCTAAAGAGCCCCAGCTCCCTCAGCCTTTCCTCATACGGGAGATGTTCCACTCCCTTGATCATCTTAGTGGCTCTAACCTTCAACCCTGCACTAGGAGGTTTAATCCTCAGGCCCATCACTACCTCAGAGAAATAAAGTGATTTTCACCTACAATGCCAATCACCAAAGCACCCATAAATATTTCTGGTGGAGGGATGCTTCAGGACACCAGTCCCAGGAAGGAGGCAGTGAGAGAGGAGAGGACACTGCAGTTTTAAGTGATCAGACAACTCTTGTCTGAGGGATGCTCAGGTCTGCTGCTTTTCATGGCCACCTGCTCACAGCTCCCAGCGAACCCAACCAGCATCACTATAGTTTTTGTTGCTGTATCTTATACAGCACTTGGTTTCCTCTATTAAACCACAGGAATTTTTACTTTATCTTTTTGCAGAATAGAAAAAGAGTATTTTTAGAAATAGATGAAGTTGAGAAGGAGGCAGGGGAAGGGGGCAGAAAAAAGGGGGGGGAAAAAAAAAAAGAAAGAAAAATCACTTTCCATCCTGCCTTAATCCACGTATTTTCAGTTTAGGACCATCTGAACCTTAGAGCTGGATTAGAACCTTTGAAAGATTTTTCCAGAGCATTATTTTTAAATATTTACATTACAGCAATTCAGGCTCCAAAAACATTCACCATATAGCCTGGTAATTGTGAATTATTTTTGAAGTAAGCACCATTAACTAATTGCTAAATGATAAAAATTTTCATTAAATCAACGAGCAAATTGCCTTTTTGAAACCAAGCAAGTTTCTTTTTGAGCTGCAATTTATCTTACTGAAGATCAAAGGGAATTAATTATAAACTGCTGCCTTCTCACAATTTTTTTCAAAACATTATATATGTGTGTATATATACATGTGTGCATAAATATACACACATATATATGTATATGTACATATATACATGTATATATGTACATATACATATATATGTGTGTATATATATGCAATATATGTGTATATATATATATGCACACATGTATATAAATACACATATATATGTATGTGTTTGTATGTATGTATATATATATACACACATATATGTGTATATATATATATGCACACATGTATATAAATACACATATATATGTATGTGTTTGTATGTATGTATATATATATACACACATATACGTGTATATGTACACATATATTTCTATATACAAACACATACATACACACACACCCCCCATTCCCCTTTTATATATTATATATAGTCTCTTCCTAATATCCTGGAGATGCCCAGATTTTAAGGAATTTGCTGAGGTCCCACCAGTTGCACAAGGAGTTTAACTGGAGAGAGCACGCAGAACAGTGGCTTGATCCACAAATGACAATCCAAATGCCCAACTCTTGGCCAAGGCAGGGTCCTGCCAAAGCAGATGCATGTCCCAGTAGACCAGGAGGGCCAGAAGCATGCTTGGATTTCCTAGTGGGAACACATGACAACGATTCCACTGAGAAAAGAAGCCCATATTTGCTCATGGCTACTCCAAGCACTGCGGCTCTGAATCGCTAGCTCTCCACATAGAGTCTCTCACAGAGCCAGGCAGCCCTTGCCTGGAAAAGAAATATTTGTTTATTGATATGAACATTTTTTTATTCAGAGAGCTGAGCAGATGAGGTTTCTCCCTCTGGCATTTCCTGAAAAATAACTCAGTGCAGTCCTAAAGGCCTTGCCTTTGCTATGGCTGGATTCCCACCCTTGCATAGGATGAAATGCAGCAAGTTCCACAGCCATCCCATCCACATGCTTTCAATTCCAGCCAAGGTTTTCCTTTCACGTGATGTACTGAAGCATGAACAGATCTTGCCTCTTCCCAATTTTGCTCTCAACCTACTGTAATTTGAAACAAAATGCTATCACTGCAGGCCTGGAGGTCTGGAACTGTCCTCCTGTCTACCTGCTCAATGTGGCAGGAGGCTTTTGGAATGCTGGAGCTCAAGGCTTTAGAGACTGCCTTCTTAAATCCCAATTTACAGGATATTTTTTTCTTTTGATGGAAGGCTAGAGAGGCTCAGGTTGATGCCCAGGCAGTGCAAGCAAGCACCATGCCCTGCCTGAAAAGCCACCCAAGAGCTACACAGCTATGGCTGACCCAGCCTACCAACCACGTCCCCAGCCCACCACAGCACCCACCACCCCTTTAGGCACTAGAGGCCACAGTCCCTGCTACATCTTACTCAAGACCCAAGCCAGGGCATGGCTTCTTAAAGACCAAACGAGTCCCTCATCTGGGGCTTGAGAAGACAGGACTTATTTTTTCTTCTCTTTTGAGGGCAAGCCTTGCTGGCTCTCTGTGGCATGCCCATAACCAACCGCTGCAAGCAGGCCCCACTAACAATTTGATGGATTTAAAATGTTATATTTCCCTATAAAATTGTATTATGTTTGGCTCGAGGTTTCTTCAAGTGTCTCCTTCAAAAAAGACATGGTTCAATTTGCTTTAAAGAGGAAAAGTGCCATAGGATATTTAACTTGTGCAGTAAAAGATTTAGGTCATGCGAGTAACTGCAAGAAAGGTCTCAGCACAGGATGGGAGGCAACTAAAATTTATTAGTTTAGATTTTTAAATTTTTTTTCTTCTTTTTTTCCCACAATTTAGAAACATGTAAAAGCCTCAAACATGATGGCAACTTGCCCAGCCACCAGAGCTTTGCAATAGACTTGAGTGAGACCTGAACATCTCCAAACCATCACCCCACATAACTCCACTGCCTGAGAGGTCCTGTCCACACATGTCTGCAGGTAAGAGTGATTCAGCTCACACAAACTGTCCCCAAATTTGGCTGCAAAGAAGGGGTTGCAAAATCATAGGATGGCAGAAGGACTGGGAGCAGCTTTAGCAATGGAACTAGGCAGCTACTGAAGGGTGGTAGATGGATCCGTAGCTTCATGTGGTTGTGTTGAACAAACATGCAAAATTGCTTCATTTCTTAGAATAAATGGAGGATTTTCTTCTGATAAAACAATGCATGTACAAAAATTAAACCATTTCTCCAACCAAGTCAAAAAGTTTATTGAATTCATAGTATTGTATTATTATAAGTTTTGCCTAGTTTAAAAAAAAATCAACACACTAAATTCAGGTGCAGGGATAACTTGAAACAAAAGTTCTAACATCTGACACAACACAGCTGATTTTCAGTAGCAATATATGTATTAGAAGAGGAACAGAAACACATACATTATAGTTCCCATTGTCAGACAATGAAAAAACAATTAGTCTTTCCATGAATTGAATTATTAACTGCAATGCATAAGGAATGGGAAAAATTTGGTGGTTTAAATGGTTGCAGAATAAACTGAGATGGTACGTTCACTGATGTTTGGTGTTTAAGTCACTTACATTGCCAGTACCACCTGCTTGATCTAATGACCTTACATTTCACTTGCATAACTAGTTACACTCTGGTTGTAACAGGGGATAGATGGGACTGCAGCATTTCAAGTAAATTCAGAGTTTGTGTAAACCAGTGCTTCTGTGAACTGAAGAAAAGACATCAAAACATTTTGACCTAATAAATACCTGACAATAATTCTCAGGAAAAAAATATAGCTTACAGAAGAAAAATGGATTCATTACAGTATGTAATGTAGACACACGGCAACAATGCAAAGCAATGACCATCCTTCCTCCCTACAGGTATCAAGACTCTATTCTATTGTTACGGGGTCTGAGCACATCACACATACCAACTAACCTCTTTTCCTGACACCTCTGAGAGAGAAAATAGCTTTAGTGACATTTTGTAAGAGGAAATGGAAGCACAGAGGCATAAACACCCCAGATATTGAGGTTATTTGATCATTTAAAGCTCCACTGACACAGAGTAGAGATCAGCACCATGTTTTGGGAGGGGATCCAGATAGAGTCCTCCACAGGGAACCAGCAGCCCCACCCAGACAGATGCTGTGCTTCTGGATTCCAGCATAACCCTTTCAGCACAAAACCAGCCCTCCTTGTCAGTCCACTTAATTCCCATCTGCAAGGGCATAAACCCCACCTCCATGCCCAAGCAGGGCTCCTTTCCACCCATGCACCCATAGAATCATAGAATGTTTTAGGCTGGAAGGGACCTCTAAAGGTCTTCTTGTCCAACATCCCTACACAAGTAGGGACATCTCTACCTAGGTCAGGCTGCTCAAGGCCCCATCAAGGGGCCCAGCCCATCAAGTCATAGCCCAGCACAGCTCTCCATCCTGGATGGTCCCGTCCCAGCATCACAGACTTGTGCCTCCTCCCTGGAGCCAGTCTGCTTCTCTCAAACAGCAGATGAGCCCAAAAGGCATGAAAACCAAGATTTCATCCCCTCCACTTCAGTGTACAGCAATGGCACCTGTCACTCATACAACACTGCCATCCTTCCATCCTTGCAGTGAAACAATCAAGCAGCAAGACATTGTGCAGTTACTGGGTCAGCCCACAGCTTCTGCACACCTGAATAAGTGATGTTTGCATGAGGCTTAGCTACTGCAGGCAGGGGATTCAGTAGTTTCCATGTAGCTCCAGGCAGTAACTGCTGTCATGAACAGATCCTTTGTTTTTACACTTATTGTTCTTTCTCTTCTGCCCACAGACTGCTGCACACCCCCAATTACATGGACCACAAGCCACTAAACTAAGTCCTGCGGCAACAGCCGAGAGGAAAGCAGCAAGATGAGGCTGAGGCTGGGAGAGGTGGCTGCCTCTGACACTTTGAAGATGTGCCATGAAAAAAACACATAAAGCAAAAGAAGATGGAAGTAGTAGTGGGTAGCCACGATGAGCTCATGTTATAAGAGAAACAAGGCTGAGGAAGAAGTAATTGGATAAAACAATACACAAACAAAAAGGATAAGTCGTGATGCGTGACAATTCTGAAAGTGAATGCTCCTCAACTTCTCTAAAGGTCTATAAGAAAACTTCAGTAGAATAAGTTCCAGAATGCAATAAAATCCTGCATCTACCATCTTCACAGATATAAACAAAGTGGACAGTTAAAGAGTAAACTACTGTTTGTGCTGGAAGCTTCTTCCTTCCTATCTCACAGCATTTCACTACAGTAGGAAGAAACAAACAGTAGTAATCTCTCTAGCCTAGCATTGTGGTATTGGGTTTGCACCACAAAGCAGGGATGGTTTGATGGCTCCCAGAAAACCAAACGTGGTCTGGACCCTATGGGAAAACTTGCTTATCCCTTTGGAGGCAAGGCATGTGAGCATGTGCTGTTCCTCTTGTTTACTAACCAAAGAGTCCATCAGACTTCCCCACATCCACCACCAATTCCCACCACAGAGGAGTAGGAAACCATCCCAGCTTTCCCCATCAGCTGGGCTTCTCACAGCAGACATGGCCCTTCTTTGCAAACTGAATGCATCAGGGGAATGAAGTCAGCTCTAGTTTTTGGAGGCCATTAAAACTACGGGAAAAATAACCAAGAGAAAGCAGTGCCTGGAAGACTGTGGCTCCATACGCCAGCTATACAAGAAAGGATATCCAGCTCATATAACCCAGATTAGTTCCTACTCAGAGAGATTGCATTGAACTATTAGGCTTGCTGCTGTTCTCATTAGCTCTCAATCGCTTCCAGACTTCTGTCAGCCCTTTCAGGGAAGCTGCACAAAAATAAGATGGATTGAGACTACTATGTTGTTGCACCACTACCATACAGTCAGGAAATTTCCATTTCCTCCTTTGTCTTTAATTATTAACCCGCTTTATATGGAGAGAAAACATACTGTATGAATTAACTAAGTCTGTCCTAAGGTCAGACTCCTCTCCTTTTCTGGCCCAAGACTCTTGTTATACAAGCAAATAATCCATCTCAAGGTGCACACACACAGATGGATGGAGACTGATGTGCATGGAATTGGCCTGCACACTTGGCAAGTTAGGTGAGAGCCAGCTCTGGTTGTGAACCATGCACCAACACCTCTCAGAGAGCTTATCGCCTTTGCTGTCCTAGAAATGAGCACACAATTGCCTGCACCATGCATGGCAAGTCCTGGAGAAGACCAAGACACCAGGATCTCAGTAGGTGAAGGTGAACTCCCTGGTTGCCACAGGTCTGGCAGCCTCCCGGTGATGACCACAGCAGCTCTTGGTGTAGCAGCACCTCAGCCACATTACACACCACGTTCATCATCCCTACCAGACTCGCCACTTCTCCCCTTTGGGCTGCTCTTCAGTGTCAGCACAGGAGAATTTCTTCTTCTGCTTCCAGAAAGCGAAGGAAAAATGTTACAAGGATGACTGCAAACATACTTCACAGCAAATCTCAACCAACAAACCGCTCTGCGTGACATACCACGGCTATCTTCTCTTTGAGCTTGTGTTATTGAAAACTGAAAGACTCCCAGGAGTAAACAAACGCAGCCATCCCTTGTGATACTTCATGATTTCATGTCTGATGGCAGTGGGGGGAAAAATCAGTCCCAAAGCTTCAATTTTCACTCTAGCATGGAGCGAAATTAAGCCAACATCGTACTGCACCAGCCCTGCCAACTTTCCACTGGCTGCTCTGCGTGTACTGGGCCCACACATTTCTATTTTCTAGCAATTCCTGGCAAATATCCTGTCAGATTAGCAGCACTTTTACGCCGAAGACATGACGCACAGAAAAACACAAGCGGTTTGTCTCTTCCAGAAACCACCCTCCTGCCATGGCTTCAGGCAAGATGCTTTTAAGGCAGCTGAGGAGCAGTGAGACAGGCTCAGAAGGAGCCCCAGCAGTGTCCCGGCATGTGCATGTTGACCATAAAGTAAATATCAGATATGATTTGCAGTGCACTACCTCAGCCTGAGGCCTTATCCTGATTTTGCTGACGGGAACAAGGGAAAAAATTTTAAAAAAATAAAAAGAAGGACAAATACAGTAGGATGGTGCTCAGGACAAGAAGGCTTACACAGTTTATTTGCACTCTGCTGCAGAGCAGCTAGCATGGCTGGGTCAAGAGGCTCAAAACCCCTCATGTTTCAAATAATGACCAATTTTGAGTCTCAGAGATGTTCAATGCATGAGTGTGTGCCACCTCCTGAAGGTGCATGAGTTTGTGGTAGCAGCTCCCTGAGCTAAACCCAGAGGGAGGTGAGGAGCTGCCTCAGGAGAATGTGTGGGAATGAAGCAGACCCAGCTCTGCCACAGAATTGACTTCACTGGCAGTGAGATAGGACACAGCCGTTCACCAGCAGCAGCAAAACATGCCAGGACATCCACCACCCTATCCCTCTCCCACTTATTAATGTCAGCAGCAATCCCACTGCTGGCTGCTGCCAACTTTGGATGGGGATAGAAATGAATAAAAGCAAATAAATAAAATCAGAAGCCTTGCCCACATCAAACCCTCAGCCTTCAAACTCTCATGTTTCCTCAGACTCCTACAGGCAAGAGGGGGAAAGATGATGCCCAGGACAGACAGGAGAAACCAAGAAGATGCTTTATCTCAAATATTTCTCTAAAGGCCAAGAAATCTTAGGAGATACCCTATCTTCTCCCTAAGCACACAGTCATGCTTTGGTTTATTTAATTGCTCTTGGCTGAGGAGACACTGCCTTCTGAAGTCTTTAGGAAAGGAAACATGATACAAGAGTCTCACATGCACCAAAGAGCTGGAAAATTAAAACGTTGACACTTGGGATTTGGAGCAGAACTAACAGGCACAACCACCCACTGCTCAGAGCTGGAGCCCTCCCACTCTGTGCACCCCAAATCCCAACCTTCTGAGGATCCAAACAGGGACCAAGACACATGGCACCTGAACACAGCAGCAGTTTAATATAAACTGCTGCAGAAGTTCCATAAAGTGAGCAAGGTGTTAGGCAGCCCTTCCCCCCACACACACACTCTAGTCTTCTGATAAATCACAATACAAAAATGAAGTCTTTCCATAAGATGGGCAAATTGGTTCCTGATTGCAACGTAATTGAGGATTTTGCTCTCTGCTACAGTGAAGTATGAGAAGCCGAACTCAGAACAATATCTACTGATTATTCATGTACGGGAAGAGATAGTTGTCTCAAAAAAAGTTCAGGAGTATATTATTCCTCTAGGAAAGTACAACCATGCACAATAAGTCACAGGAACCATCTGGTTATCGTGCTACTCTCCCAGTTTCACCCAAAACCCACCTGCCATCCCAGCTATGGGATGAAAAAAAATAGAAAAATGCCAGTAGTGAGGGTTACTGTGGATGGTTTGAGAAATAAAGGAAAACATGGCAGCTGTAAAATAAGAACACAGCAATGGAGGTGAGCTCCACTCCTGGTCCCCATGCTCCTTACCTTCGTAGCAGGGCAAGAGCCTCCTCCCATTGGGCTGCAGGTTGGGTGGAATGATGTTGCAGAAGCCATGGGGCAGGATGTACTCCGTCTCATAGTAGATGTTTTTCCACCGATGTGCACATGCCTAAACAGATCATATCATATGTGTTATTGACCCAGAGCCACAGGAGAGCCCTCTGACCAAGGCAGAGCACACATGAGCAGGACCTTCTCCCCACAACCCCATTGTCCTCTCCTTACATTCCACTCTTCCTAGATAAAGTATCTTCAGTACTGTTACCTTCTGCAGCTCAGATCCCAGCCTTCACATGTGCGAAGCTAGGAAAAGAGCAGGTCTCAGTGCAAGACAGAGCCCATGCTAGAATTCCAAGATCTCTCTTTGTGTATGAATACCCACAGCCAATGAAGCTTTTCTAACTCAAGATGCACTAACACAACCCAGCCAAACCCAAAAAAGTGGGGAAAAAACAGGAATAAAGACATGGAGAATAGACATAAGAGGATCAGAATGGATGCTAAGACTCAGAAGGTTACTAAGTCCATATTAGAAGGTTATCCCAGTGGAGGATGCATGTGTGAGTCAAGGCTTGTCTTGCTGGGAAAGGCAGCTTTGTTTCTAGTGACAGAAGAGCTGAGCCTTGCTTACTGGTAATGATTTAAGATTTTGTGGCAACAAGAGTGGCAGCATCAGCCAAGATGCAGATGAGCTGCAGAAATCAGGGTGTCTTTTCCATTCTAGTGAATAATCATCTCACCCTGCAAAACCAGACCTAAATCAGTCTCACCAGGGACACTTGCTCAGTTCAACTGTCACACACAGGCACAAGCATTGTGGAACCTGGTTCCCACCTTCCTAGAATCCATTTGCTCCAAAAATTAACACTGTGTTGCTGCTACACAAACCCCAAGTTGCTTGATGCTCAGGGATTATTTGAAATGAAAGGAAGTGAAATGTGAAACAGCAAGGGCTTTGAACTTGAGCACAAGCTGGGCCATATCTCCAGCTGGTCTAAGTCACTGAAGTCACTGTAGATGTGTAAATTTATATCATTTAAGGCTTGGTCCCATGTGAACAGAGCAGCCTCTACGCTACAAATAATCTCCTCCACATACTTTCAGCTTTTCCTGGAAACTTTGCACCAGCCCCCTTCATGATCCCCACATTTGACCCTATCCTCCCTAGACGAGACACCCTCTGTCTTCCTTCCCTTTGTCTATCTCACTTTCCTGCCTCAGCACCTCAGAGCTGCCCATGGGAGTATCCTGACATCATTAAAAACATATATCTCTCTCTCCATAAGGCAGGCATAGTTGTGCCACCTATCCAGTAAAGGACCTGGGAAGTGTATGAACCACTGGGAAGTTCAAAATTCAATCCAGCAGTTAAAACAGGCCCCTTCCCATCGACTTAACCCCAGAAAGACATGAAAGGGCAATACTACTCTCATTTTTTTAACAGAGCAAAACCAGTTGTGCAGAAGCCTGTTCTGCTGCTAGCATTTGGAGTTTGATATTTATTGCTTTCCTAACTTCCAGCACTCAAGGAGAAGCACGTATCTGCTGAAGATGGCTGTGGCAGAGGGATGATGAGGGACTCTGGGGAAAGCCCTGCACCTCACTCATTCAAAATTCACGTGCTGGTTTTTTGTTGCTGTTGAAACACCCGTTTTCAGAGTAACCAGGAAATAGTTTCTGTCCTGATGGATCTGTGCTGTGATTCACAGACACACAGCCCCTTTACAGACAGGGCCATACAGACACAGACCATCACAGTGACAGTCAAGTCAACCCCAACTCCGGATAGAAACTCCAACAGAAAACAGACCCAGAGTTACTTTTTTTAACATTACGGAAAGATAAATAAAGGATTGTGGTATTGTAAATTCCTTGACGTTTTACATCTCAGAAACCACAGGGGACTCACATAAATTAACCTCCTAATCTCTCCCAGAGGAGCAGAGATGACAGAGGCGGGGAGAGCAGCAGCATCTCCTCACGAGCAGGAGGCTCTGCTCAGGAGTGAGGTGCCGAGGCCAAGAAAGATACAACAATATGAGGAGGAAAAAAAAAGAGCTGCTGCATAGAAGAACATTCAAAAACCAACTGGAGGCTATGGGCTCAGTTCAGCAATTCTGGGCACACTTACCTAATCTGTGACCATTTGGGTTTTGTTTGTGGTTTTTTTCTTTTCATTAATGATGACTTCTGTGTGCCTCCAGCACACTGCGGATTCAGGCACACTACAGATCACCACTGACTGCCTGAGTCAGCTTGTAACCATAGCTCCAAGAGATGAGCTCCACCTCAGCTATCTCAGCTGGGGCTTCCCCAGAATCCCCCACACCACAGCTGCAGAATTTGACATTTTCTCAATGGACAGAAGTTCAGCAGCTTCTCTTCCTCCCTGAAACTCATTTCTCTGCAGTCAGACAAATACATTTGTCTTCCTGCCACAGCAAAGCTCGTCCACAGCTGCTTTTGGTTCTTCTGTCTTCCTAAAAATCATAGCATCATAAAATGTTCTGGGTTGGAAGGGATCTTTAACGGTCATCCAGCCCAACCCCTCTGCAGTGAGCGGGGACAAATGTTCAGCTGCATTACAGTACACATTATTCAACCCTGCTAAGGCAAGGTGATGTGCTACTAGAGGTGGCTACAGCCTTCTTTCTTTGATGGCACACATCTGAAGAGGTCTTGTGAACAGAGGGGAGTCATCTCAATTTGTTGCTGTGGAGAGGGTTTTTCTGTTTTGTTTTGTTTTTTTCCCAAGGTGATTGCAAACAACTGACAGCTTATACACCCTTTTTGAGATGCAAGCTATAGGTGGTCTCCTGGGCAATGAGGAAGCCATCAGCACATTCTGGTGCTCAGCAGCTGCTAACAGGGCATGAACTCTGGCTCTACCTTGGAAAAGGGAGGAAAGGATGCAAATTCTTGAAGCAACGCTGAAATCACATCTCAAATACTGGGTTCAGTTTGGGCACCTCACTACAAGAAAGACACTGAGGGGCTGCAGTGTATCCAAAGAAGGGCAATGAAGCTGGTGAGGAGGCCAGAGAACAAGTCATGAGGAGCAGCTGAGGGACCTGGGGTTGTTTAGCCTGGAGAAAAGGAAGCTCAGGGGAGATCTTCAGAGGTTGTAGAGAGGTGGGTGCTGGTCTCTTCTCCCAAGTAACAAGCAACAGGACAAGAGGAAATAGCCTCACGTTGCACTAGCAGAGGTTTAGGTTGAATATTAGGAAAAATTTCTTCATCAAAAGGGTTGTCATGCCCTGGAACAGGCTGCTCAGGGAAGTGGTGAAGTCCCATCCCTGCAGTAATTTAAAAGCCATGTAGATGTGGTCCTGAAGAACATGGTTTAGCGGTGACTTGGCTGTGCTGGGTTCGCGGTTGGACTCAATGATCTTAAAGGTCTTTTCCAACCTGAATGGTTCTATGATTCCATGAAAATAAAACACTTCTGGCATACATGAAATCACTTGATGTGCCACTAAGTCAACTACTTAAAACAAAAAATAACAATACTTGATAAAAAAACCACAGAGCAATGACAGCTGTGGCAGGTATTTAGGAAGAACAAGACTGAAGGATGCAGCTTATCTCCAAATCATAATGTACTGCCCCCGGTTCCTCTCCCAACAAAAGCAATAGGAGGACTTTTGCCATTTCATCTTGGAAAGAGCTGGCAATCTCAGCTGTATTATTGCAGCACTTTAAGATTAATGCAGATATTGATGGATGGCATACCCAAGGACAGGAAGCCACTGAACTGCAAACTCAGAGCTTTTTTTAGCTGATCTTACTTCTTCTTTTTTTTTAAATCCTCATTGTTTAATCCTTTTCTATTTAGCCTGTCACACAAACATAAAACCCCAATTCAGGAACATCCTGGCACAGTATGGGCTCAAACACAACCTACATTTTACCAAACATCAGCTAAAGCTGCACACTCCTCACTCTCCCCACCACTCCTTTCCATTGAAGCTGGTGCTCTTATCAGGCAGTTGGGGAAGGCTGATAAGACAGAAATTTCAGCCACTAAGCAGTTTCAAAGCAAAACCAACAACTTCTTTGTACAATTCATAGTTAAACTGTGGGAGCAGTTCCTCGAACACAGGATGTCAAGAGCATGAATAGTTCACATGGGTTTAAAAAAGCAACTACATGTATTTATGCAAAAAATATCCATCCAAGGCTATTGACCACAAAGACACTACTTTGACTTAAAGGAATCCCTGGAAGAGATGCAGCAATGCCTGACAATATAAACTGCACACACTCCTGACTGTAGGGATTCACTCCTGAGAGTTATGTAGTAATTTCATTAAAAAGCTAAAAATCAGCAGATACAGCCATGAACACACATTCAGACACATCTTCTCAGAACACCAGTTCCTCACAGGGGCTTCAGAGAAGAGCCACATTTTAAAGAAATCTGATCTTTAAAATCAGAAAAAGCACGTGCATTAAAAATCATCTGTTTATGGGAGAGTCACGGATGTTTTTCATTAAGAAGCTATCTCAAAACAGAGAGTAACAGTGCCCTGAAACAGCCATCACTGGGGGTGTTCAAAGCCAGGTTGGATGAGGCCTTGAGCAACCTGGTCTAGTGAGAGGTGTCCCTAACCATGGCAGGGGAGTTGGAACAAGATGATTTTTGATGTCCCTTCCAGCCCAAACCATTACAATTATATGAATCCATATCCCTTCATTCCAGGCTCTGTCTACACAGATGTGGACAGATGTATAATTAGCAGTTTAAGACTGAGTGCTCTGGTGATAAATATCAATGAGAATGAGATATTTAAACATCCTTGAGCATCCAGACATGATCTGCTCGGTGAGGGCAGCATCATCTTGTCAGAGGGCTGGTTTAGGACTGCCTTACATCAGCGTTAATTTGTGGAGACATTTTATCAGCTTAAGCTACACCGGAATAAACACATCACAACTCGTGCATTTTACTTTAGCTACACTTTGCTTTTAACCTGCTTTATGGCTGAAATTCCTATCCCCTCAACCTAAGCCCTTGCAGCCTGCCCACATCTCTCACCCTTGTAGCCTCCCCTCAGCCACTGGCAGCCACCTCCAGCTTTGGTATTTGCCTGGCTCGTTCCCCCACCAGCTTTCCCTTCCTTTGCTGCTCCTGTCTAGGGAGATAACATCTCCCAGGGTCTTGGTTGCTGCTCTCTATGGGCCTGCCTATGGCTTGCATCTAAAAAAGGGGTGTATAAGCTCTCAGTTGTTTGCAATCACTTTAGGAAAAATGAAAAACACAGAAAAAAAACACAGCAAGCATCAGCTGCAACTGTTCCTCTTTAAACCAAAATACACAAACCTGTTTTTTTTTAAATGATATCTTGAGAATAATATGTCTTGGTGTTGCCTAAAAAAGGTGTATGTGCTAACTTCTGAAAATGGGACAAGAATTTGTCTAGTTCAGCCCAATGACTGGAAAACAGAGAGGATGCTGTGACTTGAGGTAGCACTATCCTGATCAGTGCAAGCTACTCCTCAGTTGGCACGCAGGACTTAGCACCCATATTAAACAGAAAAACCCTTGAAAACATGAATTGCTTACACTAGCATGAATGCCTGCCTTCATTTTGTACTCTGCTGTACATGTTCACAGCATACTTTATTTACACCCCTCCTCACATTTAAGACATCCAAGACAAGTAAAGCTAGCCCTGTAGCACTGACAAGCTGTACACAAAATGAGACAACCAGATAAAATACCACAGCACCATCATAGCAAGGTATTGAAACCACCTGCTCCCCCATGGGAATGACCTGGGGNATGACCTCTAGAGGTCCCTTCCAGCCTGAAACATTCTATGATTCTATGATAAGCGTTCAGCTAAATGCATATTAAGAAAAGCACCTTTGAGTGAAGCAGCTTTGTCCACTTGCCTAACCCAGGTGGTTGGCACAGTGATCCCTGCTCCAGACCTTTCCCTCTAGCAGCTTTGTGCCAGTTTGATGCCACAGACCAGGGCAATCCCCTATCTCATTGGAAAGACGGGGTCACACTGCAAGTTTCCAACTCCCAAAGATGGGTGTTTAGAATTAAGATCTTTGTCAGGGTTACTTTGATAGGAGCATGAAATGTGCCTGCCACACACACTACGCACAACATTCTGCTGCAATTTTTTTTATTTCAGTTACCATTCCTGCAGACAGGCTCCCTTGGGCAGACAGTCAGAACCCAACCACGGATGTAAACACAGACAACTATTGATCATAATAGACCCACGTACTTTAAAAAGGTTTTTGACCAGCTCTCTGTATGATTATTTTTTTCCAACACAGGAAATGTTTTGCAGAGATAAACTCCACATCCTAAGGATCACATCTGCTCTCCTTGACCTGTCTACGGGCATGGCAACCATATCAAAGACAACAAGGCCACCCACATGTAAGTCATCTCCACTTCCAACTCTTCTGTCTCATTAATGGAAAATTAACGTACATAAAGAAAAAAATATCACCACAAAGACTCGTCTTGCATTTTTCATTGTAGGTTCTGACATGCAATACATACACTCAGGGAAAATGGATACATATATATTCCCTACATAAACACAGGCAAATGACAAAGAGAACAAACTAGCAGGTACCTCCCAGACAAAGTTCTATTTATTCGGTTCAAAGATTTAATCTCTCAGATTTAGGAGGAAGCCCTTGGGTGACACAAGTCAGGTGTGGCAGCTTTGAAGTCCTCCCTCTATAAATAAAGCTTTCTGGCTGGGGCTCACTTTCCCTTCCGCCTGAAGGAAGGGAATACAGAATTTGCTGCCTATAAAGCTGGGCTCTGTCAGTCACTGCCCAACACATTAATCCTGCTGTGTTTAGCATTAGAGTCAGACAGCAGCAACGGTTCTAAGGAGATCAAAGAAAAGAGTGGACTCACCAGCACACTTCCACCAGCCTTTGGCTGTCTAGCCAGGCTCACGCCCATCCATTCATCATCTCTGTCTTCTCTGCAGGTCTTTCCACAGGGCGTGCCCCGAGAATTGCCTACAGAAAGAGGGGGAAGGCAGCAAGGCATGGAAGCATGAGTTTTAAATACCCATCAATGAACCCCTACAAGAGACAAGGCTGCCCATCAAACATCTGCCTGACCGTGCTTTTCTTTCTGCTTTCATCCTGATTATTAGTTCTTTATGCACTGATCAGGTGATGCTCTCACTCTTACTAGGCACTATACAAATATATGGGAGAGGACAGACCCTGCTCCAAGTAGCCATCAGCAATTACAGCTTGTCCACAGCTCCTACTTAAATAAACCATCCAGCTGAAATCAATGGCAGAGATGTGAGATTGCCTGAAGAATGAAGTCAAAGCAAAAATTGCTCTTGAAAATAAGATGTTGGGCACTTAACACAAAAAATTAAGGCCTAGATCTTTAATCCTGCCAGGCAGTATTCACGAATCCCACTGACATGACAGTAGCAGGACACATCAAACTTAGCCAAAACACTGCTTCAACACATTTAAGCTTTATAAATTCTACTTGACTCAGACATAAAAAGATGAACAATACGAACATGCAGAGGAAGCAATAACACACGTCACCAAGAAAATCAAAATATTAAAAGGCTTCAATTTTTTCCATCAGAATGCAGCACAAGGTTTTAGATCAGAGCCTTACTTTTGGATTCCACCTTCCCTGATTCAGACAGTACATCAGGAGAAACCAAAGTTGATCCTAATCACGTGCAATAGCCTACAACCATGGCTCTCACCAGGAGACTGATTTCCTTTAGCACAAAGAGCAAACCCAAGGAATGATTTGAGGGAACCCACAGATGGCCAGGCTGGTAACAACATCCCACATCGTGGGCCCACCTCCACATCCCATGCACCCTCACCTCAGCACTGCCTGGAGTAGGCAGCATTGCTCCCAGCCACTCAGACCCCACCTTTACCTGGGTACTCACTGGAGTGAGGAGGGACACTGGGAGGACACCAGCACCAAGTGAGATGCTATTTCATAATGCTGAAGACAATATGATACCTTTACTACCAGTGTTCAAAATTCATCAGGAGATGCTGATGAATGCCCCTCAGTGTCTTGGAGCCCCTTTGAAGCTGGCAGGAGGATCACTAGCCATTTGGGCTGGGGTTTTTTGTTTGTTTCCCACTTCTCCCACCCCTCCAAGCATCATAACTACCTACCTCGACCCATATCCAGTTCTGTGCATCTTCTGTCAGGATTGGTATGGACCCGACATTTAAACACTGCTCCTGGGGACTGAACAGAGGTGCTGTATTTAGAGTCTGCCTTGGGAGCACCAACCAAGACCCTGGAAACCAAAAGCAAAGTAACAAGTGATTAATTTCAGGTGAAAAGAAAAAACAAACAAACCAGCAACATTCACATTGCCAGAGCTTCCTCAGCAAAAAGACTGTCTCCAGCAACCTTGTAAAATGATGGCATTGACTCACAAACTGAAAGCATCACACACATTAAGGGCATTTTTCTCCAGTGAAGCCACAAATACTTTAACAAGTTAAGTTTCCATTAGGATTGTAACACATTTAAAGCACCACCCCACCCCCAAAAGCATTTAGGAAGGCATTAGGACAGACAACAGCAGCTGCACTCATTTTTCCTCACTTTTAGCTGTATCCCTATCAACCCAAGAACCCACAAGAGCTGATATATGGGCACAGGAGAGGATGAAATCTGAACTTGTGTGCTTGCCAGCCAAAGATTAATAAGTTTCTTTAGAATGTTGAGGCACCCCATTCTCAGAAGTATGTAACTACAACTTCAAAACACACCAAAAACACCCAACCAACAACACAGGAGCAAAGCTCTTCCACCATGCTTTGCTATCAACCAACACTTATCACTAAAGCTGTGAAGGCTACACCTGGGCTATTTATGTCCATAAGAGCTCGTGTCTATGGGAAGCACCAAGACACAAGCTCTGATCATAGGGTTCCTCAACATACCCAGCTGCCCATGTCCTAAGAGAGGATGACAGGGAAAGAACAAGTATTAAAGAGGTCCTTTTATTGCTGCCTCATTAAAGGGACCATCTTCTTCACCTGGTTGTGAGCCCTGATCTAGGCACGTGAGGGTGAGGAGGGAGGCTAAGCAGGAGGAAGGCAGCTCCAGGGGGGGTAGTGGGGAGCAGCAGGTAGTTTAGTATCAGTTCTGCCAACACCCTTGCACTGTGAGGCAGGACAGAGCTTCTGCCTTAACAGCATCCTCACCAAAGTTAAGCCCAGGGCTGCAACCAAGGATGAGCATTTCTGAAAGACTGAGCCTCCAGCACTCACATGTGTGGATCCAGCCAGCCTGCTACTTTGGAGGCAACAGCTGACCAAGGACACACTGTCCTTGGTTTACCTACTAAAGGAATAAAGAGCTGCCAGATGCAAAGTCAGTCCACTGACAGCCCACCCACAGCACAAATGGACAGCCTAGCACAAGCTCCCAGGTGGAAGCTCTCCTTGTTTTAAACAACTTCTCCTTTATCTTCTAGAGTCCCATCCCCAGCCACCACCCATTATCACCATCCCAGTAAAGGCAGGGAGATCCAAGGCACAAAGCATGCACATGTCCAGGGTCTACCTGAGCTACCTGGAAGAGCTGCTCCTTCATCAGTTTGGTCTATACCAAACAGCAGCACATCTCCACATGCTTCCCTGGATGTGACAAAACTGTCCTGTGGCACATGGAAATACATTTACAAAAAGAAGAGGAACCCCTTCATTAAGTGACCCTTTTTTCCCCAGTTTCATGAGCTAAGCTGCATCATTTGGAGAAGCTTGATGGGGCTGCACTCTACAACACACATCGTGTTTTCACAAGTGAGAAGAATTAATGTCCAAAATACTTAAGTTGCTAAAACCTACAAAGCCTGCACAGACTGGGGAGCCTGAAATAATAGCTCCAAATGGAAATCCCACCAGGCAGAAAATCCAATGCCAATCATTTCATTTACACAGGCAATGAATGCGTGTCATTCACTTATTGACATTCATGAGGTCTTACAAAAATAAATAAGGGGGGATATTACCAGCTTAAAGAGTTACAGGCTCAAATTGCAAATGGCAAGAAACTGTTTCTATGACTTGTTAGAACAATAACACAGGCCAGGGTGACCTCCAGTTTAAAAGAAGCTTTGCTCTAGCCCAAGAGAAGTAATTAGTGCACAAGGTACCTTGGGTTGCAGAATGCAGGATGGAGATGAAGGAGCCTAAATCACAAAGACTCTTCAGCTCTCCTTAAAAAGCTGAATGGGAAAAATTGATAATTAATGATTTGAGTAGGCTACTGGCACAGATAATATTGCTGTCTTGAGCAAATATACCTTCCAAAAAGAAAATGTCTCTTGCCGTCTCTCCCAACGGAGCAGAAGGAAGCAGACAGCTAGTGATGTGTGCCAAAAGCAAATCTATTTTGGATTGTCCTGAACGTCCATACATTCAAATCTGATGTTTCATTTGCATCACACAACTGTGTCATCTTAGGATCTTGTCTCATTCTACTCCTCTTGCACCTAGACCTTTGCAGATCTCCTGTTCCTTCTGGCATGACCTATGCTCATCCATGCCCGGGACAGTCACCTCCAGGGAGATGGGAGGTTTTCTGTCAGTGCACATGCTTTTCAGTTGGTCAAGTTGCTCTTTGCCACCTACCACTTCAGATTTATTCAAAGGTTTGAGATTGAAATTCAAGATTCCTTTACTCTTTCATTAGTTCCTGTATGTAACAGCTGAACTGTTGGAAGAAAGTCACCTATTTAACTGTCACAAGCCTCTTCAGCAGACCTGGATAGAAGACTCCTTTGAATCCAAGTATTCTGGGACTCATCCAGCCTGTTTTGTATCTCCCCTAGACATTAAAACACCTTTGAAATGATTTGCAATTTCTCTGAAACAATGCTGCAACCAGAGAAGGTGTTTTTCTCCGGTACCACATTGAGACAGAAGCACATTTCAAAACAAAGCCTTAGAGTCTTCTTGCATTTCTGTGCTGTGGAGTCTTGCCTGGCACAAACACAGAAGATACATAAACAGCCAGCAGTACAACCCTATCCTCTTGCAATTATCAGGCAACCTTCCAATATACTGCAACTAGTTTAACCAGCTCTCGTTTAAGATGGCCTAATTTTGTGGTAGTTTTCCAGTGCTGCTCTAGGACTGCTTGGGTTGTCAGCAAGCAAGCACCAGTAGTTCTCCAGCCTTTTGCCAAAAAGAGGTTTGCAAGATTATCAACGAGTGCTGGCTCTCACCACAAACTGTACTACTCTGCAGGGAGCTCCTGGGACAGTTGAGTAGACGCATGAAGACACCTTGAAGGGGAAACCCCATCAAGAGAAAGAGATTACTTTCTATGGAAGAGAGTGGAGGGCAGGAGGAGTGGGGCTTGGGGCCATTTTAGGGTCACTTTTGTTTGATGTGCACAGAGCTCTGCAAGCCAAGCACTGGGCTCTAAACTGACATAAGGAACAGCAGACAGAGAGGCCACTTAACCTTCTCTTCTTGCATTCATACTGGCACCATCAAGGACAAACACTCTCATCTATATGGAGACAACTATGCAGCTGCATGGCCAGAAACCATCACACTGCAGGAACCACAGCAGCCAATATTAATGGATGAGAGGAAGCTTTTTTGGCCACGGGGAAACCCACACCTCCCTTCAAATTACTTCCTGCAGAACAGTAACTATCACTCTGCTGGTGATTGACCCTCGGGACATACAGATTTGGAAATTAAGTGCTGCATTTAGCAGAAGGAAGAGTGAACCGAAGTGTCGAGCTGACCGATGGCGTGGAGAGATGCCAAGCACATTAAGCACCAGCCCAGGGCATGCCAGCAGTGATTAGGCAATCACAGCTCAAGGACTGGGGAGTGTAGGTACCTCACCTCGTTACAATGTTAAGTGGCAGAGAAAAAAGTCTTTAAATATCCTCACATACCACAGTGGATTTCAAAAGCAGCACCAGAGAAGGTGCATCACCAGCATATCCCACTTGAGTTTTCCCTTCAGAAAGGTCTCTGTCACTCGTTAAGCTCTCAAAATAAAAACCCCAGTGGTTCATCCACTATGCGCAGAGCAAGGGCTGTTTTTTTGGCAGCAGATAGATGACCTGTGCCCAACAACAACAAGCCTAGGTTCTCCAAAACACCAGGGCAGCACCTGCAGCATCGCTACATTTATACAACATGGCATCATTAACACACCCAGTCTCCAAGGGGTTGGTCTGTTCATACACCTTCCTTCTAGTGGTCAGGGAGATGTTGGGATGAAGGTTGGACTTGATGATCCTAGAGATCTTTTCCAACCTTAATGATTCTATGATTCTGATTGCACACAAGTACCTCATACGCCAACAACATGTACCCATCAGCCTGAGGTGCAGAAGAGCCTCAGGTGCTTCAGCAGCAACATGTTCTGGTGAAGAGCAGGGCTGGGGGAGCAAAGCAACAGCACAGAAACCAGACTCATTCCTATTGTAAAACTCACAGCGGGACACCGTGCAACTAAACTGACTCCATCACTTTTTCATGCCAGATCGTGTTGCCAGAAAGAATAAAGTTGTTACCCTGGACTCGCTGAGGGATTTGGGGGTGTCAGCAAGAAGGGGACATAGGGAGGGCAAAGGAGAGAGATAAAGTAACATCTTATTTTAAAAAAGAACAATCCGAGATGTCACATCATTAATATTTTTTCAGTGGAGCAAAACTAACATTTGATTCTTCTTAAGCTGTCTGAAGGAAAGCAGAGAAAGCAACATTCTTGGTCGCTTTGCAGGGTCTTTACTCCAAGCTTCAAAATTATATCCAGAGAACAGAAGCACTTTGGCTTGTCTCTGCTCCAAATGCAAGCAGCCACCTGGTTCCTTACTTGACTGAAAATGGCAGTGATGGGGAACCGGGTAAATCTTTCAAGATTTACAGCCATAAAACCCACTTAAGGAAGCAGAAGGAGACATGGTCAGAAATACAATAGCCTCAGCACATCTGTGATGGCAAACTTCTCCTGAGACAAAAACCCTGCAAAAACAACTCCTGAACGGAAGCATTGTTGCAATTAACTATTTCAGACAGGTCACAGGCACTGTTCCTGCAATTTCTGTGTGCATACACACACACACATATATATCTATACATACATGCAGAGATGAATACACACATGGATAGGCTACTGAGAATAACACACTGCAGCTAAGAAGCTCTCATGATCAGAAGACACTAGGTGAACATCAGGTCCCAATACCCATAGCAAGAAGCCCTGACCTATCACGACAACACTCTTAGATGCTTGAGAGCATATTAATATATTAAATAGTTTTAGATGGGCAGGAGCCCTCTCAGCCTTGGGTATGAACAGCCACATTTTTGCAAGCTCACATACTGCACAACTCATCATGCAAGTCATGAATGCCCAAAATATCACTGGCTGAAGTTAACTCAACTATTGCCCACTCTCATGTATAGGGCAAATGGGCACAAGAAACTGAAATCCTAACTCTTCTCTGGGTAAAGAAAAGCTGCAAAGCTAAGAAGAAAACATGCATAAAACCAAACAATAACCCTATGACTATTAAGAGGAGCTATATACTACAATAGAATGAATAAAAAACATTTTTACTACATATTCCCTGTAACAGACTTCAACCTTTCCCCATAATATCACATTTGAAAGAGAAGAGAGGAAAAGAAATAAATTCAAAATCACCCAGCCAATTAGGGAAATTGCTCTATAGCTTCGCACAGAAAAGCTTCACACACAAAAACCTGACAAATCTGAAAAATGGCATCACTTCTACCAAGCATTTCCCTCTGCACTCATCCAATAACCTGAGAGTGTATCTTGTATTTCAATAACCTGCAACTGGTAATCAGAGACTTTTATGCTCCAAAGTCATGTTTGGAGGCAAAAATAAGATACTGTACAATATAAATATGTTTTTTAAATAGTACTAGATAATAGTGCAAGCCTTTCTGCCCAGTTGAAGTGGGCACAGCTAAAGGCACTGACAAGGGTTCAGCTCTTTGAGGGTCTAAATGACAAGGAAGATGGGCCAGATCTTTTAAGCTTTCCAGAAAAAAAAAATAAAAAAAGATGTTAAATGCTTAAAATCAGTATTATGCTGCAATATACTAAAAAACCCTGCTTGAGCCCAAAAAATGCCCATCCAGTACAGGGGATGCCATCTTCAGGAAGCTGGAAGAAGGCTACATATACTTTTAAGAGCAGAAAAATTTGTTGCTCTCCCTCGGAACTTTAGACTTCATGGACACATTAAAAGCACAACTGCACATGGCACACTACAGTCAGGGAGACCCTAAAAGACATTATCTCCCAAACTTGTTATCTCAGCCTCTGTTGGGCACAGAAGTTTGAAGCATCTGTGAAAACAAACTCCCCGGTCCCACAATGAAGAGAAGAGCTTTCCCAGCAGTGGTGACTATCCCATGATAAGTGAAAATCACCAATGAATTTCACAATTAGAGTGAAATCCCTCATAGGAGGTGTTCCTGCCCATGGCAGTAGGGTTGAAACCAGATGATCTTTAAGGTCCCTTCCAACCCAAACCATTCTATTATTCCATGATTTTTGACAGCCCAGTGCTGATGCTGACCATATTAAGCTGTTGTTAACCCTTCCGGGTGCTAGGGCTAGCAACTTAATTATTTTAAAACACTTCATGATCTTAGATACTTTTTTTTGATGGGTGCCAGAGCTGAGACTCCATGAAGAAGCTTCATTTTCAGAGAACTGGAGTTTTTACTTTCAAGCACCAGACTTTTTATAGATGACTGACATCTGACAGACACCTTAGACTGCTAGCCCATGGTTTCCAAACCAAGTGGAATACTGGGGAGACTCATCTCCCTGGTTCACCTCCCATCCAAAAAAAGGATTAAATACTTGAAAAAAATTTAAAAAAAATAATCACACCTGCAGGTGCTATCTGAAGATACTTCATATTATTGATCAGAATGATAGACACCTACACAAGGAGCAATAACTTACATCCCTTCCATACCACCACAGCCCACTAGATCAGCATTTCATTCACACCACCGTGGATCCCCAGCAATTTGAGTTGAACACAAGTGGCTTTCAGCCTTTGCATCCTCTGTCAGTTCCTGCCCCAAGTTCAGCACGGCTTGAAACTGAGAGCTTTTCTTCTCCCAGAGAGCCCTTCCTCTATGAAGTCTTCTGATAAGTCCTTAAAAATGAATGGTCCATGAAAGCCACTGTGCAGAAAAGCTGAGCAGACAACTACTTGAGAACCAAAGGGTGTGAAAGAAATTCATTTTTAAAGAACTGGACGCCAGCATGAATACATTTATTTATACCCCAGAGCTCCACAGTTCCAACATCAACAGCTGAGTAATTGGGCCGTATCTAAGTGTAGGAGATAAAGACAAGCTTTGTGGACGCTCATTGGCAGTGGCGGCTCCTACTCGCTTTAGAAGCACACCAGATGACCTCAACTAGGTCCAGTTAAGAGGAATCAGTTTAAATCCTAACAAAGAGCCTCTGACCCGGACAAGAGCGAGGCACACTGAGCTCCAAGGCTCTTTTCAGTCAACGGGGAAAACAAGAAGCTTGCCAGTTTGCATAAATTTTGGAGATGTAGACAAACTTTCTATCATCGTTCATTAATAACAGAAAAAAAGGGTTATATAGACATTTCCTCTCCGGTCCCTCACGCCAAGAGAGGGCACACATTGGGGCGAATCCCTTCCTGCTTGGGACCGTCTCTGCAGCCACCGGAGGAGTTTGCTCGGTGGAGGGACCGGCGCTGTCACCACTCCCGCTGGAGGTCACGGCTCCCAGCGCTGAACACGGCAACTCCCAACATCTCCCACACCCCGGGAATTCTCTGCCACGGGGATGAGCTCCTCAATACTCCCCGCAAAGAAGCGGGACCGCGCAAAAGCACCAACCCAGTGGGCGAGGGGCCGGTGCCCGGAGGGACACCCCGTGTTAAAGCAGCACACTGGTTACACCGGGGTGAGCGCACCGCGGGCGCGGAGCCCCCGCACCCGCACGACGGGTCAGGAAGAAGCCGCCGGGGCGGGGGTGCCCCTTCGTCAGCCGTCTTTGCGAGGGGGTCCCGGGACCCGTTGCCGGCGGCGGCCACGGGGGACGCCCCGGCAGCGCTACAGGGGATGCTCCAGCAGCCCCCCCGCCGCTGCCCCGCCCGCACCCGCGCAGGTTCCGCGCTACTCACCACCGCGTGCTGTCGTGGTAGTGCTGCAGCACCGAGTACCCGAAGAAGGAACCGTTCGGACCCTGGAAAACCACGGGGCGACCCACGTCCACGTTGTAGCAGCGCGCCAGGGCCACCCACAGCAGCACCCACAGCCCCCGCGCTCCTCGCCGCCGTCCAGCCGCCGGCATCCTGCGAGCCCCGGGGCGGCGGCAGCCGCCCGGCCCGGCCTGACCCGGTGCCGCTGAGCGCTGAACCCCGGCCCGCCGAGCCCACGCTGCCCCCGGCGCCGACTCGCAGGCGGCTCGGC
>VYZX01023845.1:18290-31694 GCA_013401335.1 Brachypteracias leptosomus | reverse complement strand
CCCGCCCTCCGGCATCAGCGGTCCCTGAGGGGACAGAGGGAGGTGTTGGGGAGCCCCTTCTGCCCATCTTGTGGCCGTCAGCCCTGCTTGAACGTGGCAGGGCGAGAAGAAGCCGTCACGCCCAGGGTGATGGAAGAAGAGCCCAATGGGTGTCACTTTTCTGGGAGAAGGGAAGCCCTGAGGAGAGGAGGGGGCTGTTATCAGGGCAACATGAAGGAAAATACTTTGGAAAAAATGTCAGACCCGTGTTTCATCATAGAATGGTTTGGGTTGGAATTTAAAGGTCATCTAGTCCAACCCTGCAACTAGATCTTGCTCAGAGCCCCATGCAACCTTACCTGGAATGGTTCCAGCGATGGGGTTTCTACCACCTCTCTGGGCAATCTCTGTCAGGGTTCCACCACTTCAGTGTTAACAATTTCTTCCTTCTCTCTAGTTTAAATCTCCCCTCTTAGTTTAAAACCATCACCCCTTGTCCTGTCACAACAGGCCCTGCTAAAAATGATTGTTTTCTGGCATAAGTCCTTCAGTTCTGAAAAAGAAGTGACAACTTTTGTGAAGTCAAAGCTGAAAATAATTGCTCTAATATTTTAATAGTTAGACTATCTGAGAACAAAAATAATCAGTCAAACGTGCAATAAAAGATAAGAAAGAGTAAAGGCAAGAAGACAGTCTCCTCTGGTCAGTAAGACAAGTGTGACATCACCCTTCAGGAGAAGGGGAGGAGAGCTATGCTCTTGAACACCCTTGGGCCCATAGAGCCCATCCTTTCATTATTCAGTAAAAAGTGACACATTTTATTCCTCAGGATCTATGAGAAGTCATGTCTAGATACCTCTTGAGGATCAAGACCAGGATCTCAAAAAAATCTTCCCTCAGGGGTAATTGGGAGTTTCATTTGTTGTTAGTTTTGGCTTTGGCTGTTTAAATCCCCTCATCCATGAGGAAGGGGACTGGGAGAAGAACCTGGGAGACACAAGAGGAGAGGGACCAGGAACTCTGGTACAACAGGAACTGCTTCTTCTGGCAGACAGCTGAAGATAGGCAGCCAGCTGTTGCAGGTCAAACCATCTTTCAGTGCAGGAAGCTCTTGGTGAAAGTTTAATCATTTTTTGCAAAGGGTTTGGAGGAGGGAAGTTTATGGCATGCTGCTTCATGATGTCAACACTGGTCTTTCAAAAGCAGAGGTGGTTTCTGCAGGGCACCATCTTCATCAGGTTAAAGATTGTTCACAAGCATCACCCTTGAGCATTGCCCTCAGAGCAAGCATCCTGGTCAAAACTGCTGGTTTTGACATTGACCACGGTGCCAGAAAGTGGACATTAGCACAGGAATATCCCAGGAACAAATTTAATAGAGAAGCAATAACCTACAGAATTTTGTGGTGGAAAAGAATCAGTGGAGAAAGGGAGGGTCCCAGTCATCGAGGTATTTTATATTTGCTGTGTAAAGCCTGGTGGGGTAATTGTTTAAAGCTCTTGTTCAAGGTGTCATGTAAAAAGGTTGGAGTAGTGTGAGTCTTCTCTTCTTCATGTATGTCCAGGGGCATGGAGAAGTGAACATTTCCCAATTCTTACACCTAGGTGGTGTAATGCTGACATCAAATTAAAAGGAGAGGTCACTTAGTGGTAACTTCAGCCTTCAGCACACGATGAGACTGGAAGGGCTCATGTGCTCATTAGAGCACCCAGTGAAAACACTGGAGCATTTCCATCGTGTTAGCAGGGAGCTTGATGACTCTTCATGAAAAGATTTTCACAGGGGCTTTATGACTGTGCAACCAACGTGGAGAGAAGTAATCTGATTTAGGCAGAAAGTCAATCCGCCGTGATGAGGCAAATTCCACAAATGACACGCAATCCCATCAGCACTACCCAGCCAAATTCTCTGCCTCTGGAAGCAAGAAAGCTATGGGGCTTTTCAACTAATTCCCCAGGCAGTGGACGGTGATACTCAGGAGGCTCTCCAATGAAGTTAATGTGAGCTGACATGCTGGAGGGAGCATCCAGCTCCAGAGGGAGGATGGAGGTGAAGAGGCTGGATGAGGTGAATGCAACACTCATCTCTCATGTTGCAGAGTGCTCTCGGGAGGACTTAGCTCAACTAGAAGCGATACGATATGGAACGAGGTCAGCCCATAAAACATGTTAGCTCTCCATTCTTGGCAAAGCCCACTATCCGGAGGAAGGCCAGGAACGCTGTCTGTCCATCCTTTTCTTTGACTGTGCATCCAAACGCTGAAGTCATCTCACAACATTTAATCCAACGGGAATTTTGTCCGTCTGGGCAGAAACAGAAACTGCCTGTCTCGGTGGCCTGGGTTTAGCTGATGAAATCCTGGCACGCCATTTATGAAAGCAATGGGAAGCATCCAGCTGCAGCAACAAGCATAATAATTAAGCACTGTTAAATGAGCATGGTGGCAAAAATTAGGGCTGAGAATAAGAAATAATACCTTAAATTGTGTCAACCCTCTGTGAAGGAACCATTCAAAGTAGGAACAGCTAGATCTGTGTAGTTCTCCCTGCTTGAACCTCAACCATCTAGGGAGGCTCTGTACCTGCACCATAGGGCTAATTTGTGGTTTACACCCACCTATATTAATTAAGCACTGATTGGAATTTAATATGCTGTATTTTGGCAAGGCACACTCTCCAGATTAGTTTTCAAATGAGAAAAGTTATCTGTAAATTGAGGACTGTCAGCGAAACAGCACCCCTGAGAATACTTTTTAATTAATATATTGGATTGTAGAGCTCAAGAAAAAAAAAACCCAACAAACCAACCCAGCAATGTTCTGACTGCAGAAAGAGGAAGAAAACAAGTGCCCCATGTCCACATGGCTTTCAAATTCAGCTGGGTTCAGACCCTGTTCATCAAGACTGAGTGTTAACAGACCATTCCCCTCCTGGAGGCTTCTCCTCCCAAAACACCACTTCATACAATAATCTTTTTTTAATATATATAACATTAATAAGGAATTTGGACAGGCTGGGTCAATGGGCTGAGGCCAATGGGATGAGGTTCAACAAGGCCAAGTACTGGGTCCTGCACTTGGGTCACAACAACCCCAGGCAACTCTCCAGGCTTGCGGAAGAGTGGCTGGAAAGGTGACTGGTGGAAAAGGCCCTGGGGCTGTTGGTCAACAGCCAGATGAGTATGAGCCAATGTGTGCCCAGGTGGCCAAGAATGCCAACAGCACTCAGGAGACTCAGGGGAGACCTTCCATCTCTCTACAATTACCTGAAAGGAGGCTGTAGTGAGGTGGGGGTTGGTCTCTTCTCCCATGTAATAAGTGATAGGACAAGAGGAAATGGCCTCAAGTTGTGTCTCAAGTTGCACCAGGGAAGGTTTAGATTGGACATAAGGAAAAATTTCTTCACAAAAAGGGTTGTCAAGCCCTAGAACAGGCTGCCCAGGGCAGTGGTGGAGTCCCCATCCCTGGAGGAATTTAAAAGCTGCAGAGATGTGGTGCTGAGTTAACAGTGGGACTCTATGGTCTTCAAGATCTCTTCCACCCAAAACAATTTTATGATTCCATGATTCTGTAATTCTGCTCCTGTGCTGCACATATTGAACCCAATGTAATTTTCCTTATTTTGGCCAATATCTTACTTAATTTTAAGACACTGTTTTCAGTGTGCCGATCATTTGCCTTCCCTTGCATTTGTATCAAAGCAGTGCTGTGGCATTCCCAATATATTACAGTGGTTGAAGTTTTACCATCTGCTTTAAGCCAGGCTACCTGAACAGGTAAATTTTCCTCCAACTTCCTATGGGCATCCATGACTTTAGAGTCCACTTGCTCTAAGCTTATTTGACCAAGTTTTCTGAACCCCATCTGCTCAGGTGTGGATTTCTCTAACCTGCCAACGATGGGAAAACATCCCATTAGCTCATTAATTGAAAGGCTGTGGCCTCTCCCAATCATTATCTACATATTTATGTCAGTATGTGCTTAGTGAAGAGGTTTTAAGTGAACTTGTGTCAAAGCTTTCCCCTCGTGGCTTCTTTGCGTGCATTCTCCATGTTTCTCTGGCAAAGGTTCAACACAAGGAGGTTGGTAACTATGTTTATAAATCAGGTCTTAATGACAATACTGCAGTTTAATTTTAGTCAGTTCCTACAGAGCTGTGTGATCTAATCCACCTTCAGACTCAGCTGGAAGAAGCTCAGGAGATTAAACTTCTTTAGTCAGTGGGTGAGAAGTTTTCCAGACATTTTTTGTAGTTCTTCTTGCCAACCAGGTAAAAAGCATCCTCCTTCATTCCTCCGCCACTGTGGCTTTGTGAGAAAGCTTGATGGTTGTTGCCTTGCCCACTGAAGGAGACAAGAGCACTGACACCTTTCATTGCTCTGTGAGAATGGAAAAGACTTCTTCTCTTTCCTTTCTCTTCAAGCCCTCATCACTGCTGAAGCTGAGAGAGGTGGTGCTTTGTAACAAATATGTAACTACAAAAGACCAAAATACACATTAAATATGATAAATACCACATATGTTGGGTAAAGGGGAACTCCCCACATTCACTTGCCTACCAGAGAATGAGGTTGGAAACAGCTGGAGAAAACAGGGAAGAAGGAAAATTATTCTCTTGCTGGTAGTGCTATTAGCTGTTGTTAGGTCTTCAGCCACTGACTCTTACCTTTCTTGTAGAGCTCTACTAGAGGTTTCTAAACAAATTGAGAATCCAAAAAGTTTATCTGGGTGGAAGACGAAGCCAATGCAAATCTTAGGTGATACAGAAGCTGATGATTTAATAAAAAATCATCCCATTATAATAGCTAAAACATTAGAGTGGAAAGCCAGAATTTTCAGAGTCTCATCTGTAAAAATCAATTGTTCTTTTTTTAGGTGTTTAAAGGATTTATTTTCTTTAACTGTCCATTCAGCAGCAATCCAGTTTGTTTAGTGATCCAGCCTCATCCTTTTCCTATCCCCTTGAAAACTGCACATTGACATTGCCCTTAAACACTTGCCCTGGCTTTCAATATCGGTATATATTTCAGCCTGATTTATGGTCAATTTGTGCCCAAGCAAAAACACATACAATGTAAAACATATTTCTAAAATGTTTATCATATGCTATGTACCAACAACTGAAGGAATTTATCTGAGCCAAGTAAAGGAAAAAAAGAAACCATCAGGTAAATTGTTCCTGTTTGATAAAGGTGGGGATTTTTTCTTTCTTTAGTCCATCCAGATCTCTGCATTTTCACACTCCCATAACACACCTTGACCCACCACTCTCTACTCAGCTCTGTTGTGTGCTTCATTAAGTACACACTTAAATATCAGTGCATGCTTGTGATTTATTGACCCAAGGGGAGCTGAATCATAGAATCATTAAGGTTGGAAAAGATCTCTACGATCATCAAGTCCAACCATCAGTACCTCCTAAATAATCATCAAAATGTAACCAAAAATCACCATGCAAACATAACTCATGGATATCCCCATGCTTAAGAAGCTTAATATGCTCTTAATTGAATTCACTTGCCAGCATCATCTCAAGTCTTAGGTTTTACTTAATATGTTTCTTGGCTAACTAGTGACATCTCACCCATGGCTGAATTTTAAACTCGGCCTAGATGAGTCTGTTGAATGTATCATAAAAGTTGGAGGATGATGTGTCACTAGCTTTCAAAAGGCATTCTCCCAGCCTATAGCTTTTCTCCATAATCTTCTTAATAAGGAGGTGAATGCTGAAATTGTGACTTTTCACAAAACAGCATTTTTTTCCCCTAAAAAACCCACCTCTTTACTGCTAGCTCTGGGACTTCTGGGAAAAGTGCTAGGCTACCTGGAGAAACACATCAAAGAGAAATGATAAACCAAATCCTCCTACTGATTACCTTTCCTTGTCCAGCATCAGGAGATTAGACCTGCCACAAAACCTGCAGGTTCTACATCAACCTCAGGCTGACAGGAATTTAGGTATCTGAGGCATGGAGACACAATGGATCCTTATCTCAGTTTTCTTAAGTAGCTTAGCCCTATCCAAGGACTACCTGATGATGAGACCTACAAAACAAATACAGTGTTATAAACCAGCACCCATCCTATTTGTCAGAGTTTTAAACCTAAGCGGAATTAACTAGACTTAAAGATTATACCAATTTACATGCTGTTAAGTTGACATGTCTTAGTTTTCTACAAACTTACAGCTTCAGACAAAAGGTATTAGGTATTTAATGATACTGTTTGTCTCCTTCATGTGATTTTCACTTTTTAGTGACCCTCCACTACAAGAACTTTTTCAACAGCCTGGACCTATCCCACAGAAACCCAGGGAAGAGTTCCCAGAAGCTTTAATAGAGCTGTGCTGTTCAAATTTTTTAAAGACAAGTGGATTTTATCTCATTTCACTGTATCAAAACAAAATTCACAAGAGGGAAGTGTGTACGATACATGAGAAAGTCATAAAATACTGGCCACATGGTGGATCCTGTGATCCACCTTTTTCTACAGGACATTAAATCTCACTGATTTATAGAATCATAGAATGGTTTGGCTTGGAAGGGACCTTCAAAATAATCTATTTATACATTCAAGTGGTGCCCCTACTTTCCTTTTTGTCCTCTATTTCTAAACCTATTAGTCGGAGACCCTGGTGGTCACAGGAGCTCTGGCCACTTGTGGGAAGGTCCAGTTTACACAGCAGCTTTCCAACATTTTGCTTGGCATTCTTGGCACATCTGCTTTCCATTAGCTGGCCACTCAGTGTTTATTATTCCACATGTTAACTATCGTGCACTCCTTGTGTGAAAAGTTCAGGTGAACAATAACCTATTTATCATCTTTCAGAGATCCAAACCTGTTCTCCCCTCACAGAAAAGACACTTTTGGCAGTTGTGTGCGTGGGCACGCAAAGCTTGAGCCCTTAACCAAATTAATTTTCGATACTCAGGGCCTTTCTGTGACCCAGTTATTCTTAAGCTATGGCTTAATTTGGTGTGTGCTACACACACAGTAGTGCACAAAAGTATGTGGGACTCCACAGGACTTGTTACTGACATGAGATATGCCAGCAGTGGCAGAGTTATCCAGCTTAGTAACATGAAAATCACCCAATTTGAGTATCCAGATAGTGAGGTGGATGCTGTGTTGATACCAGTGATTTTTAAAAAACAAACAGCAAAAAAACTCCCAAACCCCTCAGCCCCCGCAACCTCTAGGGCAAAAATTTTTGCAGATATATTTAAATTTAAAATCAGTGGAATTTAGGCAAGGAATTTACAACCTCCCAGAGTGATATTCACTACAAATAATATGAAGAAAGAAGCACGGCAGTTGTGGTAACACAACAGGTTCTCCTGTTCATGAGTGACATTATTCACACACCTCAGTGACTGGCCCTGCCATAAGAGAGGTTCTGGGTGGAATTTGTCAGTAACAACCCTGTCAGCTCATAGACCAGTCAGAAAACCAGACAAATTTGGAAGCTGATGTGATAGTTTCATGGTTCACCTGCTGATTTCTACCGAGTTGCTTCTAGTCACTCTATTAAAGCAAAGTTACACACCCTTAACCCTCTTGCTCTGTTGATGAGGATTGACCAAGTGGCACTAGCAACATTAGAAAAGGCTTGGGAGGTCTTTCAAAATAGGAACAGCAACTGCTGTGCCCAAGCTATGAGACTGGGGTTTTGGTAGAAGCTCCTCCATAAGAAACAAATAGTTCAAGCTCAGCCTAATCTCTGATTTCAGAGAAAAGCAGAACCTTTGGAAAAAAATTAAGAGCATATGATGCTTCCCCATCCTCCTTGTGAGTGCTTACACACCTGCACATCCCAGGTGAAAGCAAGACATGCTTCTTCCTCAGCAACAAAACTGGGACACAAAAAGCATGAAGTCAGGTGAGATGTTTCATTACCTTGCCTTCACCAACATGATAGATTAGCCCAGGCATCCCAGTGTGATACGTTAAACTATGCTCACAACTAGATGACAGCAGCAGTGACATGAGATATAAGCAAAAGTTTAATTGTCACCTTGTCAAAAGGGCATGAACTGAAGTTATTTTTACCTCCTCTTGTCCACCACGTTTGATTGCCTAACTATAACATGCCATTACTGCAGCCACAAAGGGCCTTCTGAAAGCCATCAGGATCCTGCTGAAGGATGTCTAGAACAATACATAAATCGACTTCTATTTTTAGCCAATATTAGAGCTTATCAAAGGAAATGTTAATTCCAGCTTCCCTATAGTCAGCATCCCTCCCAGAAATACACACTCCTATTTTCAAACTAAAAATAAGCTGGTGACTTCATGCATTTGCCCCTCATGCTCAGTCTCCCCACACTATATAGAGCAAGCAGCAGATCCTCGCTTCTCCAGCAGCTCACTGAAAGTCACCCTCACCTTCTGCCCATTTGAAAACTCATTTCTGAGGAGATACTGATAGACAAGCCCTGAAAAGGGCCAGGCAAGACAACTGACGTGGTTAAAGAGAAGGGTTTAATGAGTAATTGCACACCACCAGCACACAGAAGAGGAGCTGCAGAGGCCACCTGTACAATGCCATGCTGGCTGTCACCCAGCAGCTCTCTGGCCTGCAGGGCTCTTGCATAGAAGAAGGTCCTGGCTCTGCCAAAACTTCTGGCTGTCCTGATCATTTATGGTGGTGACCACATATGCCCATCCAGAAGGTGTGAGGTCAAGTTTAGTTCTCCAAGCAGCAAGGCTGTCTCTCATCACTAAACCTTATCAACTGACCTTATTCATGTTGGCCATCGTTGTCAGGGCATTCTCCCCTCTTCCTCTATCATTGCATTAAAACAGTCACATAAAAACCAACAACAAACATTTCAACACCCTACAGATGTAGGTCAGACAGGCGCCCAGATAAAGGCACAGCCCAGTTCCCAGGGACTGGGATAGTGGGTTTGCATTTACTCACTGGTTCCATAAGGAGAGCACTGTAATATCAGCACAACTTCCATAGTAATTTTATGTAGCATGGGGATATCCTCATCTTGAGGAAAAAAACAGGCAACCCGGATCTCCCCTGCTCACTTTGTATTCATTAGCAACAGTTCTATTAGCCCATCCTAGAAATGAGGTCCCACCATGGCAGAACCTGCATGAAACACACAGAAACTGTTTCATCTCAAAGGGTTTAATACCCTGTGAACCACCATGTCTTGCATGTGCTACCTGAAAATGAGGGGGAAAAAGAAATAAAATCCACATGTAACTAAGCAAGACCCTTCTTGTACTGAATTTGTGGTTGGATCAGGTGTTAATTCAGTGAGTAACAGCGCTGGAATCTCATGGCTGGAGTGTGCTGTGCTCTAAATAACACGCAGATAACACTTGCTGTGGCCGTGGGGCTTCAAGGCAAGGACAGTTCCTTGCCATGTGGAAACACTTTTTGTGGAAGTTGAAGTTAGAATTCAGTGTGGGAAAGCAAAACATTTGCTCTTTGAAGATAGCTCAGCTTACTTACTATTTTCATTGCCATAAAGGAAGACCCTAGTCTTTCACCTCATCCCTCCTCTTATTTTTTGGCCATTTATTTAATTACCATTTTTAAGGTGCCACATATCTCTGGTCCTAGCCTAGGCTATGAGGCCAGAAATTATCTCCATGATTTTTAAGGCATATTACTCTGTAATATGTAATCTTGTCTTTTTTCAGTATAGTTTGCAACTTTGTTGTTTTAAGCTTATAAACCATTCCCAGGGGGCTTTTCAGCTTGTAGGCATAGGGAAGAACTGCCCATTTTGTTAAGAGATAAATTCTATTATTTTCAATCCCACAGTTCACTTCCAGAATAACCTGTTGCATCAG
Source organism: Brachypteracias leptosomus (assembly GCA_013401335.1). Taxonomy (NCBI): domain Eukaryota; kingdom Metazoa; phylum Chordata; class Aves; order Coraciiformes; family Brachypteraciidae; genus Brachypteracias; species Brachypteracias leptosomus. The sequence goes on along the minus strand of VYZX01023845.1, from coordinate 21,901 downwards.
CAAGGCGGATAATTTGGTAGTATCCATGAAGATATTAGATGTGCAAGCAAATCAGAATACTCAGTTAACACAGGATATTCCATTCCAGTAATTTTCATGTGTTTGGGCACAAAATCTCATGGGCTATAGGTAGGTCTACTTCTAGAGAGCTCGTGCCTGCTCAAGATTGACTTCTTCTACCTCCTCCACAATGGCTGACCGGCTGAGAGAACATCTGGAATCACAGAATGCCAGGTTGGAAGGGACTTCAAGGATCATCTAGTCCAATCTTTCATGATAGAAAAATACAGTTTAAATGAGATGGCCCAGCGCCCTGTCAAGCTGAGTCTTGAAACTGATGTATGGGAAACCACTACTTCCCTTGGGAGACTATTCCAATGTTTAATTGTTCTCACTGTAAAGAATTTTCTTCTGGACTCCAACTGGAATCTCCCCAAGAGCAACTTGCAACCATTACCCCTTGTTTTTTCCTTGTAACTCCTTGCAAAAAGGGAGTCTCCATCCTCTTGATAGCCACCCTTTATGCACTGGTACATGGTGATAAGGTCTCCCCTAAGCCTTCTCTTTTCAAGGCTGAACAACCCCCGATTTCTCAGCCTTTCTTCATACAGCAGGTCTTCCAGTCCCCTGATCATCCTTGTGGCCCTTCTCTGGACACTTTCCAGCCTGTCCATGTTTTTTGTATAGCGGGGGGAGGTTTGGTCAGAGACATGGCAAACTCAAAACTTCTACACAAACCCAGTGATATATTGAATACTTTTTATCTGACCTGCCACAATGAATCTTTCATCTCAAATAACTTCACTCTGTGCCTACTTCTCTCTTCCTCATTCTCTTAGTTTTCCATTTTGGCTGCTTCTCCAGAGCTTGTGGCTTGAGGGAGAAGGACTGGCAAGACTCAGCAGAAGCAGCAGCTTGCAGTTAAGGAACCACAGAGCATATGTCATGGTGGCTGCAGAGGGAGATGCCTGTTCTAAATTTGTACATACAGCCTGTTTGATCACTTTGATTCATTTGCAAAAGATATATACTGCTGCCTCATCCAAGTCAGAAGACTTTTAAGTGCTGCCCTTGCTCCAGTAGAGCTGGACGACGCACAACGCCGCTAAATGCAGGAGCTATTTTTCTTGCAGACATCAGCACTGTAACAAGTAGGAATCACAGGTCTAAATAAGAAGGCTAAATGCTCTCTTGGACCACTAAAGTTTCCAAAATATAAACAGTGGCAAAGATTACAGTGTACACACTGCTATTCCTTGCTTCTCCTTGCAGTGAAGTTAAGTGCTTACAGAAGTGCTGGGGATTCAAGCTGTCCATCTCCAGAGGCTCAGCTCAGCAGGCAATGACGTCTCTGCTTTGGCATCAGCTCCAGGGTGCCCTCCAGACCCTGAGCCTGGTCAGCCCCCAAGCCCACACAAGCCTTGGTCTCTGTTTGGAAGAGCTACCTGCCAAATCTTATAGAATCATTATGGTTGGAAAGGAGCTCTAGGATCATCAAGTCCAACCTTAGTGGCTTTAGTTACAGCAACATGCCTAATTAGAAAGCAAGTCCCTCGTTCATTTGCCCAACAGCCACGTGGCCTGGGCTGCTCTAGAAACTGCAATCAAGAGGAGCAAGTCACGTGTCACAGGAGATGTCTGCACCACACTTAACTCCAGCTTCATCCATTGCTCTACCACGATGTGCTAGCACAGCCGTTAGGTAACACATAATTAACAGAGGCTTAATTAGTGCTTCTCTGAAATGTCACATGGTATTAAGTGGCACCTGTAGTAAAGATTAGCTGTCAGTGTTCTACAATTAATGAAATCTCCAGAGATGTACTTTGAGTCAACGTGCCTTGAAAATTACTTTAACACAAAGGAAATTCAATGTTAATAGAGGACTAGAATCAGTGTAAACGAGAGCCTGCAAGAGAAAATTAAAGGTAGCAACTCCTAAATCATAATGTAGAATAACATGCAACTTATTACTTCTGATCTAGTGTCTCTATTTCGCAGCATTATGAATATAAGCAACCAGGGTCTGAAAATCCCATGCTAGCAATGCTTTTGAGGACCAGGGTCTAGGAGCAGCCACAAGGATTCCTATACAGCTGGGTCTAGATATCCCACATGTAGAGGAGAAGCTGAGTTTCTGCTCATCTTGATTTTCAGTGAGCTACAAAGATGATGAGAGGGCTGGAGCACCTCTCCTACAAGGACAGGCTGAGAGAGTTCAGCTTGTTCAGCCTGCAGAAGAGAAGGCTGGAGGGAGACCTTATTGCAGCCTTCCAGTATCTGAAGGGGACCTAAGGGAAAGCTGGGGAGGGACTTTTTACAAAGGCCTGTAGTGATAGGATGAGGGGTAATGGCTGCAAACTGGAAGAGGGGAGATTTAGATTGGAAATTAGGAGGAAATTCTTCACTCTGAGGGTGGTGAGACATTGGAATAGGTTGCCCAGGGGGGCTGTGGATGTTCAAGACTAGGTTGGATGGGGCCTTGAGCAACCTGGTCTAGTGGGAGGTGTCCCTGCCCATGGCAGAGGGGTGGGAACTAGATGATCTTTCTAATTCTAGATGGTCCCTTCCAACCCAAACCATGCTATGATTCTATGAATCAGTAACGGTGTTGTGGAAGAGCCATCTATTTCTTGAGAAAGTAAACAAAAATAAGTTTAATTTAACAAGCTCCTTTGAGGGAAAAACTTTCTGTAGCACATATAGATGGACAATAAGATTATATGTAAGAAGTATGAATTACAAAATGAAACCAATCTTCTCTGTATTCATTCCAGTTCTTGGAGAGTCTAGAATCCTCCTTTTAGAGGGAACCAGATATCATGTACTATGTAGGAAAGAAATTTTAGCATAGCTCACAGAAAGAGGGACTGTAAATGGCAAGAGTGGAAGCTGGATGGATTGATACATAAAATTTGAAGTAGTGTGTTGCCAATAAATCTCAGCCTAGGCATTGAAATAATACAGGCATAAAAAAAATTTGGTATTTTTCATCAAAAAATAACAATGTTTAGTACATACTAGAGAACACTCAATAAACATTTTAAGTCTTATCTTTATAAATATATCTACACTTTTTTTTCCTAGGCACATGTGTACAGATCCATAAAATTATAAATATGATGTATATTGTATGTAAACCTGGGGGAAAGTTCAACATAAGACAATCCAAATACCTTCTCCTGCAGCAGCATCTTTTAACAATCCAGTCCCATCCAGTCTTGGGATCCTGTAACTTTTGCAAACAAGGCAGCCAAAACTTTGATGGAGTCTTTGGCTTTTAGCTACATCTGTCTAAACAAGGGTATTTTATAATCAGAAGTATTTGTAGCCTGGAGTATATTGGTTTATATTCCCCTTGGCACTACCAGCAGTATTTTAGGTCACTCCAACAACAAAAAAACACTACCCAAAAGTGAAGCTCCCATTTTCCTGCTTTCACCCTAACTAATTTCCTTTATTTAAACTCTAAAGCAATGTTTTATTTACACATTCTCTTTTTTAAAGAAAATCTAGCAGCAGTTAAAACTTCAGACAAAACTCTTGTACTTAACACACTTTCCCTCCCAGCTATGGAATAGTTATGTGATTGCTTCTGAGTTATATATAGA
>VYZX01023845.1:211-16865 GCA_013401335.1 Brachypteracias leptosomus | reverse complement strand
CTAATTTCCTTTAAACTCTAAAGCAATGTTTTATTTACACATTCTCTTTTTTAAAGAAAATCTAGCAGCAGTTAAAACTTCAGTTAGACAAAACTCTTGTACTTAACACACTTTCCCATTATGCTACGGAATAGTTATGTGATTGCTTCTGAGTTATATATAGAAGGGAAAAAATAAACATTGAACTTTTTCAAAATGTGAATTTAGGGCCTGGTTATCTGATTTTAGTTCAAAAGAAAAAAGAATGAAGGATAACTCTATAATCTCATTTGTGTTCTTTACTCCATCCAATTTTGTATGAATATTAAACAGACTATTTCAGTTTGTTCCACTGCTCTTTGCTCAGGCGTGACAAAGTACAGTCTACAACTTGTATCTTTTATGGAAATGGAAAAGAACAAGGAGAAAATTTGTGAAAAATAGCCTATTTGTGAGGACAAGAGAACTGCAAGTGATCAAAGTGATACTCACTGTCAGAGTAACAGATCCCTGCCTTTCATTTCCCAAAGCCTGAGACAACTTGTACCTTACATGGAAACCTGAAGCTCAAATCCACGTTTTTAGGTTGCTGTAATGATGGCAACAGCAAAATCCTACAAGTCTTCAGCCAGCTATGAGAGGAACACACATTTTTCACAGCCAAACATACCCACATCAGGTGTGGTCCAAGACGCTGCTGTGTCAGGCAATGTGCTGGAGGATGCTGTTCTGCTACACAACAGCAGCAAAGAGAAGATCTTATAACTGAAAACATTACAAATATTTTTTGTTAAATCAAACTTGATGCATTTAAGGAAAAAGCTAAAAAAACCCACTATACATAATAAAGCAGCATGAAAATTTAGAGATTTTGCCAAAGATGAGGCAGTAGGAAATAAAAGATGTAACTCTGTGTCCTTGATTATCAAAGACAGGCCCTGTCCCCTCAGACCATAAACAGTAATTTAAAGCCAGATGTATTCCTTAGACAGCTGGTGGCCACGATAGACCTTGGAGCACTCAAATTGTTACATTTCTCCCAGCTTCCTTGAGATACAAAACTGCAAATAAATCCAGCTTCTTCATTCCTTTTCCTGCAGATGACAAGTTCATTTGAAAAATCAGAAACCAACAAAACCAGAACAAACCCCATCTGTATTGAACATCCTACATGACATTGGTCTACACTTATTTTTTGGAAAAACACTGGACTTGGCAAGAGAAATGGCCAAACTTACCACGTAACAAAAGGGACATTGTCATGACAAATGGCTGGATCTCACAGGTGGTTATGGGGGAGTTATGTGAGAAAAAGCTGAACTTCGTAGATAATCAGAGGCAAATATTTGGGATGCAAAGTCTTGAAATGCCAACAACGTTGAGGTAATCACAACTCTAACACTGTATGAAGCTGAGACTGTCCAGGTAACAGTATGAGAAATACAAAATTTGGGTACACAAACATAAAACGTTGGGTAGTGCCCTTGGGCAGGACAACAGATCAAACGTGTCAGTTTGGACCACACCACAGTGACCAAACCTGTATTCAGGAGGTACTGCTGATTTCCTTGGCTACCAGCAGAGCACCCAGAGCAACAGGCTGAGTGCCCCTGTAGCAGGACACATGTTGCTGGCTTAACAGCATCAGCAGTTAACCAGCGCTTCCTAACAGCATTCATGGAAGTATCTTTGAGGCAGGCAGCACATTCAGAAGGTCTGCTTATGTTCAGAGAAGACCTATTTATAGGACTGCTGCTCCTATAAACACTTGTTAAAAATTATATTCATGGAATACCAATCACCTTGAACCATCTTGGCAAACCCTCATACACAGCACAGACGGTTAATGGTATGTTAAGCATCAAAGTAGTTGAAGAACAAGTTAAATTTATCCATGCTTGCAGATTGCTTCACAACTTACATGCCAAAATGACCAGACAGGCACGGTTTAAAAGAACAAACATAATTTACAACTTCTACAAAGCAAACTTTCCTACTTGCTATGTTTTCACAGCAGCTTTTGAGCTCACCATGGGTCTGTTTCACAGGTTGTGATATCCTGAAAATGTGAAGGTCTCCCCTGACTTCTTACAGTTTAATGTACTTGAATAACTCCTATTATGAGAGGGACTCTGGCCTGGAAATGTCTTAGCTAAGGATGTCCTGAAGAAGAACTAGTGGATCCCTTCAAAAGAAAAACCATAGCAAAGAAGTTCCAAAATTATACAGTAAATAAACTTTATTTCCTCTCAGCTCTTGTCAGATTAGTGCTGTCAACAGTCACAGACCAGCATATGATACAGTTATGTATTAACTATTTACAATTTACAGTAACGTACTATTTCTCCAGAAAATATAAGTACAAAAGCTAGGAGTAAACAAATGAGGTACTGCAACTTGGATTTATTGTAGGCAAAAGCATATAGAAGTGACCTTTAGCAAACAACCATAAGATCAAATCGGGAGAGAGTAGTCATCAAGAGTGCCTAGTTCATCAGGAAAATCACCTCAACCGCTACCCATCCAAAAATGTATTGCACAATTCATTCAAAAATAAAAAAATAAATAGAAGAAACAAACCATTTATTTCAACTCTTAAAAAACACCCAGTAGAGCCTGTATAGAGATACAGTAGTGGGCAATTCCTTCCTAGGATAAAGTCTTTTCTCTCCTTTAGAAAAATAACCTTTAACACAAAATAGAAGACAGTGTTCAATAGAAGAGAAGAGAGACTCGTCACCAGATAACCCCTGATTAGCGTTTCTTGTCAAGGCAGTTTGAAACTATATTCATGGTCCAAAGGTGCTGCAGAGTTTTGGTTCTTGCTGTTCCATTTGTGACCTTGAATAATAGTTTTTCTTCTTGTCCCTTCTCAAGGGACGACGACAGAGATATGAGCATATTTCTAAGCAGCAGTGTCATCAGACATTCTCTTCACAACTCCTTCAAGATGGTCGTAGCCATGACTAGAATAATGGAAAGTTAGAACAAGTGAACACATGTTATGTTACTGAGAGCAACTCAGAAGCACTTAATATTAAAATTACAGTAACATTGTTGTTTATTGATAGGAATAGGAGATGGAAGAATTTTAGATAAGTCAAATTACTGAATTATTAACTGATTTTGGACAAGTAATTCCATTCCAGTATCTGCAGAACAGCTGAGAAACTGTGATGAAAACAAAATAGCCTGTGTCAATCCAGCCAGGAGCCTCCCTGGAAGCAGATAATCTACCACATTGCTGCACCTTAATCCAATGAAAACCAAAGTTGTCCTCTCTGCACAAGGCCTGTCATCAAAACTGAAGTGAGGAAGGAAAATCTTGGGGCTAACAAAAAGCCTTGACTACCAGGAAAATATTTATTGCTTTCACAATGATGTCAGCATCTTCATTTCTAAGTTCATTCTAGAGTATGATCCCATTTGCTGGCTCTCTACCGACCTAACTCACAAAAATACTTGAGGTAAAGCAAGAAACTACAATCCAATAACGAGGTCTGAACAGTTTCCATATATATTAGCTTAAGTGATCAAAATATAACAGGTACTTGCTGACATTAAGGTCAAAAATCAAGACCTTTTGTTGCTTCAAATATAGCAAATACGAGTTTTCAAATCTGAAGCAAATATGGCTGAGAACTCCTTAACTTTTTACACCAGCAGTTCAGAGAAGCGTGAAGCTCCTGAAATTGTTCTCCCTCACCTCTCTGGTCTAGCTTCTCTTGATCCAAGCCAAAGCCCTGATTTGGAAAGGTACTAATGTTTAATGCAAGCAAATCTTAATTCTTCTACAGAGAATGTTTCATCAGTCTTTTTTTAAAATTACACAGTCTCACACTTATGCAATAATTAATTTCAAGCAGTACCATAAGTCTCCTATAAATTTGACTTATTTGCCTATTTTAAGGAGCTCAGAATAAAGACAAAACAAAGCCAAGTGTAATAAAATTTAATATTACGTATTAATTGATTTAAAATCAGGTTTTTTTCTACAACTGAGATTTCTGTAGCTCAATTAACATTTCAAGTTATGCTTATAACTCAGAAGAATTGGTTTTGAATCAATGTTTACCATTTTCAAAATTGGCTTTGTAAAGCAAAACATGATTAAGTGTAGAACAGAGTTTATCATACACACATAGAACAAAAAAAAAAAAAGAGATTTTTTTAACAAAAGCAGGCAGAAAAAGCAGAAGAATGATTAATCTCATACTACATGTTTCATCTTTAAATAAAACAAATATATATTAGGCTTCACTCACCCACATGCTAACTAAGCACAGACTGATGGGATATTCAGAAGATACCACTGCGAGGTGAGGCAAACTACAAAGCCAGGAAGAAAACAGCTTATTGGACTATTTTGTTAGTAGTGTAGATAAGAACTTTGTGGACATCTACTGCTTATGGATGAGATTGCTGCCATTAGATGACAACAACTATCTAGTAAAAGATTAGTGAAGGAGACACATTTATTGACCCAGGCATTTGTTAGAAGTTTTCAGAAACTTGGTAAATATATGTCCACTAAGAGAGTGAATAACTACTCACAGATACTTAGTACTACACACACTTATTCTTTTCCAGTAGCACAGTAAATTAACAATTTACACATTAAAATTAGTTATAGATGTTTTGGTCAAACTAAAATACAGCAACAACCAAGCTTTGTGTTAAAAAAAAGCACATTTCTATCATAGTTCAGAACATTATTGCTCAGAGATCTGAATACTTGCTATTTTCAAATACCAGCATCACTCCAATACTAAGCGTGGAGAAACACTACTGCCAGGTTAGTAAATGTCAATAAATAAAATACAAACCCCCAAGCTTATTTCTTGACAGAATAATTTATGAAGACCCCTCCAACTTTTTCTTCCTAAACACAATTATTCTGTAATTCTGGGACTTGCCCCAAAAGATAATTTGTGCCTCAGTAAACAAACTGAGTGACTTGGAAAGCAAAGAAAAAAAAAAAAATTACTACATTCTCCATAACATGCCCTAACATTTAAGTTTCCATGAGATGTCTAATTTAATCTCTGTGGATTTTGAAGGCAGAAAATTCATAGGCTAGATCAGAGCCAAGAAAGGACTGATACATCAAACCCAAGAAGTTTTTGATCAGGACATGAAGGTCTTTGAATAATGATATCCTTAATCACAGCACTTGCAGCCTACAGAAAACCTCATTGTATATTTTAGCCAAAATTTAATATCAAGCACCTTTAATACCAAGGACAAAACTTGGGAAGTTTTATTTAGTATGAGAAGGTATGAATATCTTTTTTTTTGGAAGACCAGGTTTCAAGTATCAAAAAGCTAAAGGGACTGCAAAATAAGGTCCATCTCTCAACTCTCTCTTTTGGCCAACAGAGAACTCAAAATGTTCCTAAAAATGTTGCCAGAACCAAAAAAAGAAAGTGTCAGCTTTCTACTTGAAGGCCAAAGAAAGAGAGCATTAAGAGAAAAAATCATGTTTGGGATGCATGATACTTATTGGAGCTGCAGTGTTACCAGCATTTATATCATTCTAAAAGTATTTTAAATATTTAAGATTGCAATACACTCTCAAACCTCCTAAGTGTACAGGAAAATGTTGAAGTATTTAACACTTTCCTCAGACTTGATACTTCAGGCAGATGAAGTGGTAGATTTATTTTTTTTTTAATTTGTTCCAATGGATCAACAGGACTTCTGTTGTAACTGCCTCAACTGAAATGCAAAAATGTTCACATTTATTTTATTCTGTTTCTGTAAGTACTAAATAAATATATATATGCATGGCCAGTGAAAGAAACAGAATGTAATTCTTCTCACTCTAATTCCTAAATATTTTACTAAGCTGGCCCACGGAGAGAGGGATCAGTGTTGACTCCAGCTTTTATCTTAATTAAAAAATGTCTCCAATATATAAAATAGTAACAGTAATATCAAATAAATGTTTATGCTCATATATTATTCTTCCGGTTTGGGGCTGCTTTGAAACCCAAATTCACCTTTCTGGTAAACAGATTAGCTGGTAAATACCAAGCAACTGTGACATAATAAGTGTATTGAAACTGAGAAAAAAAAACTACCAAACAAACCCAAACTAAGTGTTTAAGACTCTTTATTTTTGATCTGTCCTGATCCAGAGTGAACCTGACATATATGATGGGTTTTCAGTACAAAAATAAAGCAGGCTCTTAAAGAGAATAAAAAAATCCCTAAAACTCAGTCGTCTTGGTGTACTCAAGATAAAATAATACTTCAATATATACTTCAAATAATACATATCCCAGGTGACTGAGCTAAACAGTTTTTTATTATATAAGCAAAATGGCTTGTTTTTGCCAGAAATTTTATCCCAGGGCTGAAAAGTCTCTCTTGACATCTTTCATGAAAACTGGTGTGACTCCACAAACTTCTGACTTGAAGAAACATGAGTTTTCAGTCAGACTACTTGGCTTTTTTTTTTCCCCTCTCACTCTTGCTATAAACTCAAACCTACAGCTGGAATTTGACACTCCACTAAGGAGGGAGGAAAAGAGTTTACTTGAATGTGGACATGGGGAAAAAGGAGACTTTAAAGTAAGTTTCTAATTCCTTATTCCTGCAACCTAATCTCTTGCATAAAGTTGAGTTTACTTAGACAACTTACCAATGGTCGAGCATCTTCTCGTTCTAGTATCTTCTGAGTTTGATCTGCTGGGAACTTCAGCACTGTTGTTATGACCTTGGCCATTGTCTACAAAGAAATAGGTCATCTGTAAGTAAATTCATGTGCACTAAAATGCTTTGTAGTATTTTAAAATGCATTTCACTTCAGAATACTAGATGCTATTTGTAGTAATATTAATAGAAATCAGTGAAATGACTAAGATATAACTACTTGTTTCACATGACATACGTATGACATGTGAATTACATAAAAACCATGAAGAGTCTTCATTTCATATTGCCACAAACTGCAGCTGCTGTGACACAATGTCAGCTCTATGGTGTCTGCTCAGATACTTGAAGCCCATTATTAAGACAGCATTTGGTTACAAATAATGCTCCTTCCACCTTGGAGCTCAATGTGACCTTTCTGAGAAGCACATTTTGGGTACATGGCACCTGAAAGAGTCCTTATGGATTCAACTATAGTCACATCACCCAACTATTTTGTGAAGAAATGAAACACTGAGAAAGCAGATCCAAATGTCAGCTGTGGAACTCCAGTTGTGTAAATATTTTTAGGGGGTATACAGTAACCTCATATTTAAATAGCAAATCATTTAGACATCCTCAGGCAGAAGATGTAAGAATAACAAAAGCTCTGTGCAAAACAGGCAATGATCATTTCCATTTTATAAACAGATGAGTGGGAAGAAAAAAAGCTCCAGAAGGCACAAAACAAGGTTGAGGTGACTTTTACAAGAGAGGTCAAAGAAAGAGCTGCAGTGCAGCTCAAGCAGAAGGCAACTACTACAAAAGTAGTAACTGCTGCTCTTAAAGAATGTGGAGGAGATAAGATTGCTGCTCTCCATGTCTACTGTTTATTACCAGTCTCACGTGTGGAATGAAGAGGGAGGCAGGAGCAACAAAGCAGCTGCAGAACAAAAATGACTGCAGCTGAAAATGAGAGGTAAAGCCCTAATTTACAACAATTCTTTCAGTATATAACTTAACTAGGAATACAAAAACAAAAGGGCAAAACAAACCAACCCCTGTTGAATCCTTTCAGCTCAAAAAAGCTTAAATTTTGACATATTAATAGTTGCCATAATTAAGAGGTAAATGTCTCTACTGCAGTTCCCAGATCACAGAATCATAGAATTGTTTGGGTTAGAAAAGACCTTTAAGATCACTGAGTCCAACACAAAGGCATGTGCTCAGTGCCACAAACTAACATAGCTTTTCTAATTTCTTTTGCCAAAATCCTCATCATAATTATTTAGGGCTAAAAGATCAAGCTTACAATCTATTCCAACTCTTTCTAACAGAGCTATCAAGAAGGCCCTCTCCAACAATTTTCCTCAGGACACGATGGCATGCAAATACTAAAGAAAAATCTACAAACACTGCAAATACTCCATGAAAGCAGAGAGATCTATGTGCCAACTTAAATAGGGGGCTATCTAAAACTTTCTTTCTTGAAAACATCCATTTTTTGTTACTGATGACTAGCAATGACTTGAGATCAGCTCCAAGTTTTTGAGGCCACTAGGGAGATTTTGAGGCAGAGTTATTCAATGCTATTCACAGTTGCATAGTTACAAAATAAAGTGACAAGGATTGTAGCAGGTTTAATACAAGCTTCTCTCACTGCTCTAACAGTCTATTGTACCATAAGAAACCCCTAGTAACTCTTTAAGGATGTGAGTACACACACCTATGTTCCTATGTGTGCATCTCCATATCTACCTATAGAAAAGCCCTGAGCTTTCCCATATGTAACTAGTTCTGCTGTAAGAGATAATTGTTGGCATTCCCATTTCTTTCTCTGAGGCTGACATATTTGGATGTCACCTCTGAAAATAAGACTTTTACTACACTACCAACCAGTGCCCTCTGTAACTCAAGAGCTGCTGATTAAAGGCAGAACCTTCAAAATCAAAGTTCTACCCTTTGTTTTCTACCCCTTGTTTTTCTGCAGTGCACAAGAGCACGTTGAGATGCCAGAAAAAGCTCTGAATGCAAATTTGCTGCGTGCATCAGTTACCTGCAACAGTCAACTACAGCTGTCTCAAGATATGTTTGAAGCTGAAATATTGCTCACGTGGTTTTTAGCATTACTGCTCGTCCAAGTCCCTCAACTCAAAATCACAAAATCCAGTAACACACGTATTTTTATTTCATGATTTCAGTTGTTTGTTATTAAAGTAGGAGAACCATCCAATGAGCCACAGCCTTGTGAACAGGAGGTAGCTAGTGATTCTGGGGTTTCTGGATCAGGGATTTTTATTTTTAATAAAAAAGGAATTAATATCAAAGTGAAAAATAGGATAAAACAAGGAAGAAAGAGGAATCCCACAAGATACCCTGCACAGACCAAGTTTTATTCTGTACAGAGCACAATGAGAACAAAGCTAATTAACATAGAAACCTACATAAATCCTCTTTGCTTAATAGTAGTCCAAGTTGAAAGCAGGGCAACAAAGAATGGAAGAACTTCAAGGAGGAGAAAAAAACAAATAGAAAAAATTCATCCACATAGCATTTATCATCCAAGAAAAATGTTTGTGTTATGACATACCTCCTTTGAACCTGGTCAATCTCTAAGCATCAGTATTGTTTTAAGACAGTAAAATTCTGACTTGGGAATGATTTCACAAGCTTGCAGCATGCAACAAGAAGCCTACTGTGCAGTTTTCCACTACTTCTAAGAGTAAATTAATGCTATCTAGATGCTGACAAAGCTTTTAAAATGTGGATCACATCTCTTCGGAGAAAAAAAAAAAGTCAAAGTCTGTCAAATCCTGTATCAGTAATAAACAGCATATAATGAATCACAAACATATGGTTAATTCAAATCAATACAGCAAGGACATTAGGTTGTATTCTAACCTAAATCATATGTCACTATATACAATTTCCATACCTTCGTCTCACGGCCCATCATATATTCAAATAACACTTTCCTTAAGTATTCAAACTCAGTGGGCTCCCCAAAGAGGGAAACGTCAGTATGGTGAAGGTTTCCATCTGTGTAAACAAAAATAAGAGAATATTTATACTCAGAGTCATGCATATGAATCTAAGTTTCGTCAGTGGCATGAAAGTGAACAAGAACTAATGCTGGGTTCTGCACCTGGGATGGAGCAATGCTGGTCACACATCTGAACTGGGAGAGGAGTGGCTGGAGAGCAGCCCTGCAGAAAGGGGTCTGGGGGTGCTGGTTGCCAAGCTCTGTGTCCACCAGGGGAGGTTTGGATTTGACATGAGGAAACATTTCTTTGCTGAGAGGATGGTCAAACCCTGGAACAGGCTTCTTGAAGAGGTGGTCAATGCCCCAGGCCTGTCAATATTGAAGAGCCATTGGGACAATGCCCTTAATACCAGGCTTCAGCTTTGGTCAGACCTGAAGTGGTCAGGCAGGTGGACTAGATGGGCACTGTAGGTCCCTTCCAGCTGAACTATGCTGTGCTATTCCCTGTGCTCACCATGAGTCAAGTAATGATGAGACTGTTACTTGCCTGGAATGTCAGGGGGTTTTCAGCCCCAAAAACACTTTCAAGGATATGCATCACAAAGGGTACAAGTGCAAACAGGATTTGATTTTACTGTGTCAGAGCAGGAGACCTTGCAAAGCAACCCTAATCACAAGAGTAAATGCCCAGACATGCAACACAAGAAAGATCCATAAAATCTAATATTTGTATTGTTAAGAATTTTAAAGAGTCATAAAATGTATATTCAATCAGCCAAGACAAATGGATAAATTCCTCCACACCTACTTTTGAGGGCCACTGCCTATACCACTCCCCCTGGAGATACAGAGAGCTTAAGAACTCTGATCTAGAGCTCTCTGAACTGTATGCCATAAACCAAGCATCAAACAAACTGGTGTGTGATATCCTCATCCAAAATCCCACACTAGTTTTATTATAACAGACAAAACAGGGATAAAATGTCATAAAAGTATTACAGAAGTGATTAAAGAGACTGACATTTTAAATAAATTGTCTAAAGCAAAGAAGATCCTTCAAACAAAAAAAAAAAGCTATGATGAAAACATTGTACTTGCCTCTGTATGGTGTTCCAACTGGTGTCATGTACATGTTCTTCTCATAACGTTTCAGCCGGTCTTCCAGTACATGAATCTAAAAAGAGAACAATCAAAAAGATAAATGGTGTTTAGAAGCAGCTAAAATAAATGTAATCGAAAGTTTTCAGCTAATCATCATCTCCTTTCAGTCTCTTTTCAGTGGTGCCCAGTGACAGGACAAGGGGCAATGGGCACAAACTGGAACACAGGAAGTTTCACCTCAACATAAGGAAAAATTTTCCTGTGAGGGTGACAGAGCCTGGCCCAGGCTGCCCAGAGAGGTTGTGGAGTCTCCTTCTCTGGAGACTTTCAAAACCTGCCTGGACACAATCCTGGGCACACTGCTCTGTGTGACTCTGCTTTAGCAGGGGGGTTGGACGAGATGATCTCCAGAGGTCCCTTCCAACCCCTATCATGCTGTGATTCTGCCATTCTGTGACTTCTTCTATGAAAGCAAAATACACTTGCCTTCTAAAGAAGGAAATACACTAAAAATTGTACTATTAAAAAACTGTCCTTAAACTACTTAAATGTGTGTACATATAAACATACATATGAGAATATCTATAGCAAATATTACACATATATATTTACATGTGTCTATTTTAGACACAAGTATACATAAACAAAACATAAGCAGTTTTTTGTTAACAGCCAAAAAAAATAAACTTAGATTGTGGATCTTTTTCTTTTCTAATCTCATGTATTGTTCCGTTCTTCACTGAACAAATGTTTTGCTGACCTGTATCACAAGCACGTGGTGTTTTCTTTCTCAGGGGATAAAGGAGTGCTTTGGAAAGTGCACAGATCTTCTGAGAGCAAGTATGAGACAAAACTGTTTTTACATGTGTATTATTTTCCATAGTACCTGTGTGGTGATGTCCTACATCATCACTTGGAGAGAACAAACCTTTGAATAGTGCAAACTGTCAAACAAGAAGAGTTTTTATACAGCACCCTTACCTGCTCTTTGAACTCCTGCTCTTTCAGTTTTGAATCATTGACTAGTGTTGTCTTCTGTGCAAGCTGAGCCTGAAAGAACAGCCACATATGGAAACCATCATGAAACTGAAGATACATCACAGGTACCTTTTCAGTAAAACCCTTTCTTCTTTTAACACACAAACTTATAAGCAGTATTTCTGCTTTCAAACTGTTGTGAAACAAAATTATCTAGACAGCAAAGTCAATAAAACTTAAGACTTACCTGAAGCTCTGTGATTGTGACCTGGAACAACAAGGAAAAAAAAAAAAAATTTAGATTAAAATGTATGAAAAATACTGAGTATATCAAGCACTGGATGTCGGTAAATAAAGAAATAGGAACTACTTAGTTCTGATACAGTGTGTTAATTGAGGATGATAAAAAATGGAATGACCAAATCACACATGTAAAAATAAGCAGTCCCATAAATAGAATTTAAACTTATTTGCATTGACATTATGTAAAAAGTTTAAATTCTCTCATTTTATACTGTAAGACAATTATTATAAATATAACTTCAAGAACCTAGTACTTCCAAATCTGTATAAAATGCATATTGGAAATGAATGATAATGAGTACAAAGCACGTCACAAAATCCTAACTACTATTCACACTCTTCACAATATTGAACCTTTTTTCTTAATTCTCCAAGTTCCATTTGGAAATGTGAACATTTTTCTGAAAATCACTTCAGCTTAAGAGCTTCATGAGCTACATCTTGCAAAGATAGCAAAGTTTATGAAGCACAGAAACAATTCTAAGCTGAAATTTCTCTCTTTTAATGTTCCAACTCTAAGGAAAATAATGTTTTAGTAGTCACGGGTATAATACAAGGTTGTAAAATCATTTTAACATCAAAAATTTGTGTGCAAAGCTTCTTTTTTTTAAGGTAACCTAAACCTTAACACAGAAGTGGTACATAACACTTGTTTCTTTCTGAGCCTCTTCAGAATTGTGTTGAAAAGGAAAGCTCTTTCCCATCTCTGTAGGTTCATAAAAACCCTATGGGTTTTCCTATGCTCCTCAGATAGAATATAGGAGAAAATAATTCCTCTATGGATCTCAAACCTGGAAGTGTAATTCTTGCTTCTGAAGAGCACAATCATTTGTCTAGACATTTATCTTCTCATGAAGAGAGACAGTTTCTGGTACTTTTACATCCAAACACCAACAATTAAGGATGTCAGCATTTGCCAACTGTTTATCACTGTCAGACAAATACTGCTCAAATGTGTAGTTACACTTCATGTGGATATCAAATGTGTGTGATGTTTGGCCTAGGCTGACAACGAGCAGCACAAGAGGTTTTATAAGACAAACTTCTGAGACTTGGGAGGCTCCAACTTTAGACAACAAATATATCAGTTGCCCACAAAAAGTTGCTTTCAGTCAACAGAAGACTTCTGAGCTATATCACTACAAGTGCTGAAGGACAAATAAAAAAAAAAAAAAAAGAGAGAAAAATGTTACAAAGCAACAAAATAGAAATAAGGTGAGACAAAAGAAACCGTGGCAAATAAAAGATGACAGAATTCATTTGAATACACATGTAAAATGCAGATGTGGACACAGTACACAGGCTCCATCCAATTTTGTCATGTAGTTCTGTAATGTTGCACATCCATGCCATTGTACCAGGTAATAGCAAAATTAGTTTTCCTACAGACATATCAAGTAGAGGCAATGGACAAACTAAGACAGGTAAGAATTAAGAAGAAGAACAACTCTTAATTTGTAAGGAGGAAAAAAGAAAACAACATCCTGAGCCAAGAACAGAGTGTGTCAAAGAGTGAGAATCCAATCCTGAAAGACTGGTAAAACAAGAACTGGAAGCCCACGTACTCATGGCTTTCTAAATATCTAAACTTTGATCAGACCAGAAGATGTACCAGGAGCTATCTGCACATTCAGTAGCATAATCTGACTATTGGAATATTTACATTGGTTTGAGATGAAGTCACCATGGGACTAGCATGAAATATGACATTCACATCCAGTTAAATCAGAGCTATGCAAAAGAAAGCTTGTGAACAACTGGCTAAATTTGAATTTAGTTGTAATTTTCAAAATTACGTAAGAAAGCTTAGTGTCTATATGCCAGTGAAATCATATATTTTTATCATCTATTATATTTAACTCCCTTACACTCACCAAATAATCCCATTCTTTTCTGCAAGCACTTTGAAACAAGATGCTTTAATCTTACATGTGGTGCATGCACTACCACACAACCTCCTTTCTTCCCCTCCACACAAGACATCATATCCTTTAAAACAAAGCTATTTACCAGCAATGGGGTTCTCTCAACTGGTTTATACTCGCCACAGATGGAACAACTCCTTTGAGTTTCTCCAAAGTCTGCCATGGAAACTCCAAGGAGTGGAGAACTGTGGACAAGATTCCAAAAACAGGCAAAATTAACTGTTTATTTTGTTTAATCTTTACATAGAGATGTAATGTCTGCAATACTCCAATGTTTTGCAGCTCTGTGACAGCATTGCTAGTCTGTGTGATGTATTTCTGGGAAGAACTGAGAAGTACATGAAATACCATTGCTGATATATAGATTTGATACAACTTTCACATCCTATCAATCAATACGTAATCCCAAAGACGCATGTAGAATATGCTAAATGACTGCCTGCACTTACAGCAGACTTCTATAATAAAGTAAGTAGTGAAGCAGTTAAAGAAATCCTCAAAGTACTCTCCATACTTTTCGGAATCATGCTTTAGTGTTCAGGAGTCTCTTAAAGAATCTTCCTCCAGATCATAAGATTATGTAGGTTTATCATCAGTGGGTAGAGAAGGGCTGATTAAGAATACAAGGCAGTCTGATACAAATATTTCTGCTTTACCCATTATGAAAAGAACACTCAGGTCATAGAATACTTAATGAAATTATTATAAAGGGTGTTGTAAGCAAGTGCAAGGCAGAAGGGACAAACTTTAGGACAGTGAGGGAATTTGCACTGTAAGTTGTAGTATCAAATAAATATATTTAGTATCCCCATTGCTGCCTGTTGTCAAAAGGAAAAACTTAAAAATAAGGTTAATATGAACTGTCGTCAACAGCTCAACACCTCATATACTTTTCCTCTTCTCAGTGTAACAATTAAAACTAATAATATTTTCAAAGAATTGCTCAAACTAAAATGTGGTCTCACCACAAGAGTATGCACTCACTCCATCTCCTTTCAGTGAAGACCTCCCTGTCCATAACTGATATATTCATGGTGCTATTTCAGAGTCCTTTGACTTCCTTTCCTCCTAAAAGGCTTCCAGTAAAATCAACATAAAAACACATATGAAGGGCAAAAAACCCCCCACCTTAATAATCACAGCACAACTGGACTTCCTAATATACCAAAAGGTAGCATCAAATACTGCAGATTCTGAAGATGTTCATTTTTAAAGAAGTGAACATCTAATTGAAAAGAAACTATGGGAAAGTGAAAGCCAGATATATAAATAAAATTCAGTTAAGAGCTACAAATTCCAACCACAGAATGTTATGGACACTAATCACTTTACACCTAAGGATATAAAAATAAATGTTAGTGCCAGCTCACTTTTTCACTGTTCCAACA
The DNA here is from genome assembly GCA_013401335.1 of Brachypteracias leptosomus. Lineage (NCBI taxonomy): Eukaryota > Metazoa > Chordata > Aves > Coraciiformes > Brachypteraciidae > Brachypteracias > Brachypteracias leptosomus. Next base: position 1,572 of record VYZX01023845.1, on the reverse strand, counting down.
TTCCTCTTCCACCATCCTTTGCTTGTATTCCTTTTGCAAGTCTTCTAGCTGGGCCTGCAACTCCTGAACTTTTGCTGCCATCTCTTCTTCACGAGCCTTCAAAATACAGGAAGAAAATAAATTAATTATACAACTAATCATCTGAGCACTCTGTTCTGCTAGACACAGAAAAGAATATGCTTGAAATTCAGTATAAAGGCAAGTTACACCACAGGACTACAGAAAAGAGCAAGAAACAAACACAGGAACTTAACCAGATTTTGGAAGCCTTCTACAATTAAGGTTACATAGTTAGGATGACAGTTTTTTTGAAAATGACATAAAAAATTGTTATTTTTATTGAGTACTAAATGAGCATCTAATTATAATCCAGTAAGTATATTACTGGAGAGCCTGTGCTTGCTGATAGGACCTTCAGGAAAGGGACACCTAAATCCTAGCAAATTAATCCATATATATGACACTTTGCAAAAAGAAGTACTTTTAAAAATTGTGTCCCCTCTGGCCTTTTTTTGAGATAACATGTTAGGGAGGTTATAAATCAGTTCTTCCATCCCAAGTGTGTGTCTCCACTGCTGAACAAAACCAAAACTCTGGTGCCACTCATGCTAACCTCCCAGGGCAGCTCTGCTCTGCAGCAGCACTTCAGTTCCCATCAGTGCAAGCCCTCAACTGTTATCAAGAACAGAACTGATCAAAACTGTGGCCCATTCAAAATCTCTTCAGTGCAAGCTACAGTGATACAGAATATTCACTGGAAAAGTAAGTGCAGAAGTACAGACTTAGGTTATGCCATAAATAAAAAACCCACAAAAACCCAATCAAAAATTCTCCACAATTATTTCCTTTTAAGACCAATTTTTAATGTGTTGCTTGCATCCTCTTTAAGTATAAAACACCCTCCCCATGCAGCCCCTCTGCCCAAAAACCACCAAAAAGAAACAAACCCTCCCCCCAAATCCTAGTGAATGGGAAGTCATAATAACCAAGTTTTACAGTCTAGAAGCTTTAAGACTATTCATCTTCAATAAAATCCTTGCTCAAACATCATGCCCTCCAAAAGAGTGTGACTTTTTATGCATTCACATTATTTTTCTATGCCCTCAAAAATACATCAGCAATTAACCTTTGATAAGATTTTTTTTTATAGACAGTTATAGTCCTCTAGTTAAAAACCCTCAATAACTGGTATATCTGGTTGCTTCTATTTTCCCTTGCTTGGGTTTTTTTCTGCTGGGGTTTTTTAAGTGGTGAGTGTTGCTTTTTTATTATTATTTATTTTTACATCAAGACTCATAGAATCATACAATTTCTAGACTACCATTCACTGAAATAAATCATTCAATAGTCAGAGAAGGTAG